>CM042198.1:7352099-7389553 GCA_023539305.1 Ilex asprella
CCTACTCTATAATATATTTTTATCAAGGATGACAAAATTTTAAAAAACTCAAGTTTTTACTTAAAAATAAACTACAATCTATGTCACATAAATTATTAATATACTACTTTATAACATAAATTGATTTCAAAAAATTAGATATATGATTTTTTTATCTTAGAAATGAAATAGTTAAACATTTTTAATTTTTTAAATTTTAAAGAAAAATTATAGTCAAATTTATAGAAAAATTATAGTCAATATAGAAAAATTATATATACGGCTATATAGTCAAGTTTTTTTTTAAATTTTACAGAAATTAATATTTATAATAGGGAATAGATAATTAAACGAGATGTTAGAGACAATTTAGAGATTTAAAATACATAAAAATAAGATAATAATTTATTGACCGTTTGGTAACGTTTAAATTTGTCGTTTTTTGTTTTTATTTTGATATTTAGAAAAAACAAGAAAAAAAAACTCATTTGGTAACCGTTTATATTTTTCGTTTCTGTCATCGTTTGATAAATGAGGGGCTATTTTTAAAAATAAAAAAAAATTCGATTTTAGTTTTCGTTTTTTATTTTTGAAAAATAAAAAATTAAAACGTTACCAAACGGGACTTTAAATATTTAATTTTAAAATGAATTTTATAATTTTTTATAAAGATAAAATAGATAATTAAAATTTTTTCTAAGTTAGTGTTTATTAGTATATTGTGCTTTCCAACGGGCTCTGCGACAATGATATTAACTCTCCTGTATCGCGCGTTTTCTGCAGTCACCGCCCAAATGCATATCGTAAAAGGCGGGGAGCAACCTCGTCATCTTCCCCATTTAAAAAACTTTCTTTCTCTCTCTCTCTCTCCAGTGGAACTTTATTATATTGCATTGATTCTATTATATATATTGATTGAATGAATCATTATTTCATTTGTACATATGCACAGAGGGGAGTTCATCTGAAGGAAACAGATGAGAGTGAAGAGTCCCAAAGGTTGCAGAAAAAGAGACTGAATCTATACCAAAAACATGTGTTTATGTGTGTGTGTGTGTGTGAGAGAGAGAGAGAGAGAGAGAGAGAGAGAGAGAGAGAGAGAGGGAATTGAAATATAAAAACTTCTAAACACGAAAGGCCATCCATTTCAGTAATATTTTTGACATCTAATGCACATGGCTTCGCGTTTTACTCTTCCTCTTCGCATTTTATTTTTCCTTCTCACATGCTATCTCTCTCTCTCTCTGCGTGTGTGTGTGCATTCTCCATATGCTCCAAGACTTGGCTATTATTTTTGTCATTGACTGAGCACTTTCAAGAGATTCTTTCAGATCTACAGTGAAAGGCCAAGGCAAACCCAACTCCTTTGTTCTTCAGACAGAGTGTCAAAGTGTTATTCGATCAAAAGGTCGGATTTTTTGGGCTTTTGAATTGTTTTTTCTTCCTGGGTTTCTGTAATTTGGCTGAATGTTTTGTTCTGCAATGCATGCGTTGGTCAATTCTATCACATTGTTTTAATTTTAGTTGTGTTTTGACTTGTTATGTTTCATGGATTTGTGGTTCATTGAGTTCAAAACATGCTTGATTTCAATCTTTTTCTGTTGAATTTTTTTCTTTCTCTCTAATCTTTGTTGAGTACATTCACGTTGATGAATTTCATACATTGGCTTTGTGTTGAACATGGGGTAATTTTACGATTTTGCAGTCTTTCAAAAGTGAGTTAAATGAAGTACTTAACAACGAAAAGTTTTCCTGAATTATTGTTTATGTCATTTTCCAACTTTTAAGTTGAATGTACTGCGGCAAAGGGTATAACAAAATGGCAAGAGTTCTGAAATTCTTGTTTAATAGAATGGTTTTGGTGAATTTTGTCATTTAGTCCCAATTGAAAAGATTAGACTACCTATTTGGTCCTCTTCATTTTCTTTGGAACTTTGCCAAGTCTCGAGTTTTAGTGGTTATAAATTAAATTGATTTTGTTTTTCTACGCCAATTGTGAAGTCAGAAAGATGATTTTGGATATCACCCATGTGAATCCGACATCTGAGTATGTAAAATTTTAATTGTATGCATCTTTAATGTTTTTTGGATTTCATTAAATCTCAGTCTTGGCGTTTCATATCTTTATTCTTTATATGGGGAATGGTTAAAGGGGTATTAGTGGGCATTCAGTTATCATGCATTGTCATTTTAATCTAATAATTAGGTGCTCTATGTGTTTTACCTAATTACCCTTCCATGCCATCCATGCCTACATACATATACAGGCATATGCAGATGTAAAATTTTCGTGATTACTATTGTTTGATGAATAATGCTACTTTATTGTTGCTGGTTTATTCACTTTTTATTCGGGTGGTTGTTACCATTTAGCTGCTTTTCAGAAATCCTGTTCAAAGCATCCTAAGGCATGCTGTTCATCCCTTTTGTTCAAGGCCTCGTCGTGGCATGGTGAATTCTTGTTCCATAGGAGGCTTGGATTTCATGTAGGATTGTCAAGCAAATCATTGAAGATACTTGAAGCTGAAGTTTTTTAAAACACACATTTCCATCCTTTTTTTGGTTTCTATTTCTTTCTTTATGTGGCATCCGAATTTTGCAATTCTCTGTTTGCATGGTCAACTTCATTGAGTTTGTTAGTAGAAGAATTTGAAATGAGGGCTTTTCTCTGTACTATTATTTGATGCAGACCTCAATATGATCTAGGAACCTTCTTTCGGTTAGAAGATCCAGTGAACTGCTAAGGGTTCCAAATTTTCGTCATTTTCTTGCTAACTCTGTCTTCCGGAGATCAAATGCTACATGTAATGTCCATTCAGCTTTGATGCACATATTCAAACAAGAAGCACGTTTTACTTGCAATTTAGATCATCGCCAGTGTTATGTGCTTACGTTGGATTTGCTATCTAAATAATATAAATGGTCTGTGAGATGGAGAATGACCATATCGACGAAATGGACATTGAAGTCCTTTCTTCAATGTGGCCTGAAGATATAAACGAAGCTGGAAGGCAATTTAACATAGAAAAACCAGGAGTGGATCAAGATATGTTGGAGGATATTACTATCATGGAGGAGCCTACCATAGTTGATTTCAAGCGTCTCTTAGAGCTAACCAACTACAGTGAGAAGGGCTCCTCTCAGTTGGCTTATCTTGTCAAAAACTGGGAATATAAGCAAGCCAATGCTGTACGACTTCTTAGAGAAGAGCTGGACAACCTTAACAGACAACAGCAAGAAGTTGAGCTCAAGAAATTGGAGATATTGGAGGAGCATCGTTTTGAGGAAGAAGGATATGGTGGCGATAAGCGTCCAATTTCTGTTATGGACGAAATTTATGATATATGGCAAGATGTTCCTCGCAGGAGAAATGATGTTGTAGTTCAAGATAAGAGACTGGAAATAGATGCCGAATATGACACTGTTGTATACTGGAAGCAGCATGCTATGCGGTTAGAGAAACTATTGGAGGCAAGCATCCAGCGAGAGCAGGTACTGCTTGAGAAATTGCAGGAAAGCATAGAAAATCTGGAAAGGCAGTCGTCACCAGTGGAGGAATTGTCCCAGATTTTGAAACGAGCCGATAATTTCTTACATTTTGTTCTTCAAAATGCACCAGTAGTTATCGGCCATCAGGTAATTTTGGACAGATGTGGTTTATATCTACAGCTTGCTACTTTGGTCTAATGTTAATAATTTCTTGAAGTGTCCTGATTCACTTCTTTTGCGACATACTTGTCAAGTTAATCTCCTTCCTTTTCGTTTGTGATTTTTGGTTTCTCCAAACTGCATTTTTCATTTTCTGGACAAAGTTAGTGTCAAGGTTAATGATAACTTAAGTTATAGATTTCTCTGAGATGGAAATGTGTATACAAAGTTGATCGTACTGGTGACTACTTTTTTGACAAGAAATGGAACTGTTTGGCATATTACAGTATTTTGCCGTTGGACAGTGCCACGCTGTGTAATGTGCTCCAGTTTTTTTATGTATAGCCTTAATGTCATGTTGCAGAAACAAATTCTGAAGGCCTAGGTCATTAGCTATTTGAGTCCTGATAGGATCCAGATTTATTGATTATTAACCATATGCTCCAAATAAATGCTACCAAGTACCCTTCTATTAGGATATTTGTCATTTCTTGAAACATTCGTCATGCTATCCATAATATGACTTGTATTGCATAAATATGATTTAAATATAACTACTTATCACAATCTCCTGTAAATACATTTGCAATATGTGTGCTGATTTCCTTATTTTTTACCTTAAGTTTAGGCCTAGTGATATTCCATCAATTAACAGCTCCTTATCAACCTGTAGTGTTGTTTTTGACAGTTGCAGTAGCCAAGTCCACAGTGAGAGTGATAGTCTCTCTAATGGGGGCTTGGCTTTGCTTTTTGAAACTTTTCTTTATTGAAGCTACAAGTGATTAGTTTTCCACCTCCTCCGAGCTTCTTTATTGTGAATCCTATTATTACTCTAAAGGTTTCATGTTAATCACCACTTTCCAGACTTTCGTAGTGATTGTGAACATATTATGTGAGTCAATTGAGTTACATGACATGATCGTCTCATAAGCATAGATTGCAACTTAGCATATCTTTCAACATCTTTGAACATGAAAGCAAATCAATGATTATAGTTCATTTGGTTTTTAATGTGCTTAAATTAATTATCTGTTATGATATGCTGTGACTTACATATTGAAATTGTATCAGTATCTATGATTTATGGTGCAATTTACACATCGAATATCTGTTCTAGCAAATTTTGTAATACTTTGTGTTTTCCTGTCAATACTTGATAAAAACAGATGGAAAAACAGTCACTAAAAGTTGAATGATGGTAGCTGATTCATATCAATGTTACAAGTTCTTCTCCCTCTTAATTAATGTTGGCTCAAGATCTTGTTCTCTGTTGGTCCACTATCTAGGCCATTTCTTTTTTTTTAAAACACATTTCATTTTGGTGTAGTTCTTCTCTTTTCAGTTGTCTCGTTTTTAATTGTCTTATTTTTCTTGGTCTAAAATTATGTCCTGACCTAATCTTTCCATGCCTTTTTGTTAAGTTTAGTGCTGCTTCTTTATTATTTATGACCATGTTCTTTATTCTTCATCACGGGCATATTGTGGTTTTAAGGGAGCTTCATTATTTTTCCTTTCAGGATAAAGATCTGCGCTATCGCTTTATCTATAATCATTTCCCGAGTTTGCGAGAGGAGGTAATAGCCTGACAACATTCTCCCTCTTTAAACAGTATTTTTCTTTTGCTGACATAGGAACTCCTCAAATTTTCCATTTTTTCAGGACATCATAGGAAAAACAGATGTGGAAATTTTCAGGGGTGCTGGTGTCAAGGAATCCCAAGATTTCAAAAGAGAAGTTCTAGAGCGAGGATCTCCTGCAAAAAGAGAAATTACGTTTGAGACAGAGTTATTTGGTTCAAAGACATTCCTTATATACGTGGAACCTGTGTTCAGCAAGGCAGGAGATAAAATCGGTGTTAATTATATGGGAATGGAAGTAACTGATCAGGTAGGCTCACTTTTAGCATTCATCTTCTCTTGATAGGTTCTTCGTCTTTCACATAATGTTGGTGTTGGGAGTGCTTGCTTATTTTGCTGTATTATGACTGGATAAGTGACTCCGACCTTGAAAAGTTGATCGCAACAGTTTTTTTTTTTTTTTTTGTGAGATTTAATAGTGTGTGGTCTGAGAAGAAATTTTAATTTATTTGATGGTATATCAGTAACAACGTCCGGGAAGTAGTTAATTTTTGAGATACATATGCCTCAGATCATTAAATTGATTTTGTTCCATGTTTAGATTCGATTTTTAGTTTAATCCAGACTAAAGAGTTTTTTTCTGTCCAAAGCCTGTGTCCTGCATAATTCCATGATTTCAACATTTCACAAAGAGTCATCAACCAAAGTCGATATATTTTCTAATACATCATATGTAGAAGATGCAGAACCAGATGAAATAATATGTTGCTTTATATCGTTGTAGACTCAATGAGAGGTTCCAAAATCTTGAGCTGGAATGTACTGGTTTGCTAACTTGGTTCTCCTGATTTAATATCAGCATTTGATCTGAGTGCCTGCAGAATCCTTCTTCATCTAGTTGCTCGATATTTACCCTGTGTTAGTTCATATTTTTTTGAAACAAATCAAGATGGGACTCACACTTCTTGGCCTCATGTGGACCTTATGGAGGGGGTTGAGCTCGGTACAGGTCCTCTGAGCAGGTAGAGCAGGAGCTTCTCTGAAATATGCTCTATTCTCAGATTTCGGTAGTGGAGTCTTCGCTCTTTTTTTATCAAAGAGTTGTTCTCTGTATCTAGAGGTTCTTTTGTTGATCTCTGAGATGGTGTGTTCAGATATATTTTGTTAGCTCCTTTTGTTTTTATGGCCCACATGTGGATGGGTTGTTTCCCTGTTTTGGAGCTTCTTAATTATTGTTTCATTGTCGCTTTTTCTTTAAATAACAAATAATTTTTGTAGTATGGAAAAATTGCTGCAAAGCTATACCTTGTTCAATTTTTTGTTGAGTTCATCTTAGCTAGTATCCAGGAACAATTCCTTTCATGTCTGTGTTTGTGAGCTCAGCCTATACATTGTGCAAATTTTTGTTCGGTTGACTTTGATCTAAAGAAACCCATCATTGTATAAACATAGAAGTTCGTCCTCTTGGATGCTCTCAAAGCTTTCTCAATTCCTTTTAAAAATTTGTAGCACATCTTTTAGTTCCCTTACCTTCCCCCAACAGAAATGAGGGAAATATGTTTTTCTTATGGACCATGTGTATTTCTTGTTGCTTTACTCGTTAAATTACGTGTTTCAAAAAAGGAAAAAGGTCATCAGAATCTTAGGTTTATGACAGCTGCTGATTTACTTTGCTCCTTATTGGTGTTGGACAACAGGTGAGAAAAAGAGAAAAGATGGCAAAGCTTCGAGAAGAGATTGCTGTACAAAAGGCCAAGGAGACAGAGCTGAACAAGACGATTCATATAACAGGTTTATCACATAAAGCTAATATGAGTTATTGGTTTTTCTTGAATCAGCTTTAAACACAGATTGTTTAATCTTAGCTATTTGTTCTTCTTACAGAGGAAACTATGCGGGCCAAACAAATGCTAGCGACCATGTCTCATGAGATAAGATCTCCTTTATCAGGTGTTGTAAGCATGGCTGAGATTCTTGCCACCACAAATCTTGACAAAGAGCAGCGACAGCTGCTGAAAGTCATGTTATCTTCTGGTGACTTGGTCCTTCAACTTATAAATGACATCCTCGACCTTTCCAAGGTTGAGTCAGGTTTGAAGTTCATCCTTCTCTTGATGGTATAATAAAACAATGAAGCATTTCATTTTAGTTTAGAATCAGGCTGGAATTTTTTCAATATTTTAAGCTAGCTCTACCTCATATTCTGCTATGATGAACATGAACTCCAAGCAAGCTGATGTAAGTAGAAGTTTATTTGCCAGGAATTTACAAAGCTTTACTTTTCTCCGATTTTTTCTTTAGGAGTCATGAAGTTGGAAGCTACAAAATTCAGACCCAGAGAGGTAGTAAAGCATGTCCTTCAGACTGCTGCAGCATCATTACAAAAGATGCTAACCTTGGAAGGACACGTAGCAAATGATGTTCCTGTGGAGGTGAGAGCCTTAATTTGTAATTAACTACTCTAATAGCTTAAGATGGTGAAGGGAGGCTTAGCTTAGTAAGTTTAACTATTGAGATTTCCCTCCCGTGACCTGGTTTTTCTTCCTTATTGGCTATGCTTGTACGTGTATTCTGGATATAAGATGTCAGGATTTAATCCGGATCAAGGATTAAAATTTTGTTTCGTTACCGAAACGACCAAAACTTTTCGATTACCATGGAACTGAAACGGAATAATGATCGAATATTTAAATTCCTATGGTAAAATTCTTATATTTCAAGGTGTTCCGGATGTTTCAGCCAATGTTTTCAAATAAAAAATTAAAATATTTTCTTTGTTTTTCTTTTGTTTCCGAAGAGTTCTGAAACATTTTCCTTTATGAGCTAACTCAAATTGTTAGGTCTAGGACCATAGGTTGGCAATTTCATGGCTTGTATTAAAGCTTTAGGTTGTATTGTGATGAAGAGTTAAGTTATGAAACATAGAGAAGAATAAAGTAGAGAGAAAAGGTATATGTTTATGACAACAGTGAGAGTTAATGAGAGAATTACGTTATCTCCCTATGCCTCATGTATTTATAATAAAAAGGCTCAAAGTACGTAAATAGCCCACATAAACATCTCTTAACACTCCCCCTTAAGTTGGAGTTAGATATCTCTCATGCTCAGCTTACAAACAATAGGATGAAAAACTTTATTACTAAGTCCTTTGGTGAAAACATCTGCCAATTGATCTCCTGATCTCAAAAATAGCATACAAATAACCCTCTTATTTAGTTTCTCTTTGATAAAACGTCTGACAATCTCAATATGTTTAGTTCTGTTATGCTAAGCTGGATTATGTGCAATATTAATAGCAACCTTATTGTCACAATACAACTTCATAGGCATATCAACATAAATTCCTAGATCTTGCATCAAACTCCAAAGCGACATAAACTCATAAACACCATGAGCCACAACTCTATATTCTATTTTAGCACCACTGACTGTTTTTTTGCTACGCTATGTGACCAAATTCCCTCTTATAAATGTACAGTATCCAGATGTAGATCACCTTTTATCAATTGAATCTGCCTAATCAGCATTATTGAATACCTCCAACCTCAAGTGACCGTCATTAGAGAATAACATGCCTTTTTGTTGAGCGGATTTAAGATACCTCAAAATTGTGTAAGCAGTATCTAGATACACTGTACAAGGGTTGTGTATAAACTGGCTAACAACTCCTACTGTATAAGCAATGTCTGATTGAGTAAGAATTAGGTATATTAATCTTCCTACAAGTTGTTGGTACCTTTATTTATCCACATGGTAAGTCATTGATACCTTTCTTTATCCACATGGTCACCTATAGGGCTATACCACTGTTCAGCTTATGATTAGCCTCAATTGGTGTATTTGTAGATCTACATCCCAACATGCCAGTCTCCTCAAATAGGTCAAGAGCATACTTTCTCTGAGATATATAGATGCTCTTATCGGATCTAGCAACCTTAATCCCTAAAAATTACTTCAATGGACTTAAGTCTTTGATCTTAAACTCTTTTGTTAGGTGTAATTTCAAGTGAGACATCTCCTTTACATCGTTGTCCGTAACCACTATTTAATCCACATAAACAATAAGAACAATAATTTTATCACCATATGTTTAACAAATATAGTGTGGTTTGTATTACTTTGCTTTTATCCATACCCCAACATTGCTTTGAGAATTCGCCCAAACTAAGCTTCAGGAGACTATTTCAAGCCACAAAGTACTTTCTTCAACCTACAAACTTTTCCAACATTAAAATGAGAAGAAATCCGTGGTGGAATGTCCACATAAACCTTTTCCTCCAAGTGCCCATGAAAGAATGCATTTTTCGTATGTAGTTGCTGTAAGGGCCAACGTAGATTAGCATAACAAGAAAGAAGAGTGCAAATAGAATTCATCTTTGCAATAGGGGTAAAGATCTCATGGTAATTATGAGTATAACCTTTAGGAACCAACCTCGATTTATATCTTTCAATTGGTCCATCTATTTTACGGCATATAGGTCTCTTCCCAGCTGAAAGTGAAGTCAATTCTCTAAGTGTTGTTCTTGTTTAGAGCTTTCATTTTCTCTACCATGGTTTCTTTCCGCTTAGGATCTACAAGAGCTTTCTTCCAATCCTATGAAATAGAGACGGAAGACAAAGACAAAACATAGGTAAGATACGAAGAAGACAAAGAGTTATAACAAACATAGCTAGAAATGGGGTGTTAATTGCAAGATCTCACACCCTTTCTAAGAGCAATAAGAAGAGAAGAATTATCAACTTGTATAACAATAGGAGATGGAGACTTATCTTTTGAAACTTCTGAGAGAGAATCTAAACAATAGGAGGTGGCACATGGATGTTCTGCTCTGTCGAATGCCGAGAATAGGTCTTAAGATCTGGTCTATCTAACCATCCACCAGTATTATATTATTCTTTAGTACACTTGTCTTTCTCTCCCTCACCACAAATAATCTCTCTCAACAAAGGAAAAAATATAAGAGCTCCTCCTGTGGATCGTGTAGTAATCTCTCTTCCTCATTAGCAGTCTCCCCTTGAACAGAGGACTGAGACAAACCAAAGGCATGGTTCGGTCTCACGAAATGTGACATCCATTCTAACATACTTCTTGTAAGACTAAGAATTATAACATCTATAACTCTTCTGAGTAGAAGAGTATCTAACAAAAACACATCGCATAGCCTTACCTTAAATTGAAGAACACAAGAGCGCATGTGATCAATAAGATATGCAACAGTAAGAATAACATCTCCTAAAAAAGTTGTGGGAACATTCATAGTGAACAGAAGAGCGCGTGTAGTCTCAAGAAGATGACGATTTTTGTGCTCAACAACCCCATTTTGTTTAGAAGTGTCTATATAAACTCGTTTGATAAAGAATACCATGCTTTTCAAGGTATGGTTGGAATTCAATGTCAATGTATTCGGTTCCATTATTACTCCTAAGAGTTTTAATGGTGGTATCAAACTGGTTAGTCACCATCTTAAAAAAAACTTTAAAGCAAGAAAAGACTTCATTCTTGGTTCGAAGTAAATACATCCAAGTGACATGAGAATAACAATTAATGAATGTAACAAACCAACGATTATCAAAACGAGAAACAACCCGAGAGGAACCCAACGCATCAGAATGAATAAGCATAAAAGAAAAATCATTTCTTCTATTAATTGAAGGATAACATGAACGTTTATGCTTTGAAAACTCAAATATCACAAACAAAACTACTTCTATGATATGATTTAGCTAAAATAGGAAAAAGTTTATCTGGAACACAAAAAGAGGGATGTCCTATATGGCGGTGCCACTGAAGCAAGAGAGGAATAGAAGATGCAGTATCCACTTGTAGAGGCTGACCAAACGGTAATGAAGATGAAGAGACAACATCCGGTAAATATAAGCCACCATGTGATCTACCACTGCCGATCGTTTTTCCAGTCACCAATTCTTGAAACGCACAATGAGTAGGGAAAAATGTGATAGAGTAATTTAGGACTTAGTAAGACTATTGACAGAAAGTAAATTAGTAGAGAAATTTAGAACATGAAGAATAGATGAATGGGAAATAGAGAGAGAGCATTGTATAAAACTTTTTCTAGAAATAGAGGATAAAGAACCATTAGTAACTCTTACTTTTTCCTTACCAGAACAAGGAGAGTAAGAATGAAACAGATGAGAGGAATTTTTCATATGGTCAATAGCTCCAGAATCACTTATCTAAGGAGACGAAGAAACTTGGAAGAAGTCGATGTAGAGGGAGAAACTATGGTAGATGAAGTGTCAACAACCATTAGACACCTGAGAGTGTGCATTTCATTTTGGGAGAAAACACCAGTATCAACAGAAGGGCTCGAGGAAATCTTACAAATATGAGCTAGAGATCACATAGTACCACAACAGCTAGCTCCCTGGTCTGAGGTAGAATGACCATGCAACTTCTGATAGTGCCCTCTAGTAGGGTGTTTTTTCCCACAGTAATCACATTTCAACAGATCATGATCACCAACACCACTCTTTCCACTAGTCTTGGGTTGACTGGTCTTACCATCCCATGAAGTAGGGATAACAAGTAAAACAGAACGATTCTGATTAGGAGTGTATATCATATCACTACATTGACTTTCCTCTTACTTAACATAGGCATACGCCTCTCTCAAGGTGGAGAAAAGAGATCAACCTAAGACCGAAACATGAATATGATTATACTCCATGTTAAAGCCAGCAAGAAAATCATATTCCCATTCTTTCTCCATCATTTGTTGAAAGCCAATTGCATCCATAGTACAATCAGCTTGAAAACTCTAATAATATTCAAGTTCTTATCATAAACTACTCAGCTTAGCATAATACCCAGCAAGGGATTTATCCTCTTCCTCTATTCATAGGCCAGTGCGTCATTAACATTCTGTGGGTATGTCAGTCTAGCTACATAGTAAATCTTTTGTGCCGTGTCCATCAACAAGAATGTGCGACTAATACGTGGTTGCATTGAGTTAATCAACCAAGTCATGACAAGAGCATTCTCTTATCACCATTGGTCCCTTGTTGGTTCATTTGTCATAGGATCCTTGAGAGTTCTTGTGATATAACTAGTTAGGTTACGTGCACTAATAGCCAGCTTGCAAGATTGTGACTAGATTAGATGGTTGGTGCCATCCAACTTAACCAAACTAATTTGAAGGGATAGACTATCTCCAAAAGTCCTAACACGACTCAACCTATTTTCCTCACTGCCTCTGTAAGTCTCACTATTGTCTCCCATGTCCACCGAACAAGAAGAACACCCAAAAATATGAAAACTAGTTTAATCAAACACAAACCCACAAAACCCAAGGAATCCTTGCAAAGAACAAGTTACCCACACAATAAAACTGTAGGAGGGGACGACATTAGATCAGAAAAAGGGTTAAAAAGGTCAAAAGTAGTTTTAGCCAAAAACATGACAAAATCCTATGATTTGGCTAAAAATATCAAAATGTGTGAAATAAAAAATGGGTAAGGGCAAGAAGATAATTTTGGACCCCAAGGGAGTTATTCTAGCCATCAGATTGCATCAAACAATCCAAAATCAAGTATTTTAAAAAAAGTCAAAAATTCAAAAAAATAGAAAAAAATGGAAAAATACATCGAATGAACTTTAAAAAATTTGGGAATTTTTCTTGGAATAGAGGAACCCTAATTGTTCATGATGTTAATTTTTTATTTTTATTTTTATTTTTTTAAGGTTCATCAAAAAACTAAAATAAAAAACTATGAGAGTGTTACATTATTGAAAACCCAGAAGATGAGGAAAAAATATCAACTTACGGATCGAGCTTTGATATCAAGTTAAATTATGAAAGAAAGAGAAGAAGAAAGTATAGAGAATGAGAGAAGGAAAAACGATTATGACAATAGTGAGAGCTAATGAAAGAATTAGGTCATCTCCCTTACGTCATGTATTTATAATAATAGGACTCAAAGTACATAAATACCCCTCATAGACATCTTTTAACACGAAGACATCATGGGGAAGAGCTATGGATACAAGGCTCAAACTTGGGGCTTCCCAGGCGACAAGAAAGAAGAAAGAACTTCACCATTTGTGAAAGACTTCAACTGGATAGGAGTCGTGTCTAGGTTTAGGAAATCACATTTATGGTGATGACAACAATGTTGGGGTGCAAGATATGGACACTTCATAAAAATGGCATTGAATGTAACATTGATCCAGTTCCAAAAATAAAATAAAAAAATAAAAAATGCAACACTCGTTCACACAGAGAGTGTGTTAAGCAGTGTTTAAGAACAATGTTGACATGATTACCTATAAGTTCACATTTGGAAAGCAATCTCGGCATTTTATGTCTTGTTTTACCCTTATGGAAATCCAAAATATGCATTAGTTCCTTCAAGCATACACAACCATGGAATCAAAATAAAGAATTAAAGATCACCATATAAAACTTTTCTTGAAATATTATGTTAGACAAAAGTGGTGGTAGGACAGATGAACTCCAGTGTCAAAAAGTCTACTTTTATATTCGTGTGTTTCCTACACTGCTATTCAATATCAAGCACCAAGCACCTCCTTTTGATTTTCCAATAGATCAGGTTAATGATGTTAAAACATGCAATCCATAACCAATTAGCTAAGAGTGGTGAGATCCCTTAACCATGTAAATCAACATTGGGTATTTTGAATCTTTTAATGTTGGACACAAGTTCTCTTCACACTCTCCCTTACGTGCAACCTTGAGTCGCAAGTGGCTACCATATCAAACTGAAACAGATAGACAAATATACACGGAAACTCATGTAGGTGAGGGACATGACCTAGTGACCATCCAAAGCCTAGCTCGGATACAATATAAAAATATCCAATCTAAAAACAATTTGCTATGGGTTGAAGACATAGATACCAGGATCGTAGATATCCCTACTGTCCCATGAACCAGGGTCGCACGACCCTTAATGGGGTGGGTTCGAGGGATGGAAGTAGTACTGTACTGCATATTACAAGTAGTATCGTACTGAGTACCTGTACCTATAGGACGTATCAAATTGACTCACATTCCAGGTAACATTGGTTGAGAGGCCCCTGAACCATATAAACTAACCTTGGGTATTCTGGCTAAGCTCTCTCCACAAACAAGTCGCATTAGAATACACTTCCAGGTTGTGGACTTCAATGGAAACTGATGATGTTAGAAAATGCCCACCGAGCTCTATGCACGTGGTTGACTGAAATTGTGCTTTAATTGACCAAGAGAAGCACCGGCAAAGGCAAGCCGAGACCGGAGGGACTCTGGCGGTCGACCCTTTGATTCTCAAGTCAGAAAACAATCTTGGGAAGGAGATTATTCAATTGGGATTAGAAGTATGTACCTGGATCATCTCCAGCTTTCCCTTTTTATAGGTTGTTTGATAAGGCCATTAGAGGATCCTTATCTTTGGTTTGAATTAAGGCAGTATCGGTGGCATGGTGGAGGAGGACTCTTTGTTGGAGTAGGAGTCTCAGCAGAGTTGAATCAGTCAACGCCATTAGGAGATACGACTCTGCCGAGCTAGGGATAGGCGAGCTGTAAGGCTAGTGAGCTAGAGCTCCTCCAAGCTCGTGCCCAAATACCTGTTATCACTTATCAGTTGCCTCCCAATTCGGCTCAGCATGACCTGCACATGCTCCATATTTAATGCATTTGTCCATTAGTGCCCGGTGAAGCGAAAACATGAAGCATGTGAATGTAACTACCAAAGAACTGTTGTGGAGCCCGATATATAAACTCTTCTTCTCCACTTCATTCCAGCATGTTTCCCAACACTCAAGAATTGTGTTACGCCTTTTCTTCCTTATCTCAATCTTCTTTTTCTCTTTCTGTTATACTAGGACTCTTCGAACTGGAGCATATAGGGTTGGGCCACACCTTTCAATTTCACTTTTACCGTTTTTGTTTTCTTTAGTGGAAGGGTCATAGCCTTGGTCCTCTAGTGTTATGCATTTCCCACAGGCGGCGCCAACTGATGATGCTAGAAAATGCTCATTGAGCTTTGGGCACGTAGTCGACCGGAATCATGCTTTAACCGACCAAGAGAAGTACCTGCAAAGGCAAGCTGAAGATTGCAGGGGCTCCGGGGGTCGACCCTCCGTTGCTTTAAGTTAGAAAGTAATTTTGGGTAGGAGAGTATTCAACTGGAATTAGAAGTGTGTACCTGAATCATGTCCATCTTTCTCTTTTTATAGGTTGTCTGATTAGGCTGTTGGAGGATCCCTATTTTTGCTTTAAATTAAGGTGGTACGTGTGGCGTGTTGGAGGTGTACTCCTTGCTGGAGTAGGAGTGTCAGCTGAGTTGAATTAGGCAAGGCCATGAGGAGATAGGGCTCTGCCAAGCTAGGGCAAAGCGGGCTGGCGAGTTGGAGCTCCTACAAGTTGTCAAGCTCCTCCGAGCTCGTGCCCAAATGCCAGTTATCAGAAACTATTATGATTAAACAACACACGATGTTAAAATTTACATTTCCTTCATTCCTCTCATATTCTGCGTAAGACATGCCTTAGCGATTTCTTGACGAACAGAGAATCCCATAACGATAAACTGTGAAATAATGATGAAATTATAAATTAATCAAGCTTGACTCCATATAGTCTAATTGGACAAATTAGAATACTTTGACCAAGGTAGATTTCAAGAGATGATAAATCGTCAATAAAAGTTTCTCTAGTGCAGCTATAAAGGCTCAAATTGAGATGCAAAAGGCTTATATACTGTTGGTCCCTGTCCAGAAGACTACTATATGTTCATTATGCCTGGTGTATGTTATGTTATCACTGGATATCACAGCACGTATTTGGTCTGACTTACCAACCCACACACAGTTTGTTAATTCTTCTGAATTGTGCAGTTCATCAGTAAGTTTTGATTGATGGTGTGTTATACTAGGTATTATGTGAACTCTTTTAATGGAGTGAGCAAGAAAATCTTTACGATCACTGAATCTTGTTCGTAGGTATTCTCATATAAACACATTAAGAACCATGCATTCAGTTCATCTAAGAAATTACATTATGTTAACTCATTGCTGTTGGTTTTAGGTAACTAGAGAACACTTGAAATATTCTTTGCAGCTTTGCAATAGTCATTTGTGTAAAAATACTCATTGGTTTCAGGTTATTGGAGATGTTCTAAGGATTCGACAAATTCTCACCAACTTGATCAGGTATTGATTTCTGCAATGCTCAAAATTTCATTTGATGAGTATTCACTAGTTTTATGCAGTTGACATGCTGCTAAACTGTGTTACTGATGGTAGCCTTGTTTGGCAGAGCTTTTTCTCTTTCCCGTTTATTTTGCACACATACTTGTCTAGTTGGTTTGAAGAACATTACTTACAAATCCTGAGTAGTTCTCCTATATATTTGATTATGCCATGGAAGAACTTTAACTGCAAATGGACAATTCTGGATAAGATGTTATCCAATTTCTGGTTGCTCCTATTCTATGTTTATGGCTGTTGTCACAAGTTTATGCATTGTTGAGCAGTTAGGCACCCATTCTACCTTTCATGGCTCAAAGGATGGGTGCTTCCTTGATTTTTTGCATCAGTCTGATTTTGCTTTTCTACAGATGCCTTCAACTTGGCTGCAGTTATGTTATGGTTAAATATTGAAGGATTTTGAATGGTCTACGATAATGTCAACTCCTCACTTGGCATTTAAGGAGTAATAGGAGCACAAAGAAATGATACTTTCATGCGAACAATTCAAATCCCCCTCTTACTCTACGTATATGTTTGTGCATATATACATGTATTTATTGACCTGCATTGTACAGTGTTGTCCGCTTTGGGTTAAAACATGTTGCTCTGTGAAGGGAAAGACTCACACTTATAAAGGACCTCATGCACACTGTCCAGATGATGTGGGACAAGGTAGATAGACTTGACACCTTTACCTCACCTCGCCTCAACTAATCTTGGCCATAAGCCTCTGGAATCTTGGGGCACCACAATCTGCCCATTTAGGGTCACACATCCTCGTGTAGGACTGATTCCACATTTGTAGTTGGGTGCTAGTTTTGATGCCAATTGCAACAATGCAGACCCCAAATTGTATAATGTCGTCTACTTTTTGGAGAGTGAAAAAGGGATACAAATTAAGTGTAGAGCCCCCGTATATATAGTCAAATAATAAAGCTACAATAAGGATGAAAAAGTAAAACGAAGGTAAAACAAGAAAACCCTAATAAACTAGGCTATAACTCCAACACTTCTCCTCAAGCTAGGCGTAAAATATCAACTAAGTCAAGCTTGACAACTGAGTCCTGAAGAATGGATAGAGTGACAAGTTTGGTGAAGACATCCGGAACTTGGTCACTCGTCCCCACAAACAATGGAGTGATAATACCACAGCTAATCTTCTCCCGAAGAAAGTGAGATATGCTTCGTCCTCTCGTATAGTACAGAGTCAGAAATAAGTTGAATAGCAGATCGATTATCACAATATTATATGGATGGAGAAGTCACTACAAATTCTAACTCGCCAAGAATCGATCGTAGCCAGATAATCTCACGTGTGCCAAGTGTCAATGCCCGATATTCTGCCTCTGCTTATGAGCGGGAGATAACTGCCTGCTTCGTGCTCTTCTAAGAAACAAGATGAGTCCCTCGAAAAGTACAAAAGTCCGTAGTAGATCGACCGTCATATGCTCCCCCATAATCTAAATCTGAATAACAGGCTTGAGAACCAGTCTGAGATCCTGATGCATAGAATAACTCAAGTTCAAGACAAGACTTGAGATACCGAAAAATATGATAAACTACATCAAGATGAGGCTGACACGGCCTATGCATGAATTAACTAACTCGGCTGACAATGAATGAAATATCTGGCCTAGTGTTGGCTAGATATATAAGTCTATTTACCAACCTTTAATAGACAGTTGGATATCTTCACTCCTCACCTTCAGCAGTAAGTTTTAGGTTTAGAATCATGGGTGATGATGTCGATTTGCACTTCAATATCCCAGTGTTTGAGAGAAGGTCTAGAGCATATTTTCTCTGAGAAAGAACAACTCCCCTATTGATACGAGCAACCTCAATCTTAAGAAAGTATTACAGAAATTCAAGGTCCTTCACATCGAAGGTCTTCCCAAGGTTTACCTTAACCTACACAATCCTAGAAATGTCGTCCCTAGTAATAATAATATAATTAACATATATCAAAAGGATAACACTCTCCAGAAATATTCTGTCGAACAAAGTAGATATGATCAGAATGACATTTGGTGAACTCCAAACGTATGACTACATTACTAAAGTGAGAGAACTAGGCTCGTGGTGACTGTTTCAGTCCATAAAGAGACTTACGCAGTCGACATACCTTTCCAACATACTCCCCCTCACCACGAAAGTCCGGTGGTGCATCCATATAAATAATATTGCCTAGATCACCGTGAAAAAAGACATTATTCACATCTAACTGATGAAGAGACCAAAAATACTCTACAACCAGAGAAATAATCTATCAAGCAATAGTCAATTTTGCCACGTGGACAAATATAGCACTAAAATCACGACTTGGTACCTGAGTAAAGATCTTTGCCACAAGCCTAGCCTTGTGACGATCAATAGTACCATCTGTAAGAAACTTCAGGGTATAAACCCAGCGACAGCCAATAGCCTTCACTCCTGAAGGTAAAGAGATAAGATCCCATGTATGATTACGTTGAAGAGCGTCCATCTCTGTCTGCATGACAAGAACTCACTAGGGCTCTCGCATAGCCTCTGAAACAAAGCGAGAAATCGGTGTATCTGATAAGGCCATGCTATAAGCTCGAAATGTAGGAGACAAAGTACCATAAGAAACATAAGCAGAGATCGGATATAAAATCCTAACATTCTAACCATAACAAAAAATTGGACGACGATCATGTCGCGGATAACGATACTCTAAATTATCATCTTCCACTGACAATGTCTCATCAGGTAAAGTAACTCAGTACCTGCAATCTCATTAGTACTAATAATAGATGCATCAACATGCTCAATGAACTGAGAAGTATTACCTGCATCGCCTGAGGTAAAGGGAACATTAGCAGGGGGATGAGAGCGAGAGCGAGAGCGAGAGCGAGAACGAGAACGACGAATATAAACCTACAAAGGAGGAGAAACTGGTGACTCTGTATTGACAGGGATGAGTGGATCTGGAGAAGGAGAGACTGATGACTCTGTAATGATAGTAACCAATGGCTCTGGCTCCTGTAGTAACGAAAAATCAAAGAGAGTAGCATCAACCAGAGGGACAGACATAGAACTGGAAGAAAAATAAGAAATATACTTAAGAAAGGTAACATCTAGACTGTGATACATACGTCGCCTGATAGGATCATAACACCGATTAGACTGATAACAATATTCCACAAAGACACAACAAATTGCTTTATCATCAAGCCTTTGGCGAGTAGGAGACTGATCCTTAACAAAACATGTGTAGCCAAAAACACGAAGGGAGACCGAAAAAGTGTCCGCTCAAGAAATAAGACTTGTAAGGGAGCCCTATGTTGAAGAATACGACTCGGTGCACAATTGGATCAAAAAGTAAAAGTCAAAATAGCAAAATGCTAATAAGATTTTGGTACGTCCATACCTATAAGCATACAACGTACTATCCCTATCAGACTCTTATTTTTTCCTTCGTTCGGATGATGGATATCGTGGGAAGAAAAGTGAGATACTAAGGTATCAGACACATATTCTTTGGCATTATCCGAACGAAGAGTACGAACAATGACATCGAATTGTGTCTTAATCATTTGGAGAAACTGAGTGATGACAGAGAGTACATCAGACTTCCTATGCAAAAAGTAGACCCAAGTACAACAGGTATGGTCATTTATAAATGTCACATAATATCGAACACCTGACAAAGCAGTAACAGAAAAGGGTCCCCAAATATCAAAATGTATTAAGTCAAATGGTTTGGGTGACTGGTACATACGAGGACTATAACTGGTCCTAACATGTTTCAATAGAGAACATATAACACAATCAAGTTTACCACCAACACAAGCATTGCTCAAAACAGGAAATAACATACATAAATATTTTAAATTTGTATGTCTAAAATGGTCATGCCACAACTGCACAATTTTGTGATAAAAAATCATAACAAGTACTAGGCAAAATACTAACATGCAAGTTAGGAACAAATAAAGACAAAACATGTGCAGGTGATAGAGGTGAAGGAACTGGTGAAACTGGAGGTGGATCGCCTAGATAATACAATCCATCTCTCTCATGTCCCCTAATATTAATCCTCCTGGTACTCAGGTCTTACAAATAACACAAATCAGATAAGAATACAATTGTATAGTGAAAATCTCTAGCTAACTGATGTATAAATAATAAATTCATGGCCAACTTTGTGGTATAAAACACCGAACGTAATGTACAACCATTTGGGAGGCGGACTGTACCCCTACTAACAATAGGAGCATGTGTCCCATCTGCTAGCTGAACCTGTATATGTAACTGTTCGTCAAAAGTGGTGAAGTAATGAGCCTCACCTGTCATGTGACCATTTGCACCCGAGTCTAACATCTAAAGGGGAGAAGAACTAACACAAGCATGAAAGACACGAGGTATACCTGTAGTGGTGGTAACAACAATAGTCGGACTCTGATAAGTTAGAGCGGACATAAGTATATCCAATCGGGAAGTGATAGCATTCATATCACTTTGCTAAGGAGGAACAGTAGGAGTAGCAGTAGAAGTAGGAGCAATGACAGTAGGCGGTGATATATTAGCAATAGAAGCAGTACGGTAACAAGAAGGCGGCTTAAACTCCGGATAAAGCTTCCAACAAGTAGCCTAAGGTGTCCTGATCGATTACAATAATCACACTAACGAGAATTCCCATCTGCACTGATCTGGGGCGTCCTGGCGGTGTTGGTCCAAGCGCTGTCCACCTCTAGTTGAGGATCCTGAACGAGACTCGGCAGTAGCTGCAAGGGCTAAATGGTCAGCCGGAGGAGTCAAGGCCACAACTGGAAGTGATACAATACGGACGCGGCGCTCATTTTGCTCAATCATCGCATACACCTGATAAAGAGTTGGAAGCCTCATTATTGACAAGATCTGTAAACGAGGTCCTTTAATTTTATCACGAAGCCCTATAAGAAACTTGTGAATCCTATCTTCCTGCTCTCGAGTATGCAAGAATGCTACTCCCTCGGGCTCTATCTTCAGAATAACAGCAATAGGATGTAGAGTCTCATACTCAAACCAGTATTGGATCAAATAACGATAATAATCCTGAACGGTCATATTTCTCTGTCGAGCATATGAGAGCTCCTGAGAAAGCTCATAAACACGAACTCCCTGTCCAGACTGGGAATACATCTTTGATAATGCGCTCAATAGCTTCAAAACAAAGTTAAGAAACTGATGAATCCTACAAACAGATGGCTCTATTGAGCCAAATAACCATCTAAGAATGGTGCAGTTCTCAGATAACCAAGCAGAATATCCAGGATCGGCATCAGCTGGCTTTGGGTGAGATCCCGTCAGCTATCCAAGCTTCCGTACACGGCCTAGGAAAAGCTAGAATGAGCGAGACCACTCAGCAAAGTTACGACCATTCATCAACTGTGCCGTAACTTTTTGAGAGATCATGCCTGACAATGTTGGTATTGCAAATGTGTCAGTAGGTACTGTATACTGGTCAAATATAAAACTGGAAGTACTAATAGATGCCCCAACGGTAGAAGTGTCAACAGTAAGGGTCTCAAGTCACTTAGTAGTAGTCATATTAACAATACTAGGGCACCCGTGACAGAAAAAATAACTCTAAGATAAATAGAGGGATAAAATAAGGGAGAACAATATACCTCCAGTCGAACAGTAGCGACAGATAAAGAAGGTCCAGAAAGCTCCTAAATAATCAGGTCACGATGCCTAAAAATCTAGTAAATATAAATAATTGATCTACTGCTTCAAGAGAAGATCAACGGAAAAGAGGATTCAACCCCTCTTAAAAGGTCCTAGATATTGCAACTCTAGGAAAAATAAGTCAATGGTGACACTTATGAAGAGCGCGAAGCACGAAGATGGGGACTAATATCGCTGTTGGATGGATTTGTTGCTGGGGCAGTAGAGCTGGTTTGGTTGGGCAATGGGCTAGGTTATGGTTAGGTGGGTCTGCTAATTTCACTAGGTTTCTGGGCTTTGGAATTTTGGGTTTGGTTGGACTGGTATGAGTATGGGTATGTTGTCGGTGTTATGAGTATTTTAGGTGAGGAGTTGGTATTTTGGTCTTACTTGATTTGTAGAGGCAGTATGTTGGTGCTATTATGTCGGTTTGATAATGCACGTGACGATCAATCGACTGCTTTATGGAGGTAGCCAGTCGGTGGAGTTATTGGTTTGATGTTTCAGTGGAGTGGGTAAGCTGGGGTGTGTAGTCAGTCGGTGGTATATGGGGAGTGGATGGTATATGTTGGTCGGTGTTGGTTTGCTGGCAGCGGCAGTTGGCTAAGAGGAGGCTGTTTGCTGGTATATGGGTTTGTGGGCAGTGGGTTTTTTGCTGGTATGTGTGTCATTGTAGTGGCTAATCTTGAGCAGTCACGGTGGCAGTCTGGTGACTGTATTGTGGATGAGGGGTTAGGGTTAGGGTTAAGGTTGTGGCTCTAATTCCAACTTGGCGAGTGAAAACCAGAAGGATCACCATATATAGATAGGTAGAGAGAGACATTTATTGAGAAGGATCAACAAAACCAAATGCAAACCAGACTTAGTCTACACCCTACACCTAGGAAGCACGGATACTTCATTTTGGGCAGAGTGTCGGTGTCGAGCATGTCTGGGACACGGACACGCTTCAGACTCGTTAAAATGAGTGTCTGATTTTTTATTATTAAATTTTTTTAGGACACGTGGCCGACACGTTCAAGACATGTTGGGACACGCTGGGGGACACGTTTTGAGATTTCTTTTTTAATTTTTTGAGAATTTTTCAGATAATTTTATAATTAAGAGTTATTTTTATAATTTTAAAGGGATATGAGTCACAATTATAATATAAAATAAGTTACAATCATTACATTGAATATAAGACGTGAATTTAATATAATTTTGGATACAAATACGAATTTATATACAAATGGAATAGTCTTTTAATATGAAATTAATGTTAGAAAAAATAGAATTACAAAATTGGAGCTCTTGAAATTTGATGAAAATTAGTATTACGAAATGAAATATTTTGTAAAGTAAAAGTTGTAGAAGTCGTTAATTATTAAATCATGTATGTTAATGTTGAATGTGTATCAGTATATCTTATATTATACTTTTTATGCAATGATATCATGATGTAAAATTTTAAAATTAAGGAAATGATGAATTAAAAGATTGTTATGATAATATTTTTATTTTATCACATGATTTTTTATAAATATATATGTGTATATATAAAATACATATTATTTAACGTATCGCTAACGTGTCCTACTTTTTTGAAAAATTTCGTGTTAGCGTGTCCGTGTCGTGTCGTATCCATGTCCGTGCTTCTAAGCCCTACACAAGTTGTTGTGGGATCTATTTTCCTCCAAGCCTTTCATTAGATTAGAAATATATGTCATGACCTATGAAGCATGGACACGGACACGGGACACTGATACGACACGACACGGATATGCCGACACGACATTTCTCAAAAAAGTATGACACGGACACGTTGGGGACACGCTACAAAAAATATATTTTATATATAACATTATATAATTTATTGCAAATATAGTGATAATGATATACAATTCATAAAAAAAATCAGTATTTTATGATACGGAAACCTAATGTCTAGTCATCTGTGTGAATATTTAGACTAAAACATCCTCATTATAGTCAATAATTATCAATTTTTTTTTGTAGACAATATGTACCTAATATATAATTTAAATACTTGCTCTCATTGTCTCAATTCCTCTTTTTTAAAACTTTTATGCATATTTTGTTTTTATTATTATATTTGGAGTACAATTTTAATATATCTAGTATTAGTAATTATATGTTCTTAAATTTTTAAGTTTTGCTAATCATATTTCAACAAATGTCTATTATTTAGTAATAGACACGTTCTAAAGAAGTGTCGGAAACGTCACCAAAGAAGTATCCGACACATGTCCGAAATTAAAAATTTATCATTTAATTATAGACACAGATAAAAGAGTATCGGACACGTGTCCGAGAGTGTCGGTGTCCGACACGTGTCTGACACGGATACGTCACGTTCTCAAGAGTGTCCGTGCTTCATAGGTCATGACCATCATGTTGCCGAATATCAGATGATTCTCTCTCTTTTGGAATTTGATGTATAACTTCACTAAATATTAAAAGATGAACTTTATCATAAGGAACTTTGTATTGATAGGGTACTAGACTACCAGCCACAAATTTAACAACCATGACAGACATGGAAAGGTCACACAATTCAAACTTCAGATTGAAAAATTACGAGTCCTATCCATATATAGATGGTGTAAACTTAGCATTGTTTTTTACACCTGGTGTAATGTGATCCGTCCCATACATACATAATATGTAAATAGCTCCTTGTTGTGCTTATTCACACAATTTCATGCTCATTTTAAGACAGATGCTTTGACTTGGCTTTGGTTCTCGTATCTTATGAACTTGCCAATAAGATAACTTTTGCGAACTCTCTTCACTAATATTTCACTATGAAAATTGCGGAGTGATATAGTTTGAACATGTGGTTCAAATCTGAGCAGTGATGGAGTAAATATCTTTCTTTTTATTTTTTCGTGGGGTGAGAGTGGGTGAGGGATATGGAAGCAAAATAGGAGTTTTACTCAGAGATGCCCATCTCCCCCTTCCTGCTGCTTATATGCTGCTCCATCATTTCGCAAATTTGAATTCCACACATTTTGTAAACAATCCCAGCACCTTGATTTTATAGGACACTCACTGTGAATGGTCTCTGTTTAAGAGTCTAAGAATATGGTGAATTGTGTTGAAAATGACTTATGTAGTCATACACCCAAAAATCTTCCACGGGCGGAATACCGTGCATTATATGTGTATCTGTGGATTGAGAAAATATTCAATCTAACACTCACACCACGTCATTATTGTCACCTGGTGTCACCATCCAATAACAAACCAACATGTAGATGAGTAAATGCCACAAAAGGTCGTAACTACCATAAACATGGCCCAATTGGGCACAAAAAATGTTCTTTCAACTGACCTATATTATCTGGTTTTATACATTACTTTGATCCATATGTATGGTCATCACCATGCATCAAATTTAGAACAACAGCAAATGAACTAAAAAAAACCAAGGAAGTGAAACTCTTACCAACAGTCAATACCCAGAATCTTTCACTTATGGAATTGAGTGTTACACTTAAATGATGGATGTCGCAAAGGACTATAGAACAAAAGGAGTTATCCTTTCCTGAGCCTATTAACTAACATATTTTATTATGTCATAAAAGAATGTTGTTTGCTAAGGAGACCAATATAGTTCCTTTAAGTGAAATGTAGCAGTGGTTAAATAAGCATAATTTCAACAAAAACAATTCCATGTATGGTGTGTTTCCAATTTATTGTACCTTCAGCTTATTTTTTTCAACCTTGCAGTTACTACAGTTCTGTTGGATTATTTATCAAATTGATATTTTTTTTTAATTCTCTCCAGCAACGCAATCAAGTTTACTCATGAAGGGAAAGTTGGGATAAAGCTTTATCTGGTACATGAACCATGTTCATTTCAGAACAAAGGATCTCATCAGAAGACAACAGTAGACCAGTCATCAATTCTAGATAATATATGCAAAGAAGATAAATGTTCATCAACATCTGAAAGTGGTTGTGATCAGAAGAATTCTATTGTACAGAAACATGGAGGAGGTCCTTATCAAAATCATACACAGAATGATGAACCCAAAGCTCCGATTGAAAAAGGAGATTTTGAGGATGGCGACAAAGAGAACCATTATCAACCCCATGAAACATCAGTGTGGATTCGCTGTGACGTTTATGATACAGGAATTGGAATACCAGGTACTTTTGTAAATGCTACATTATAATTGATGTTATGTTATGTTTGCCTGTTACTGATAGTACGACAAACAATTTTCACTATGATTTAACAGATCATGCTTTGCCTACCTTATTTAAGAAATACATGCAAGTCAGTGCAGACACTGCTCGGAAGTATGGTGGGACAGGACTAGGTCTAGCAATCTGCAAACAACTGGTAATTATTTTTGCAATCACTTATTTTCCATTTCCATCTGCTTTTCTTTTCCAGAGTTTAGACGGCAGTATAGGGTATGGAATTTCAAAAGCAAATTTCTTCAATTAGGCTAACAAAAATATGATATCCGTGTCTTCTCTGCATTGTTCAGCGAGTTTGTTATCAAATGAGTTCTTGACCAGTTAGAGTGCTTTCTAACTTGTCTCCTGAATTATTTAAATAGTATATAGTTGTTTCTGAAATACAAGAATTTTGAAAGATAGAAACTACCGAACAGCAATCTATATCCAGAAAATTAATTACCATCTCACCTCTGGCTTGTTATGAGGCTTGGAACCATCATACCCTATGATACGTAAGTCCTTTCCAATCAAGCTCCTTCATAATAAAGGGTTTTTGCCTTACGCATAGAATTATTATAAAATGATATGTTATGCTTCTGCGAATTCATCATAATTCTAGTGATACTCTGAAATTGGATTAGTATGTATTGAATTTCATATAGTTGCAAATTATATTCCCGCCATAAATAGTTTTGTTTTCCAAATCTTAAAATACCAATAATTGATGCCACTTCTGACATTGATATGCATACGGAACAGGTTGAGCTCATGGGGGGTCATCTGACTGTGTCAAGTAGGGAGCACCATGGGTCTACATTTACATTTGTACTTCCCTACAAGGTTTCACCTGTGTGTGATAGTTCAGATGATCCTGATGACATGTCAGAAATGGCTGACCATGATGCCAATGCTGATTCAAATGAAGATGATGCAAGTTCTGGTTTCTTCCAGTTCCAACCTCGCACTTTGGGATCTCTATTCTCTTCTAATGGTCCTGGCAGGAACCAAAAATTTACCCCAAAGAATTTTGGGGTTAACAGCTTTCATAATAAATTAAATGAATTGTCAAAAGATCCCTATTCATTCCGATCTAATAACTCCATATCAAAAGATATGAGTTCTATAGAAGATGCCTGCTCAATAGCTGATGCTGCTGAGACATCATCTGAACCTGAATGTTCTTTGAGGTGTAGCCCTGACTTTGGTAACAAAAATGCTGTTGGTATAGAAAAACACATCCATGATGATTATCAATGCCAAAATCCTTGCATGCACACAACTCATTCCTCAAGAACAAGCAAAAATGGGGGTGAAATTATAGAGACAAGAAACACCCCGGAAACAGGTCAAATGCAAGTGAAATCTGACAGAAGCTCAGAGTGCTCTTCTAGCAACAGTCCAGAAATTCCAAAATTCACATCAAAACCAAAGATCCTTCTTGTTGAAGATAACAAAATCAATGTGATGGTAACACGGTCGATGATGAAGCAGTTAGGCTATAGCATAGAAGTTGTGGATAATGGAGTTGAAGCTGTGCGTGCAGTCCAGGGCAGTCCTTATGATCTCATTTTAATGGTAATTATACATGAGCTCAAAGTGTTTGCTTTATTGTTCCGTTTTGATTTCTTTCATGACTTATGCATTTCTTTTCCGATAATAAATTTATACTCCAGTTTATGATTAACATGGTGTAGGGCTCTTCCTAATGCTCATTACATTGTTGTGGTGAATTATTTTATTCACCATGGCATCAATAGACAATAGCCCACACTGATGATTTGATTTTCTCTTTTCTTCCATATTTCTTTTGCTGTGTAGTTTGTATTTTTTCCAGCTGTCTAGCTGTAGCAGTTATTTGCTGGATAGCACCCTATGCTCGTATCTTTAATTTCAAGTTCAAATTAATGTAATGTTGGAGATTCAAAGTTAACAATTTCAATAAAGTTACTTTTCTTTGTGTTTTTTCGTCATCAGGATAAAAGCCTTGTTGAAGAACTAAACTTTGATTCTAGATTGTACCTAATCATACCCGTATTCCAACTTATGTAAATAGTTCTAGCTTCTCGTTCTTAACATTTCTTTACATCAAAGTAGCACCTCTCTTACACTAATCAAGAATGAAAAAGCAAGGTCCCTTCGCATGTGTGTGTGTGTCCACAGAGACACAGACACAGACACAGACACAGAGACAAAAAAATGAAATGCATTTTTGGGAGTGTAGAGGTTAGATGTTGAGCGTTGCAGAAGTAGTAGTAAATTATTGACTCAATTGATTTCTTTGTTATTGGTAAAGATGTTGGTTTGTGGCGCACTTAAAAATTTCTCTTTGTAAAAAGATCTTACTTATTGTTAAGATGGAAGAAGAGAGATTTCTCATAACGTCGAATTTACTGCTTTTGTGGGTGTGAATGGTTCTGTCAATTCATGAACTGTACTTCAATTAAAAAAAAAACGATGGTGCCTTTCTCTATTTTTTTGCCAAAGAAATTTAACTTGTCTCAACAAACTCAAATCTGCATCCCTTTTTTATTAGTTGCTTCTTCAGATTAGAACTTTACATGAGTAAACAGTATAATGAACTTTACTCCATGTGCACTTTGAGATAGAGAGGATGATCTAAATGGAAACCAAGCACTTATGGAAGCATCGAAGAATCAAAGTGCACATGGAGTAAGATTCTTCGATGCTTACTGTTTACTCATGTAAACTTCATGAACTTTACTCCATGAACTTTACATGGGGGTGAAACCAAGCACTTATAGAAGCATCAAAGTGCACATGGAGTAAGATTCTTCGATGCTTCCATAAGTGCTTGGTTTCCATTTAGATCATCCTCTCTATCGCATTTCCTAATGATGGCAGATTTGTTGTAGAAATCCTGGATCTAGGCTTAAGAATGACATCGAGCAGATGTAACAGTATAAACCCATCTATTATGTACTATATGCCAGGGACAGAAAATTATTTTCCAACAGAAATTCTGGTATAGCTGAGATAAGACATTTTTGTATTGGCATCTATTTAGCATGCATGCTGTAGAACAATGTAAAGTAGTGGAAACATAAAAGAGAGCTCAGCAACTAATGTACAAGAGTCAGACTCTCTCTCTCTCTCTCTCATATCTTGTGTGATAAGACAATGGGAAGACGAAAAAAGATGCTAGTAGGATTATTAGTGAGTGAAGTTCTTCAAAATCATGTATGATGTGCAGGATGTATGTATGCCCGTAATGGATGGCCTTCAAGCTACAAGATTGATCCGTTCCTTCGAGGAAACTGGCAATTGGGTTGCTGCAGCAAAAGCTGGGATTGAACTGTGTAGGCCCTCATCAGATTCATCACCAAGTGATATAGAATTGAAACCATCCACAAAAAGGATGCCCATCATTGCGGTAAGTACTTGACCTCTTATGATCCCTCAGAGTTGATGCCTTAAAGCTGCCTTAAAGCCCATCTGTTCTCTGTTTCTGATTTCCTATGTGGTGTCCTCAAACAAAGTAGAGTGGGGTTATTCCCATTTCTTAAATCTTTTTTTTCATCTTATTTAATTATCTTACTTTAAACTACCAAGTTCACCCTATCTATATTCACCCCATTAGTAATTAAGTTCACCCTATTTATACCTATTCCATTAAACTATTAAATATATATAAAAAAAATCGAAACAAAATTAGTATTGAAGCGAAATTTCAATATTCTGACGTGATCTATATTATTTTGAGGTGTTGTGAGATATTTTGATAGATTTTCACCAATGTCTTTAGAATATTGAGGTGTTTTAAAATATTTTGACTAATATTTTAAAAATAATTAATAATTTTTATTATTATGAAATATTTTCAAACCGAAATAATACACCTGAACGAAATTTTTATCATTTTCTATAGAGTAGATTGAAATAAAATTGACTAAATTTAATTTTTAATTAGTGAGTACAGGCAAAATGAGTTTAGTAACTAATGGGGTGGGTATAGATGGGGCGAACTTAATAGTTTGAAGTAAAATGATTAAATGGGGGTGGGAAGCGAGATTTAAAGGGTGGCAATAGCCCCACCCAATAAACTATAGTCTGGAATGTAACATATTAGGGTATATTTTGGAATATAACATATTGGGGTCATATAATCCATAATGTTGAAGGACAGACCATCTCACAGTCCAGACTCCATTCCTTTTCCATTTTATTTGTTTCGATCTGGACCTTGCATCCTACTTTTGGTCTAGCATTTGTACCATCAAATTCCTGGAGTGCAAAACCTCTTTCTATTCCCACTGCGGCAGAGTATCGACACCCTGCATGCTTGAAAATGGCTTAGCTCTTTTACTGTGCCTCTGGATGCTTATGCCAGCATCTAAATGTGCTAGCATATGATTGCAAGTTTCCTTTCATCTGTCCATTGCACTCATAGGTGACGGCTTGAACCATTGGAAGATTTTATTCATTTGGCATTGGTCTCCAATTAAGAGAGGTTACCAGTATTAACCATATATAGGGCATCCATTGTGATTGTTTTTGGGTTTCAGAAAGAGCAATGGACAGACGCTTCTTACCATATAAGCGTTAATTAAAACACTGGTGATTAAGATTGCTATTTAGGCTGGCTTTCCTCTTTGCATTTCCTTAAATCATAAAGCTTTGCTTAACAGCATTCAAACAATTATATTGGTGGCTATGACAAACAGCTTGGGTTTCTAGAGGTCATCTCCTATTGCTCCTTTGTATCTCTTCTAAACTGGCAGAGTTTGCTAGCAATTACCATGACATGACGTGTTGGGCAGTCCAGCTGTGAATATTTTTAGGTTTCCAAACTGCTACAAGATTCCAACTGGCAAATAGTGGGCTCTTACTGTCCAACCTTTGCTCAATATAATGGTTAAGACTGTCTGGTTATAGCTGAGCAATCATCACTGTTTTCGATATTCTGTAACTGCTTCTGAACAATTCCATTTGCTATTTGACAAGGAGTTTGTTTTCTTGCAATTGATCTATTATAAATCATGCTTTTAAACCAGATGTAGATAATTTATTTCCTGCATAGGGTTTTATAGGACTTTTCAGTTTTCTGTACGACAGTGCTGAATGATTCACTGATCTATTTATTTTACATCTACCTAGAGTGATAGTCAAACATCCAGAATTACTTCTTCGATCCCACTAGTACTACTGCCACTAACAGAACTAGTTGATGTAAACGCAGATGACTGCAAATGCATTGTCAGAGAGTGCAGATGAGTGCTTCGCAAATGGTATGGACTCATTTGTATCAAAACCTGTTACTTTTCAAAAGTTGAAAGAATGTATACAACAATATTTATCGTGACTTCTTCTGTAAATGTATGCATCTGTATAGAGGTGAATGTGTTAGGAAGTTTTGTAATCCATGTGCCATCTTTTCTTCGGCGGTTAGTTTTCTTGTGTAACTTGTAGAGGAATATCAATCTTTGCCAACTCTTTTCAGAGTTTGTTCTAGGATCATTGAAATACATATTTGACAATGGTAAGAGTATAACAATTTAACTAAACTCAACAAAGTCTTGTCCTGACTGTACAAGAGCGACTATTTGATAGAGAAAATTCTCCAAGGGAATGTATTGATTTGAGCAAAGAACATATGCAAACGTATGAATACATCTATTACTCCATCCCAATGAGCAATAAACATTGCTGGCAAGTTGCTCATGCAGATCACCAGTATTATGATTCTTGACACAAGAAAAAAGAATAGAGAATACAAATTAGCATAAAGGGTTTACAAAGAATGGATAATAAATAAATGAATACTAAACAAAACAATGAATTTGATTGCCAAATATGGTAATTTATGCATGTATGTTTTAATTGTACCATTAGGGCATCTTCATGGGTCGTTTTTGAGAATGCAATGTCAAAAGTTGACACAAAACACAAAAAAAAAAGAAGAACCTCTTCAATTCAATTGTGTGCCATTTAACAGTTTTGGAATATGCCAAAATTTTGCATCACATTCAAATCTAGTATTGCCCCCAGAAAATGTACGTATTTTGTTTTCTTTTGGTTTTATTTGTCTTTATGGCCTTTTTCATGCCAAATGATGGTTGGAAGGTGGATGAATGGTAGTTGGTATATGGAGGAATAGTGCCAGTAGGGTTAGTTTTTGGGGCAAAGGTATACCTCAATCAAATACATATTACCTTGCTAAAATTTAAAAACTTCTACATAACCCTCACGCTTTATAGACTAAAATGCATCCCTCCCGCTTTATAGACTAAAATGCAATATCACATTTTTCATCCAAGTTAATAGGAGGTGTGTCCCACACACACGGTTTGAGAGTTGATTGTATCAAAAAAAATTTGTTGAAACTTTGAAGACGAAAATAACCTTGTCTTCTCCTTTGAGCCAACTCTCTCTCTATTTCTCTCTCTATATCTCTGTTAAATTTTAATACAAATTCTTGGGCAAAATCAAAATGGTGGGTGCCAACGAATGAGCATCCAATCAACAAGAACTACCATCCCTCATGCTTGCCAGAATTTTCAGAGAAAAAGCTCTCTCTCAGAACACACACAGTCACCCACAAACTTACATAGAACACATGCAGTCTCTCTCTCTCTCTCTCTCTCTCTCACACTCTCACACACACACGCAGCATACACACAGAACATAAACCTACACAGAACACACGCACCCACACACACACACACACACACACAGCGATTTTGGTCTGGTTTCGATTTTGATTTTTGGTTTAATTTTGATTTTTGTTTGGTTGGTTCAATTCCAATTTCGATTCTTGGTTCCTATTTTGATTTTGGGTTTTGTGGATTGATTTCTGGGTTTTAATTTTGGGGTTTGTGGCGGTGATTTGTGTACAAAATGGCAGGGGAATGATGGTGGTGGCTGAAATTGGGTCTGAGTCAACTCAGTTGAGTCATTTCCGTCTCAACAGTTGTCGATCCGATAACAATATATGGTATATCAATATAACGAGATTCAACTGAATCGGTCCTGATTCAGTTATAACTCGATGGTATCAGCCCAACTTGAAGCCAAATCGATTAAACTCAACTGTGTTGAACCGAGTCAGTCCGCTATGGTGCAATCGGATTTAAAAAATTTGGGCAGCAAAAAAAAACGAAAAACAAAGACAGGAAGAAGAAAATAGACGAGACTCACTGTGAGTCGACTCCAACTCAGCTTAACTTGGCTGATTTACACAGAATAGTCCACAAATATTGAGGAAATTCCAAAAAAAAAAAGACGAAGAAGAGATGAAGTATAAGAAGACCCAGAAAATCGAAGAATCACCTTGACCAAAAGGTCTTTTCTTCTTCTTCTTTCGGTGGAGACCCATAGCAGAAACCCTAAGTTTACAACCCTAAGTTTAGAGGTCAAAAAATCTTCAATCGTCAATTCGCATTGTCTCAGACTCCACAGATAAAAAAATCGTCAATCAAATAGTCATAGTTTGTTGATCCCTCACTGTTCGCTTCTCGCTCTTTCCTTCACTGTTTGCTTCTCTCTCTCTCTTGACCGAGAGGCAAGGATAAAACACAAACCCACCACACGGTGTTTATATTTTATTGGCCCTTTACTCCTTTTGTATGAAAAATCTCTAATTCAATTAGTAAATTATTGGGAAAAATAATTAGAAGAAAAAATTAAATTAAATTAGAACAATGACTCATTAATCTATTAATTGGACACAAAATTATTTATGTAAAATATTGAGATCTACTCGTACTTGTTAAATTTATAATTGATGGATACATATTTGTTATTCTTATTCTTATTTTTATTTTTATTATTTTTTTAAATTAGATATAAGTAAGTTAAAAAAAAATCTAATAACATATGTTTAAAGTTTAGCGTGTCCTTAAATAAAAACATTCAACCAATATTTAGGGTGGCGTCCTTATAATTCATTTTTATTATGTTTAATATGTTAAATAATGTATTTTGGGGATATAATGCATGAATGATGATATTTACATAATTTTAAAAAAAATCATAATTTTTTTATATTTTTTTGGGTCTTTAATCTAGTATTTTGAGCGTATCGGTTGATACCACACCGCGACCTATGTGTCTCAGTGCCCTCTGAGTCGATGACCGATACCGCGACTTTGAACCATAGTCTTAAGTCTTAACATATTTCGATTGACTTATATATATGCTAGTCTTTGTCCGTGTTTGAAGATACTATGTAATACACACAAAAATTACAAACAATTGCTTAGATTTAAAAAAAAATGGCTCAAAAATACTGATAACAATTTAAAATGACCTGAAATATACTGTCGATCATATTCTCCATATTAATGGAATTATCATAAAGATGTACAAAAAAAAACTCTCCAAAATAACTCCACATATACAAATATCTCAAAACAACATCACATGTAATTTATCACTATTATCACCATTCAACCCAAAAACACAAAATAATTATAATCTCAATCACTAACCATTTAACTTGCTAAAACAAATAATGCATTACTCGATAAAAAACATGAGTTGAAATAAAAATGAATAAATACACACGAATTCAATCTTTATCTTTTTCAAAGAGAAAAATGCAACCTAACAGCACAACATTTAGGAATCAAAGGTCGACAACCTCCCAAAATTTGTTAGTTTGTCACAAATAAATAAATAAAAATAACACTACGAAACATGAATTTGTACCAAAAAAGGAGTAGAAATATAAAGCACACATCATGCTAGAGAGAAAATTACTGCTATGAAACTGTAAGTGGACAAAATTCCTTCTACCCTTTGTGAACAGTATTATCCTTCCTCAAGTCAAGCTTCCTACAAAATGAACAAACTGTCTAAGATCGAAGTGCTTCGATCGAAGACACTCCGATGTTTAAGTTAGTAGATGAAAATAAAAAAGAATTGTGTTTAAGGAAGAATTCAATGTACCTTTCACTATGTATCCTTGCTGACTTATATAGACCCCAATGATCCCTCTTTCTAGGGAAGAAGATGACACATTTTCCTGCAATCCAAGATAATATGTTGGTTCTTCCCAAGATCTCTCTAATGCTCCCTTGTTCTCAGCTCATGAGCTGTTGGATTTACCTAGCTGGTACAACTGAATCCCTTAAATGTGGGTACCGATTAAGTTGTTCGGTTCTTATCTTGATGTGGCCAGATCCTTCTACTCGATCATACTATTGATCTGAGCAGTTCGGTTCGGTTCTGGCAAAGCCTAAACCCTCACGTGGCTCCTATGTGATTGTTTACACATGGCATGATTTTATGCCCCTTCAAAAACAACAGATAAAAAAAAACCCTATAAAGTAGTTTTTGCAAGAAAACAAACTAGGTGGATGAATATGATGATAGCGCAAATGGTTGATTGAAGACAACTTGCAAAATTAAACAACAAAAATTGAACGCATTAGACAAATAATAGTAGATAGCATGACTTCGAGCGACACCATGAGTTAGAGAAATAGAAACCATGATTTTTTTAAATAAATCTGGGACTCAAAAAACTCAAGTTATTTACAAAAGTGTTTCAAATTTAAAATAATTTTAAAAAAATACGACACTTTTAAACTTATTTACCAAAAATACTTTTTAAAAGCGGATTCAATAATTCAGTTTTTGTTAAAAAATGGAGTTAACAATCCCATTTTTTGAGAGAGAGGAAAAAGTGGGCAACGAGAAAAGCGTGTTTATACGCACGTTTTTGCAAAATGTGCATAAACACGCCGTTGTCTGGTGGCAGTAGTGGCTGAGCCACCAAGGAAAGAGGCCATCATTGTCATGTAAGCCATTAGTGCTCTTTTTTTTTTTAATCTTTTTCTGGTCTCAGGCGTCTAATGTTTTTTAGTCAAAAGCACAGGAATAGAGTGCCGAAAGGCGATGATAGTTAAGCAGCAGTAGGTGGCAGTGAAGAGGGCAAAAGGGGTGGACCAAGTTTTCACAATTTTCATAGCTTAAATAATTACAACATGGGCCTAACATATCAACAACTTGATAAGTTATTTTATTCATGCCTCTACCTATCACTTGGTTATGAAGTTCCTCACAAAAAACGGAGTTGGAGTGGTCCGATGAGACCAGCGCGTTGCAAGGGAGTGCTACATGGCTTCCATGAAGCAGAAAGAAGTTAAAAGCATCCAATTGGATGAACTCGACATGAGAGATGAGCTAGACATGGGATCAATGCCATCGAGGAGCCAAACATCTTGTTTACGTCTGATCTAGGCTGAGCAGGGAGGTTAAGGACCTTCTAATCCATTTCCTAAAGCAGAACATGGTAGTATTTTCCTGGAAACAAGAAGATATGGAAGGTATTGATCCCTCGGTTATCACACACAAGTTAAGTGTGAGTCCAACCTGCAAGCCTGTTAACCAGAAACGGAGAAATTTCGCCCCCGAACGTTAGAAATCAATCAATGAGGAGGTCAACAAACTTCTTCACGCCAGAGCTATCAGGGAGGTAGATTACTCTGCTTGGTTAGCAAATGTGGTTCTTGTCAAGAAAGTCAGTGGCAAGTGACGACTTTGCATTGATTTCACTGACCTCAATCGAGCATGCCCTAAAGATTGTTTTTCCTTACCTAGGATTGATTTAATGGTGGATGTTACGGCTGGGCACGAGCTCCTTAGCTTCATGGACGCCTTCTCAGGCTATAATCAGATCAGATTGAACCCTAATGACCAGGAGAAGACCTCTTTCGTGACTGAACAAGGAATATACTGCTACCAAGTCATGCCTTTTGGGTTGAAGAATGCTGGAGCCATATACCAGATACTGGTGAATAGGATGTTCCAAAAGAAAATTGGGATATCCATGGAAGCCTACATTGATGATATGTTGGTAAAGTCACTAAAGGCAGAACTCCACATCCAACATCTAGCAGAATCGTTCCAAATCCTTAAGGAGTACAAGATGAAACTCAATCCGGTGAAATGCGCCTTCGGAGTATCAGCAGGAAAATTCCTAGGCTTTATAGTCAACAGTAGAGGAATTGAAGCTAACCCAGAACATGTCAAAGTAATACTCGATATGCAGCCACCATCCAACACAAGAGAGATTCAACGTCTGATAGGGAGAATAGCTGTCTTGAGTCGCTTTGTGTCCAAATCAAGTGATAAATGTCAACCCTTCTTTCAAATCTTAAAGAAGGCATTTCGATGGGATGAATAGTGTGAAGAAGCGTTCAAAACATTGA
>CM042198.1:7389563-7402149 GCA_023539305.1 Ilex asprella
ATAGAGTTCAACAACCAGTCTACTACTGTAGCAGAGCTCTAATGGGGCATAGGAGAGATATCCTAAGATGGAAAAGCTTGTTTTAGCATTTGTTACAACGGCTAAGAGACTTAGGCCCTATTTTCAGGCTCATACTATTAAGGTTCCAACAGATCAGCCGATGATACAAGTGTTACATAAACCAGAGTCTTCTGGAAAGCTAGTTAAGTGAGTTATAGAACTCAGCGAGTTCGATATCAGATATAAGTCAAGGACTGCCATCAAGGGGCAGATTTTGGCAAATTTTATAGCAGAATTTACAACAGTAGAACCCATGCAGACGGAAGCAACACAACTAATACTCGACCTCCCCACATGGAAACTTTTGGTAGATAGAGCTGTCAATGCTCAAGGAAGCAGGGCAGGTTTAATCCTAACTTCTCCAGATGGGATAGACGTCGAATATGCCATCAGGTTTGGGTTTAGGGCTTCAAACAACGAGGCAGAGTATGAGGCTGTCATAGCGGGACTCAATCTCGCCCACTCGATGGAGGCAAAGCAGCTGAAGCTCTGCAGTGATTTCCAGTTCATAGTAAAGCAGAGAGAAGAGTCTTATGAAGCCAAGGGTGAGAAAATAGTCATTTACCTCAAGAAGGTATAGGAATTAATCAAGAAGTTTGTGTAAGTTATGATTAGGCACATTCCCAGATCTGAGAACTCACGAACAGCTGCTTTGGCAAGGCTTGCAACTGTTTCTCAAGAGAACTTGAATAGGCAAATACCAGTTGAGTATCTAGCGGAGCCATCAGTAAGTGCTGAGGAAGAAGAAGTGCTCCTAGTTCTAGCTCAGCCGAGCTGGATAGACCCCATCCTAGGGTACCTATAGGATGAAGCTTTACCAGAAGATCCCAAGAAAGCTTCAAAGCTGAGAGCCAGGTCAGCTAGATTTTCTATTATGTAGGAAAATCTATACAAACGAGGTTTCTCAGCACCTCTCCTTAATTGCGTAGAAGGCGAAGACGCTAACTACGTGCTCAGAGAAATCCATGAAGAAGTTTGCGGTAATCACATTGGAGTTCGGGCTTTGACAGGAAAGACACTAAGACAAGGATACTATTGGCTCACCATGTTAAAAGATGCCACAAATCTAGTAAAGAAGTGCAAGGTTTGTCAAGTTCATGCCAGCATTCCCCATTCTCCACCAAAGCTATTAACTTCAGTGATGAGTCATTGGCCCTTCCAGCAATGGGGTCTGGACATACTTGGACCACTTCTTACTGGCATTGGACAGTGCAAGTTTGTCATCATTGGAGTGGACTACTTCACCAAATGGGACAAAGGTGGAGCCCTTGGCAACTATCACAGAACAAAAATTCAAAACTTCACATTGAAGTCAATAATTTGCACATTTGGGATCCTCAAAGCAATTCTCTCTGACAACGGGAAGCAATTCGATAACTCCAAATTCAAAGGATTCTGTGCTGAGCTCGGGATAAAAAATTACTTTTTAGCTCCAGCTCATCCACAGTCTAATAGACAAGCAGAGGTCCCTATCAAAACCATCAAGGTAACCCTAAAGACCAAGCTTGAAGCCCTGAAAGGAAAATGGGTGGAGCATGTCCCAGAAATATTATGGCTTATAGGACAACTTCCAGATCGACAACCCAAGAAACTTCATTTGCTTTGGCATTTGGAACCGAGGCAGTGGCCCTAATAGAAATTGGAATCCCTTCTCCAAGGGCTAAATTCACAGGACCTGAGCATAACGATGAATCACTTCTGTTGAACCTCGATCTGCTAGATGAAAAGAGAGACCAAGCTCTTCAGCGAATCCAGAGCTACAAGAGGAAGATAGCAAGGTACTACGGCCGAAGGGTCAGGCATAGGAGTTTCAAGGTTGGCGATCTGGTACTCAAGAAGCTCCTGCTCACAAGAAAAGAACCTTCACATTAGAAATTAGGCCCCAATTGGGAAGACCCTTTCATCATTTCCAGAGTGATAAGACCTGGGAATTACAAGTTGTAGACCGAAGAAGGAAAAATCTTACCTCATTCTTGGAATGCAGAGCATCTCAAAAGATTTTTTCAATAAATTTTCTTTTGTAAGAAAATTATTATAGGGTAGTGAGTTTTTTCATTTATTTCACAAAGATTCTTCTAAGTAGTCAAGTAGCTGCCAACGAGCCATGCAGCTCAGGAGGAACTCTTAAGTTTATTAAACTAATATGAGCCATGAAGCTCAGGATGAATGCTTCAACTTTAATATTGTAAACCCAAGCGCAGGTTGAGTAAAGTAATATATTCTCGGGAAGTCCGAGGTCGATCCCACAAGGAATTGCACAAGGAAACAGTCACACAACAACTAACAGCAATTTCAAAAGTAAAAGGATTGGTTAAAAAAGTAGCAGATTGAGAACGATTGATTTTTGGTATTAAAACAATAACGAAAATACTAGAGCAGCAGGTACTCCCTCTCAACTTCATACAGTAATAATTAAAGACTCAAAGACTTGACTTGAAATAAGAATTAAATGTCGGTTAACCCAATTAACAAATCAAGTGATAAATCCAAAGGTTATAATCAAAAGATTACCAGGAACCTGAATAATCATTCAATCATATTATTTTATGAAATCATATTAATTCTACCAGCATGGAATAACCAGTGATTTACACGCAGGGAAACTCAAGCAATTAATGTACGTGGCACAACAACTCAAGAGTTTTTACAGCATAAACACTTTGCTAAAATATTAGGAATTAAACTAACACAATAACATAAATCATTAAGTACAAAAGTCAATAAAAATACCGTACTCCGTTGAGAGATTTTTCCCTAGCCCTAGCGGAGCTTTCTAGCCGGACATGATAGAAAGAATGCAAAAATAAAAAGATGAAAAAAGGAATTCGTAAGCGGAAGAAGTCCCTCTCTACCAAGTCCTAGGTTCCTATTTATATTTTTCATTAGAGGGAAATTGAATCTCATTAGGGTTCCAACTTCGGCAGCAGGCATTTGACACGCATCCGGACGCGTGATCCAGACTGGTCCTTCTTTATTTTATCAACTTTCTGCCAATCGCATCCGGACGCGTACACTTCCTCCGTCCGAACGCGTGATCCAGTGTGATCTCCCTTTGAGTCATGCTTTATTTCTTCTCATTATTTAGCTCCAATTTTTGCGCTATAAGCCTGCAAAACAACACAACTCCACTTTACTCCTCATAACATTAATCTTTTAATAAATTAACATTATCATCACACTTTCATACCAAAATGATCAATCTTTCCTCTAATAATTGTAAATATTAGATCTGAATCAATGAACTTATGATCCAAGGAGCTCGGGATGAACCCCGAGCCATGCGGCTCAGGAGGAAATCTTAAAGTTCATAAAACGAATATGAGCCAGGGAGCTCGGGATGAACCCACAAGCCATGTAGCTCAGGAGGAGATTTTAAGTTCATAAAACGATTATGAGTCATGAAACTCAGAATGAACTTATGAGCCAGGGAGCTCGGGATGAACCCACGAGCCATGCAGCTCAAGAGGATCTCCTAAGTTCATAAAACAAATATGAGCTATGTAGCTCGGGATGAACTCTTAAGTTCACAAAAACGAGCCCTACAGCTCACGACGAACTTTACATTCCATAAAAATGAGCCCTGCAGCTCATGATGAACACCTTGGTTCGGGAAAATCAAAGCGAACACTCGGGCGCAAGATGAGCTCTAGCAGGGCTAAGATAAGTCACGTAGCTTATACATAAAAAACAAAGCAAAGAGGAACATGTTAAAATCCAATGTTCATAACCACATACATGCATCCAAAAAGAAAGACCTAAAGTCTATTACGGGAAAATTGTTAAAAGGGGAAAGCTTCTAGTTTCCCTCAAGCCACCTCTTCAATCCAAGGACTTCCTCCTTCAGACGTGCATTTTCCTCTCACAGATCATCTCTTTCTTCCTCCATCTTTTCAAGCATATTCAAGAGTTTACTCCCAGCAGAGGAAAGTAAAATTGCTCCAAAGGAAGAATCAGGTGATGAAGAAATGTTGTTGTCCCTCTTACGCTTATTGGAGGGGACTCCAGCGCCCTCATTCTCGTCTGATTTAGAAGAAAAGGAAACAGTAGAATCTAATGTGAATGCAAAATCAGGAGCAGCAGCATCAACACTGAATAAAAAGAGGTTCTTAAAGGTCACCAGTTCTGAAAAGGATAGTGATTTGGCGTCGGTCACTCGCTCAATCTTTAACATCTCCACCAGATTCAGGTCAGCCATACCTGAGTAAAGGAAACAAAGTAAAAATAAGCTATCACAACACTAGGTTAGGAAACTCAATACACACCTACCTTGAAGGGGCAAACTCCTCCAAGAGCGAGGAGCCCTATTCTCCAAGCAACTCCCCCCCGAAGGATCTCCATGGATCCTCGGAGGCAAAAAAGAAGCGTTGATCCCACTCTTCAGGAGGGAAAGACAGACCAGACACCCAGGGGACGCATGAGAGAATGCTTCCACCAAAAGCAACCAAAGTAGGGAGCCTCATCCTCTTCAAGATCGTAAAAATAAAGGAACTCAGTGATTGAGGGGAATTGGTTGGCATGCAAGTGCCAGAAAATGAAGAAGCTAATTATGATAGCCCATCGCCTAGGCGACAAACGAGAAAGGCATAAGCAATGGTAAGCTAGAACCCTTCCGATGGAAGGATGGATGGAAAGACGAAGGCCCATCTCCAAGGCACCTTCAAAGAAACAGACTTTTCCTCAAGGAAGGAAATTGTAAGGCTCGTCGGAAGTCGGGATTCTTAAGGATAATTCTGTAAGAAGGTGAAACCGTCTTCGGATCTCTTCCAAACCTAGCATAATCATCGTAGAAGGAGCCAAGTAATGAGACTTCCACTTAAAATCAATCCCACTGAAAGATCATCGCTGAAACAAAGAAAGATATGAGGGAGCCATCGCAGATGAAGAAGAGATAAACTCAAGTATAACAAAAGAAAGAATTGCAATTCCAAGATTCAAGAGGAAGCCTTAAGAAAAAAAAAAAAGGAATCTTGGAAATCATAGGAAGCCTAAAGAAACCCTGGGTTTTAAAGAGGCAAGAAGCGTGTGGAAAATAAATTCGATAACCCCTTAGAATTTTCAAATTAGGATGCCAATGACATCTTTAGAAAGTAAAAAGTGTGATCAGTAAAGGTCACCATCCAATGCTTCCTTTAAGACACCAAAAACATAGTTGCTAGTGATTCATTGTACAAGACCAGCACCCAGAAGAGCTTGGAAAGGACCTTCTGCTCTTAAGTTTTCCCAACAAAGAAAACTTCCCTAGTAGCTGCAACATTTCCCTGATACTCCTCATCCATCTCAAGCCTTCTCAGTACTCGGTAATCCAAGACAAGAAAGATCATAACTGAGCTCTGCCAATCAGACTCAACTAGCTCAGGAAGGCAAGATCATCTAGGAGGAAGACCTCCGCCGATCTTTGTCCTGACTATCATCCCTAAAGGTGGGACCTCCTAAGCTATATTTTCAAAGAAACTTCTCAGACTTCTTTGGGGTGAGGTCAGCTCAAGGGATGTATAGACCTTCTATTCTCATAATAAAACAAAAGTTGCTTTTCAGAATACGTTCAAAGTCATAGCATATTGAATTTTAAGTCAGAATTAAAAAAAAGAGAGGAAAAATGCCCCAAGTTTCTGAAGAAGGTGTAAGGGAAGGATTCTGTAACTCAGCGGATAAGCCTTTAGCGGCAAGAGGCGAAAGAAGAAAGCTCTCAGGGGTGGCCATTACAAGGACCTCCACCCCAATTGTTGGCAAACTCTGAGCAAGGGCCTCATTCACGAGGTTAGCCGAGAGAGAAACAGTAGTAGGGACAACGGCAGGAGCAGCGGGAAACTCGGTAGTCACAGGAACTAAAGTTGTCCCAAAAAGGAAAGTAGCAGAAGCATCCTGGGCCAAGACTCCAGTAGGAGGAATAGACATCTCAACACCTTCTGGAATCACACCAGAAATAGAGAGATCTAAGGTGCCTTCCTCACTCTCTGTATCGGACTCCCTCAACTCCTCCTTAGTGGGGATGGCAAAGTCAAAGTCGAGGTCTGGATAGTTCTTTTCAGCTATATGTTGGAAAGTTAGCCACCCAGTTGCCCACTTGGTGAGGACGTCATCTTTAAGCTCAACAATTATACCATCCTTCTGCTTGATGGTAGCCTTTTGTGCCTCGAACTCATTGCAAAGGGTACCATTCGCCTCAGATAGATTGACGTATTCTCCTTTCAAACTCTTAAGGGAGCTATGGGCATCAAAAACTTCTTGGATAGCCTTGGCCTAGGCCTCGATCTTAAGCTTGAGCTCCTCGATGGCCATTCTAAGCTTATCTCAGGCTTTTTTTTTTCTCCTTCCTCAGCTCTATCTCTTTCTGCCTCTACGCTCTTGGAGGCAAAAGCTTGCCTCTCTATTTTTTCTTAGAGATCTAGCATTTGAGCACAAAGGTTGTCATTGTCAAAAGACAGTTCAGCAACTTTAAGCTTGTACGCCTTCAGAGACTTGGCAGAGCTCTCTGAAGATTGGACCCTACCCATCAAGCTCTTCACGTGGATAGCCAGTTGGGTAAAAAAGGAGAACAAAAGAGGTTTAGCATGAAACTACAAGGATGAAGGGCGTGCAAAAATATAAGGACTTACAGTGGCTCCTCCTTGGAGAGCTGAGCTGAAGGAATCCTCGAGAGACATACAGGAGGCCCTTTGAACGAAAGAATCAGGGATGACAGAAGAAATGGTCCCAGCAGCAAGTTTAGTATTCTCCAAGAAGGAGCCCTCACACTACTCCACCTTGGGATTTGTCTCTTTCTTAGTCCCGGGTATCATCATAAATGACTCGAGAATCTCCCCAAAAGGACTAATGAAAATAATGTCAGGTTGAAGGTAGGGGACCAACCCCAAAGCTTGCCCAACCTCGTATAAGGAAGAAGAAGACTGACCTTGCTCAGGAGCTCGCTCGGAAGTAGGCTGATCCCCTGGGGGAGGGGAGGTCATCCTCACATGCACAACGCCTGATGATGAGGTCGGGATTTTGACAATCAAAACCGGAGCGGAGGAGGGCACTCCCAACTTTTGAACCTTAGCTCGGGAAACTGGGTTACTCTCAAAGCCGACCTTAGCTTTTCGTTTGCTATCTTTCCCACTTTCTTCATCTGATTAATCTTCACCTAGAGCTCTTCTGGAGTGAGCTTCATCGAGGAAGAGCCTGAAAATTTAGAAGGAATAAGTCAAGAAAGGAGAGAGGTAAAAAGCCAAAATACTACAGAGAACGAAAAAAATAAAGAGAAGAGAAAATTAAAAGGGGGCATTACCTGCCATATCCTCAGGGCCGACAACAGAAATCGAGATAGGAGATTCGATCCTCACCTCAGGGGGCTAAATCCTTGTTTTACAAGAACCCAAGACCTGATGAGTTCAGAATATTTTTCATAATTACACTTCCCCAATTTCAGCAACACTCGCTCGTTCTCAGCATTGAGTTCGGGCCGAACACCTGAAAAATAGCACAAGAGAAGCAAAATCAGTGAGAAAACTTACTTACTTGATCACAGCTAGCTCAAGCAGGGACTTACCTATGTTGTTAGGGACAGACTAGGCCTTAGGAATGGGGAGATTGTCAGTCTTATCTGTAGAGTTACACTCCCATTGTGAGTCACCCATATAGAAAAAGTACTTTTTCCAACCCTTATGAGAGCTCGGAAGGTCAGATTTGACTACTTGGGCCTTTGTGCACTTAGAAATATACAAGAAACCCTCAGAAGCAATGTGTTTTACGTTGAAAAGTTTCAGGAGTAAAGAGATGGTGGGAACTCCAAGCTTGTCACCTCTCCTAAGTTGAAGTCCTCCTCGACAGACCTATCCCCCAGGAGGGAAACAGATGAAGGGGTGGCTCCAGAGGAGGCAGACATAGATGAACAAGAGAAAGGGAGACCGAAAGATCGCTAGAGAGGAGGAGCACTGGTTAAGCACTTCCTGATAATGCCAAGGTTAGCGCAGTAGCTTCCAACACCAAGAATTTGCACGATAAAACCCCAGTCCACGAAGGAGGAAAGAGGAGACAAACAATAATCTCGATTCCAGAAATAAAAGAACCGAAAAGCCCAGAAATGCAGTAACCACCTCAAACTCGAGAGATTCAGAACAGGAGAAGAGGTAAAAAGGGGAAAAAAATGTACCTAACTTAGAATGAACAACGAACTATAGGCCGAAGTGGAATCAAGGAAGGGGAGCAGTGCAAATCCTCGAACTGAACCAGGAAAACTTGATTTTGAGTAAAGAACCAGAAAACTTCAACCAGGAAGCTAGAATTCAAGAAGAGAGGAACAGAGATGGACGTTGAACAGTGGGAGAATGTGGTTCTAGTAGCTGTTTGGGTATTTATACCTTGAAAGACGTGTGCTGTAACGTGCGCAGGAATCGAGGGAGCCATGATTACTGAAAACCGTCAAAGGACAATTTTCACGTGCAAGTCAGGGTCAGCCATGTGCTGGTCCAGCTCGGTTTTTAGACAGCTCAACCCCTGTCCAAGCTCGCTTGGACCAAGGGCTAGGGGACAGCTGATGATACCTGAAATAAATCCCAAGTACGAGCTGAACTAGACCAGGAGCTTAGCTCGGACAAGTGAACCTCAGAGCTCAAGTCTCGAGCTCTTCTCCGAGCTCTAACCAAGGAAGTGAGAAACAAACAGTCGGGTAATAGAGGGTATCCCCGAAACAAGGGCTAAGCTACATTCAAGATTCAAAACTCTCAACCAACCAAGATTCTCTCCTAAAATCAAGGAGGACTCCACGCATGAAAGACAAGGATCCTGACAAGAGATCCCAGAAAAGAAGGAATAGCTCTATAAATATTGTGTAATGCCTCCACTGTAGAGGCAGAATCCTAATTTTCTCCATATTGTAGTTAAAACATCCCAATGATCAATAAAGACTGAGGGAGCAAGAGTCTCCATTAAAGAGTGGACTAGCCGAGCTCCCACGCCGGTGAACCACTATATTTTCATCGTGTTCATTCTCCCTTCCCTGAATTCCCTAGGTATTTCTCAACAAACAACACGAGTCTTGTAGCTCAGGTTCTTATTGCCTCGTATCATTCACACCTTCTACTCATCCACGTTAATTTACACCATCACATTACAATTGCGATGTACACAAGATTTTTAACAAAATTAATCTGCTCTTAACATAATATAACCAATAGATCAAAAGAAAAAACCTTATATAAAAAAAAACTATGCACATTATATAAGTGCAAAGAGATAATAATCTGCTCTTAACATAAAATAACCAACTAAATCTAAAATAGACAAAAAAAAAATCTACTTATAACATAATAATAGAAATAAGTAAGAGAGAGAGATATGTAATTAGGTTTGTGAAAATTCAACACGACACGATTCGACACAAATTAAGCGGGTTTGGGTGAGATCTTAACGAGTTTGAGTGGTAAACAGGTTGACCCGCCAGACACGTTTAATAAATAAGTCGTGTTCAGGTAAAACCTATCAAACTATTTATCACACGTTTATCGGTTTAAATAAAATTAATAATTATTTTAAAAATTAGCCAAAAAAAGTAAAGAAATCAATACAAAAAAATAAAATAAAGTAGTAGTTCAAAGAAAAAGGTACGGAGATGGGAGAGGTTCATGAAAAAGGCAAACCAACTCCTTTTATTTTTGTCCCACATCGGCAAATAAGGGAAGATGAGAGCAGTGGCCTTTTGCCTTTTTTTTTAGCCTTCAAATCTAATTTTTATGTGAAATTTGGTTAAAAAATTTTCTTTTTTGAGGTAAATACAATTAACAGTAAAAAAATGGTGTATTAAAATTTGTTGATATAATTTTTTTTTTAAAAATTAAACGGGTTAAACAAGTCCTGTCGTGTTACCAGTTTATTAAACGGGTCATTTTTGTGTTGAGATTTTTCACCCGTTTATTAAATGTGTCATGTACGGGTTTACATATTTTTTACCCGTCACCTGTTTAACCCATTATGCAACCGTTTAAACAGACACATTTGACACCCCCTAAATGTAATACCTGATATGCCTTAGATTGTCGATTGAAGGATGAAGAAGATGAAGATCGGTTGTGCCTCCGAGCCTATGAGTCGAAGATCTAGAGTCTCCGATTTTAGATCAGAGAATCTGAGAGTATTTCGAGTCTTCGATTTCAAATCTGAGAATCTGAGAGTATAATTTGTTGAGCTAAGTCGAGTGATAAGAGAGAGAGACCTATTGTGAGGACCAGTCGGAGTCGAGGAGGTAGAGTTCAGTTCAAATAAAGATGAAATGAAATTTGGGCAAAAATGCCCTAGAACCTACATTTATATCATTTCAATTAAATCGTCCAATACAACGAATTTATTACAAAATCGGTCGGATCTGATTCCAATTTTTTTCCTCGAACGTTCTAATAACTAAATCGGTCCAATTCAGACTCTCGTTCACAAGGTCAACCCGTCGGGTCGGGATTATTTTTAAAACACTAATTTTTTGCGTATTCTATCTCCAGAATTAGGGGTGTTCAAATTTTCGATTACGCGAAAATTTTAACCTTACCCTACTCTACCTAACTCTATTGATCGACTACTCAGAAGAATCGAATAGACCAGCATAAGATTTTTTGGTATTCGGTAAAAAATCGGGTAAGAATTCGAAATACGTACAAAGTTTTTGTATTCCTACCTTATCCTACTAGCACGCGCACACACAAACACACACACACACACACACACACAAACACACACACACACACACACACATATATATATATATAATGTTTATGACTTTTTTGTTGTGTTTTATTGTAATTGTTTATGTATTATCGAATTTATTATGTTTTCTTTAGGGTTATTAACTTATTGTGTTTGTTAATTGGTGCAAGTTATTTAATTAAAATTTTAAAATGATTCAAAAATTAATAATTAAAAAAAATGTGTGCATCCGATTTCCTACCTGACCTCCTACCCGATTGTTTGGGACAAAATTCAAGTAGACATAGTACACTTGATCAAGTAGAATAGACCAAGAATTTTTTTTTTCATATAGTATCAAGTATAAAGATAGAGTACTAAAATTCCTACCCGTAGAGTAGGGTGAATACCCTTATCCACAATTATTCTCTAAGTGTCTAAATATACCTTTATTGACGCACTCAGGGTAATCAAGTCTGAGAAAATAGGGAATGCAAAATGGTGAAGAGCGTAGTGAGAACAATACAAAAGTTACGTTATCTTGATTCTCATCTCCTCACCTAAAAGGCAAAACGAAAAATACAGTTATCCCCAACCTTTGCCATATCTGGGCAAAGTGGGTTTGTCGAAGAATTCTGTTCACTAGCTTAAACTTGAAGTTGGTGGAAGCATGCAAGAACGGACCAACATAATAAACACTCAGGTAAGAGATAAGATATTAGCGGCCACCAACTATTTATGTAGAAAGATGTCTTAATTTCATATTCGTCGTCCATCAAGGTGTTCAGCCACCTACTTAAACAGCTCAATAACTCATTTACTTTCTCTCCCCCTCATCAGATTACCTATGACAATAATATTATTAGGACAAGGGGCAGAGTTAGAAATTTTGTCCCAAGTGGACACTCTAATTAAAAGTTTTATTTTTTCTCGTAATAAATAAAAATAAACTAACATTTAAATTTATTGTATCATATTTGATATTTGAATGTTTATTATTACGAAAGGGCCAAATGCCGATGTACATAACGAATATAAACACAAAAAGAAGAAAGATTAATTATAACTCTTGACAAAAATATGAGGTTAATTGCATAAAATTGATCCCAACGAGTTTTTTTTTTTTACTTTAAAAGTATTAATTGGTAATTTCACTATGAATAACATTAAAAAAAATTATATCTATACAATCAAGATATAAGTGATTCATTATTGATCACTTATTTAATTATGTAACTTAGTTTTCACAATTTTCATAGCTTAAATAATTACAAAATGAGCCTAACATATCAACAACTTATTTAAATATATTTGTAATGTGTTCAAAGTGAGTGAAAAATTTTATAATCATTTAATTATAGGTCATACTAATTGATAGGATAAAAAAAATACTAGGATGGAAATATTAACAATTAACATAAATATATATAGGTTTTGTATATATGATGTGAAAAAGACATAACATTACCTAGTTGGATTCACTGCCCCTTCTCTGTCTCCCTCCGTCGCTTCAAAATTTCCAAAAGACCCTAGTATTTTTCTTTTATGTGACTTGATAAGTTCTTTTATTCATGTGTTGGCTCCCCTCAACTAGAAACTTGGCTTTGCCCATGCTTACTAGTTAATAATTACACTTGCGAAATGGGTATTCTAAGGGAAGATTGTGATAATATTAGTGTATTAGTTATTATATGTGCCTAAAGACACAGTGCAATAAAAAATGACAAATAATAAACATATTTATATTTATATTCAAGATTAAATCATAAACATAAAGAAGAGATAAAATAATTTAAGTATCGGTTTGTAGTGGAAGTGAGGTAGTGGGTGGCAGCAGTTGTGGTGGCGGTGGCGTTGGGGGCAGCATTGGGGGCATTGG
>CM042198.1:7411470-7432403 GCA_023539305.1 Ilex asprella
TTAGCCGGTTGTCTCATTCACATTTCCTTTCTTGTCCTGTCTGAGGGGAGCCCAAGGTCTTGACCCCCGAGCTATAGATGTCCAGTCTGGCCTTTTGAACTGACCTCCTTGTCTGACCTCCTCTCCCGAGTTCGTATATAGGATTTATTCTAGGCATCATCAACTTGAATCATTGAGTATCCTGAAGTATAATTTTTTCAAACAGCACAGGCATGGTAGTGAAATATTTGCACCATAAGTATGGGGCAAGCTTCTAGCAGACACTTGATCTTAATCTTTGGAGGAATGTTTCTTCTGTCTGATCACATATGAGTTTGAATTTTCTGTCTAAAGGGATAATGCCATGCTCATAAGAAAAATTATCAAATTTTTATCCCAAATAATGTGACAGTTTTTCACCATCCCATTAATATTCAATGGTATAAATTATACTATATTATTTGAGATAAAAAATTTAGTAAAAAAATTTGATAAATATTGTATTTTCGTAAGAGTAATTTTTTATGCACTAAATTTGTGCACCAAAATTTGCGTCAAGTCTGCTGCAGTCTTTAAATCTGTGATAAAATTTATTAATTTAATGACTATAAATGATTTGGTGTAAATTTTAATATAAAACTTTTGACGGAAAGAGCATTACTTTTTTCTTAAAAAAAAAATGCTTTTCGGTGCTTCTTAGGTCTTGATCACAGCGGGCAAGTACGACTTGGCTCGGTCAGGGTCATTGCCTTGACCATCAAATCTCATTTATGGTTGTTGCTTAGCCAATTGCAGAATGAAGTTCAAAGACTTTGTAGCAAATGCTTTGCCTTTTGTTTTAACTGTCAACCTCAGTTGACTTTTAACTATAATATTGGTCTTTTGGTTATTTATTAACAATTTTCTGGATATCTATTAACATGTGATACACGAAGCACCGTGGTTAAGGAAGTGTAATTTTTTTAATTTTTTTTGCAAAATAGAGTTGACTTGTGCTAATTATTCTTTCGAGTTTAACAGTTAGTCACTATGACTTTTGTTAAGTTAGAACATGTATCTAAAAAAACAAGCGTGATTAATCTTTAGAGGGTGTGTGAATGGATTGAATTTGAGACCTCTAAAATACTAATGTTCCGTTTGGTAGGAAAGATGAAAAGTATATCTTTCAAGAAAAGAAAGTAAGAATAATATAGTTTCCTTCTTTTGTGTTTGGTTGGATGGATGAAAAATAAAAATAACTAATTTTTTTTTTGTTGGCTAAGACTAGGGGTGACAATTGAGTCATATCGTGTCAGATTCGTATTGAATAATTACGGGTCACACATAACTCAACTCATTTAATTAATTGTGTCGTGTCGAGTTATGAGTTGACCTGTTTATTTTCGTAGTGTGTTTGTATTCGAGTTAATCAAATTTGTGTCATAAAATTCGTGTCGAGTTTGAATCGTATCATCATGTTAGTCAAAAAATTTCACCCCTAATTAAGATGGGAAAAATATTTTTTAATTTAAAATTTATATTTATATTTTTTTAATTTTTTTTAAAATATATATATATATAAATACATATTTTATTATTATATTTTTATATAAAATTAATGTATACGTAATATATGTATATATAAAAAGATATATAGACAAATAAGATACATCTCAACATAAATAATTAACTTTTCATCCACTTTCCTTCATTTTGGAGGGATTGATTTTGATGAGTTGGGAGAAAAGTTAATCCACCCACTTTTACATCCTTCTTAGTTTTCTTCTTTACCAAATATGATGTTTTATTTATCCCTCCAACTTTTCAACCTTTTATTTTTCCATCATACCAAACGGAGCATAAAAATTAGACCACCACTGAACCTTCCCTAAAGATTTGCTAAGGAAGTGTATTTATGAAATGATTACAAGTGTAAAAAAATTGTTACACCTATATTTTTTTTTATCTTTTTGATGATACCAGGAAAAATATTTCCAAGTATGAGCTCAGACCAAGAGGTCAACCCAGATGGGAGGTCGGACAGGTAATCCGGAGCTCAGGGGGATCCACCCAGAGCTCACCCCACGCAGGATGGTAGAAGTAATAAGGAGTGGACAGCTGGTTAATAACGAGTGTTCCCATAGAGGTAGGGCACTACAGTCAAGGCATGAAATCTCAACCGATCAAGATTTTCTCCTAAAATTAAGGAGGATTCCATGGAGAAAGGCAAAGATCTCGGTGTAGATCCCTTAGAAGATAGGAATTGAACTATAAATACGGTACCATACCTTCATTGCAAGGGAGAGGACCATATACCCGAGAGGCAACCCTAGAGGCTACAGAGCCATGACAAAGCCCTAATTTCTTTCATATTGTATTGAATAAGCACTCAAATGATCAATAAAGAAAAAGGAGTAAGAGCCTCCGTTGAAGAGTGGACTAGCCGAGCTCCAAAGCCGGTGAACCACTATATTTCTTTCTGTTTACATTCCCCTAGACTCCCCTAAATATTCTATTGCAAATCACGAGAGCAATTTAGCTCAGACCCATCTTAATCATCACGGTTAAACACCCCCTGCTCATCCGCGGTGAAAAAGCATCGTCACTTTTGTTTTAGTAGTCAATGGAATCTATGGGGCTAATCACTTGGAACTGAAATTTCTGGAATGAGTGATCTCCTGCTTTAAACAAATGGATTGTGCTCATATGAATCTATGAATCTATCTGTTTTCTCCATTATGAATCTATGTTTGGTTTCCTAGAATTCCCAATTTAATATGATTATGAAGGCCGGCTCAATTCCCTTCTATAAAATGCAGCTTTAGACCTACTGAAAAATGTTGAAGTCCAAGCCATCATAGGGCCCTCAACATCTATGCAGGCCAACTTTGTAATTGATCTTGGAGGGAAAGCTCAAGTGCCCATTATTTCATTTTCAGCAACAAGCCCTTCTCTTTCATCACTCAGGAGTCCATATTTTATTCGTGCAACCCAGAAAGACTCTTCCCAGGTTGGTGCCATCAGTGCAATTGTAAAAGCATTCGGGTGGAGAAAAGTCGTGTCAGTCTATGTAGACAACGAGTTTGGAGAGGGTATTATACCAGTTTTGACAGACGCCTTGGATGAGATCGATGTTCGGGTTCCATATCGGAGCATCATTCCACCATCTACCACTGATGATCAACTTGTTGCAGAACTTTACAAGTTGATGACGATGCAAACCAGAGTGTTCATTGTTCACATGTTACCTGCTCTTGGTTCTCGCCTTTTTACCAAAGCAGAGGAGATAGGAATGATGAGTGAAGACTATGCTTGGATCATAACTGATGCCATGACTAATGAATTGGGTTCAATGGATCAATATGTAATTAATTCGATGCAAGGGATTCTAGGAGTGAAATCTAATGTTCTGAGAACAAAAAAGCTTGAGAATTTTACCGTTCGATGGAAAAGGAAGTTTTTACAAGACAATCCAACTCTAGTTAACGCAGAGTTGAATATTTTTGGACTATGGGCATACGATGCTACAACTGCATTAGCAATTGCAGTTGAAAAAGTTGGGGCAAAAAGTTTTGCCTTCCAAAAGGCAGACATTTCAGGGACTTTGACAGACCTTGAAAGTTTTGGAGTCTGTCAAAATGGTCCAAAGCTTCTCCAAGCGGTACAAAATACTACATTCAGAGGCCTCGGTGGAGATTTTTATTTAGTGGATGGACAATTGCAATCATCACCTTATCAAATAGTTAATGTGATTGGTAATGGGCGTAGAAAGATTGGATTTTGGACCCCAGAAAATGGAATTATGAGGGAACTAAATTTCAAAAAATTTAATACAGACTTCAGATCAAAGAGTAACCTTGGATCTATTATATGGCCCGGAGATACTACATCTCCTCCCAAGGGTTTTGTGATTCCAACAAATGCGAAGAAGCTAATAATAGGAGTTCCAGTGAAGCATGGCTTTAGTCATTTTGTAACAGTAACACATAATCCTGGAAGCAACAAGACGACAGTTACAAGATATTGTATTGATGTTTTCGAGGCTGTAATCGCAGCATTGCCTTATGCGGTTCCTTATGAATACATTCCATTTGCAACTCCGGATGGCAACAGTGCCGGTACTTGCGACGACTTAATATATCAAGTATATCTTGGGGTATCTCTCTCTCTCTCTCCTATTATATGTCAATATTTATATAAGTAATGCTACAATGATCAAATTTTGGGACCAAATTAAGAGTCTAAATAACATAACAACATATTATTTGAAATTTTTATTGGGGCACAAATGACATAACACCAAATAAAAAAGCTTAAGTCAACTGCCATTTTATTTGGGCTCTTAATTTGGTCCCAAAATTTGGTTAGTGTAACATTACTGTATTCATATTGCATTATCATGAAGTTTGTGTACACTATTTTTGTCGTTTGTGGAAGTAGACTTCTCATAACATGCTAACTAGATATACGGACCTAACACTTGTTTACATCTTACAATTTGTAATCCTATTTCTCTCACTTAAAATATTAAATATTTTATCTGATTGTATGATTAATAGAACTACGATGCTGTCGTTGGAGATATAACTATTATTGCAAACAGGTCACAATATGTGGATTTTACTTTATCATACACTGAGTCAGGCGTTTCAATAGTCGTACCAATCGTGGATACTAAAGGCAAAAATGCATGGGTTTTTTTGAAGCCATTAACATGGGAACTTTGGGTGGCCAGCTTTTGTTCATTTCTGTTTATTGGATTTGTGATTTGGGTATTGGAACATCGAATTAATGAAGATTTCAGGGGACCTCCTTCACATGAAGTTGGCATGATCTTTTGGTTTTCTTTCTCAACCATGGTTTTCGCACACAGTAATTTCTCTTCCTCTTCTTTGGCTTATGCAATGACCATGAAAAATGTGTGGCAATTATCCAAACATGTAGTGCATTGCATATTTGTATGTGAAAAGCAGCACACTTGCTACACGGGAATACATATCGAATTAAGTTAGACTTTTTCTAATAGCTTAATCTTTCCCTGTAGTTGGTTAAGCACATGGTTGACCTAAACTGTGGTCCGTACATGTTGAAATATAGAAATAGTTATAAATAATGTTATAGAGACCTAATTTAATTCAGTCATTAGATTAATTGATGGTTCCTATATTAGATGGAGCCAGACTTTAATCCAATGGATGGATTGAATTACGTCCCCATGTTAGGTGCAAATAACATTTTTCAAAAGTAATATCAACATTTTATGCTTTTTGAGAAGACTAAACAAGAGTTAGGTTTATGAAATTGAATATGATATTAGGGGCATATACATTGTGTTATTGGAGACTCAACTTTCTTGAAGAGATAGATTTGATTGCCTACTTGCCTATTCTCCAATGAGGTAGAAAATATTCAGGATTTTCTTTGGATAAGCTGCAGTGCAAATATCTCTTTTAGAGTTTATATTGATGATAAAAAGTCAATTTTCTGTAGAGGAGAAGGTGGTGAGCAATTTGGCTAGGTTTGTGCTGATCATCTGGGTATTTGTTGTACTTATACTGACCCAAAGCTACACAGCAAGTCTCACATCGATGTTAACAGTTCAGCAGCTCCAGCCGACGGTCACAGATGTAAATGAACTCATAAAGAAAGGGGAGTATGTGGGCTACCAAGAAGGTTCTTTTCTTTTAGAACTATTGAGACGGATGAACTTTGATGAAAACAAGTTTAAGGTGTATAATTCTACTAAAGAATGCGATGAACTTTTTACCAAAGGGAGTGGAAATGGTGGTATCGCAGCTGCTTTTGACGAAATCCCCTACATTAAGCTATTCCTTGCACAATACTGCTCAAAATATGCCATGGTTCAACCCACATACAAGACTGATGGATTTGGCTTTCTATGCAACCTCTCTCTCTCTCTCTCTCTATTGAGCTTTCTTTCGGGTGGGCTTCTTAGAATTTTTGAAATGCAGGTCTTCCCAATAGGTTCCCCTCTGATACCAGATGTTTCAAGAGCAGTGCTAAATGTAACCGAGGGAGATAAGATGGAAGCAATTGAGAAAAAATGGTTTGGGCAACAAAGCACTTGTTCAGACTCTGGCCCCTCCTTATCTTCCAACAGTCTTAGCCTTGATAGCTTTTGGGGCCTCTTCCTCATTTCTGGAATTGCTTCAGTTTCAGCTCTCATCATATTTACGGGTGTGTTCATCCGCGAGCACTGGCATGTCATCAAATGCTTTGATCCTCATACTTCAATGTGGAAAAAAATTGTAATGTTAGCCAGACGGTTTGATCAAAAAGATTTAAAGTCCCAAACTTTCAAGACAATTGAATTGCGAGATAGAAGTGGAATAGATGGTATCGATAGAATGAGTGCACAGGATGCCTCACCCCGGGTTAACTACCTTACAAGTCCTTCCACCTTTACACTCCGTGCATCACCGAATACAAATGTGCCGCCAAGTAGATCAAGCTTTTCGCTCCATACTGAGGGTAACTTTTCTATCTTTAAAGAGCAAGAAACCCCTCCACATGAGTTTGGAGACAAAAATTCACCTCAGCAAACCACTCAAGAGATAACTCCAACCATCGAGTTTACTAGCCAAGATCAAGATGTTCGTAGAACTGTAAACTCAGCATGTGAAAACCATTGAAATTGACTTATATCTTTTTTTTTCGACTAAATAAATAAATATATTGATAGGTTTTGTTACCCCTTTTCTCTCACATTTTGTTTTTCCTTTGATTTTATTGTAATTAGAGGGCAACTTTCACTGTAATGAAATCATCTTAATTTATGAATATTCTATTTATTGACATCTAACAATTTGAACGTAATAAGAAGATATCATGCCGCAAAATCCGAAAAAAAAGACAGGAGATAGATTAGTCATAGGCATGTAAAACAAAGTATGAATTCTACTAACCAATCACCTTATTGTGTTTTCCCTTTGGCCAATCAACATTGTCTCCCTTTTCCTACTTCCACAACTAAATCTCTTCATGCTTTTGATATTGTTCACTGTAATATTTGGGGTTCTCACTACATTGTTGCAGTTGATGGTTCTCATTTTTTCTTAACTCTTGTCGATGATTTCTCAAGGACCACATGGGTCTACATGCTCAAAACCAAATCTGAAGTAAGACAATGTCTTAAAAGTTTCACTCCTTAATTGAAACACAATTTCACAAAAGAATCATAGTCCTTTGAAGTGATAATGACATAGAATTTACCATGACAAATTTCTTCACATCTAAGGGTATTATCCATCAAACAAGTTGAGTCGACACACCCCAACAAAATGTGATTCTTGAGCGTAAACATCAACACATCTTGAATGTAGTTCGTGCATTAAAATTTCAATCTCATGTTCCTCTTCAATATTGGAGTGATTTTATTTTGACCGCTGTTTACATCATAAACCGAACCCCCACTCCCTTTCTTCACAATAAAACCCCCCTTTGAGATCCTCTTTGGTAAACCTCCCACTTATAATCACATGAGAATTTTTGGTTGTCTTACTTTTGCTTCAACTCTATCTCATGGATGAAAGAAATTTGTCCAAGAGGTGGGAAATTTGTGTTTCTCGGTCATCCATTAGGCATAAAAGGTTACAAGCTCTTAGACTTACAAACCAACCAAATTTTTTATTCTCGGGATGTGTTTCATGAAGGAGTTTTTCCTTTTAATACAAAGTCTTCCGCCCCAACTTCTCCCCTTTCATCCTCCATTCATCTCACCACACCATCTCCTTTCAATTTTCAATCTCAACAGCCCACTCCTACTCAAACTCCCTTCCCTAACATCCCCACTGCTCCTCCAACTTTTGCCCTTTCTCCACCTACTCCTCCTTCACCTATACTACCAGATTCTCCCTCTACCACCCTATCTTTACCCCACCCCTTCCTTCACTTCCACCTCTTCCTCGCAGGTCAACCAGGACTAGGACTCCACCCAAATTTCTGTAGGATTTCCATTGTCAATAGGCAGCTCTCATTTCTTCCAACCAGTTGCTGCCCACAAAGCTTGGCTCTCTTCCGAGTACCTCTTTCCCTCTTTCTCATACTTTATCATATCATGCTTTTTCACCCACTTATCAAGCTTTTCCCACTTCTATCTCTACCCATTTTGAACCCAAATCATATAAACAAGCCCTTACTCACCCGGGATGGTGTCAGGCCATTGACACCGAATTGGGTGCCTTAGAAGCAAACAACACTTGGATTATTACAGATCTGCCTACTGGTAAATCTCCTATTGATTGTAAATATGTTTATAAAATCAAGTATCACTTTGATGGCTCAGTTGAAAGATTAAAGACCCGTTTAGTAGCTAAGGTCTACACACAGCTTGAAGGAGTTGATTTTAATGAGACTTTCTCTCCTGTTGCTAAGTTGGTAACCGTGAGGTCTCTTCTTGCCATTGCTTCAATTAAGGGTTCACATTTACATCAATTTGATGTAAACAATGCCTTTTTACATGGGAATTTAGATGAGGACATCTACATGAAGAAGCCTCCCGGTTACACTAAAGGGAAACCCACTCAAGTTTGTAAGTTACTTAAAAGTTTATATGGCCTCAAACAAGCTTCAAGGCAGTGGTATACTAAGTTTTCCACCTCTTTAATTGAATCTGGTTTTTCTTAAAGCAAAGCTGATTATAGCCTTTTCACCAAAAAGGTTAATGGTTCTTTCATAGCTTTACTTGTGTATGTTGATGACATACTTATGGCTAGTGATAATCTTGATTGTGTGACTGCCTTGAAGGATTTTCTTGACAGCAAATTCAAAATGAAGGATCTCGATTCATTGAGGTATTTTCTTGGCATTGAAATAGCTCGATCCTCCAAGGGTATCCATTATGCCAAAGGAAATATCTTTTGGACATTCTAGCTGACTGGTAATTTGGTCAGGAAGCCAGCTAAAGTTCCCATGGAGCAAAATCTCAGGTTAACTCAATCTTCAGGCCACCCCTTATCAGACCCAAGTGTGCACAGGAGATTAATTGGTCGTCTTCTCTATCTCATAATCACTCGGCCTGACATTTGTTATAATGTCCAAACCTTGAGTCAATTTATGGCTCACCCTACTGATTCTCACTTGCTGGCAGCTCAGAAAAATTTGAAATATCTTAAGGCTGCTCCTGGACAGGGCCTACTTCTCTCAAGTTCATCCTCTTTCCAACTTTATGCATATTACGACTCAGATTGGGCCTCTTGCCCTGACACCAGACGTTCGGTCATAGGTTATTGCATATTTCATGGCTCCTCTTTGATTTCCTGAAAATCAAAGAAGTAATCTATTGTATCTCGATCCTCAGCCGAAGCTAAGTATCGATCAATGGCAACAACATGTTTAGAACTCACATGGCTGCGTTGCATTCTCTCTACTCTTCATGTATCTCATCCTCAGGTTGCCTTCTTGTATTGTGACAATAAAGCTGCCATCCACATTGTCGCCAACCCTGTTTTTCACGAGAAGACGGAGCATATAGAGCTCGATTGCCACTTAATACGTGACAAGATTCAAGAAGGAAGCATCCAAACTTCCTATGTTTCAAGTGCTCATCTATTGGCTGATATATTCACTAAGATTCTATCCTTCCTTGTTCTTCATCATCACTTATCCAAGATGGCAGTTCTTAATTTGCACTCTCCATCTCGTGGGGGTGTATTGGAGAATATTATGCAGTCCTCTATTTTAAACAAATAGAAGACACCTACTGATGCTAAACTTTAGTTTGTTATACTGAGTTGTACATAAGGGCACAATTGTATTTTCATTCTATAGATGGTTAGAATATTATTTTTCTGTAATTGTATATATGTAGGTTGTTGTACAAATGAAGAAAACAACAAAAAGGGCAGATTGCCATTCAGATTATTCGCTAGTTCTCTACTCAGCCTTTCTTCCATTTCAGCTACTTTGCATTTTATTTTGTTACAATGTTTGAAAAAATAAATAACTAATCAAAGGTTGTTATTCAGTAACTGTCGACAAAAGCAATGGCTATAAAATGACAGAGAGTGGAGAAGATAAAAGATATATTCAAACCTCCATATGATCCACGATCCAAACATTTTTAGATATAGTGTTAGATTAGATTTAGGATGTAATTACAGCTGCAATAAAAATTGTTAATCTAGTCTTTTCTGTAATCGAAGTTCCTTCGATTGAATTAATAATGGAGCAATCGTTTATTAGTTCCCTGTGCATTTGTCCATTATAATTCATTCAAGGAAGCCCTGAAATAAGACATTTGAACCTCTCACAAACAATTGCCTGAGAACTATGTGTCGATTAGATTTCTTTTGTCGATAACAACAGATTTTGGAGCAACAATCTTTTGGCACGTTAGGTGGGACATCATAACTAACTTGGATCAAAAAAATGGATCGAACAAAGAAACAAGACGAGATTGTAATTGGTATTATGGAAAATATGGAAACAATGCCAATCAATGGCAATCATAAATCAAATTAGAGTATCAATCCTGTGGAAACTGCAAATCTAGGAAATGACCAAATCAGTGACCAAGATAATATACAGATGCAAGAATTTGTGAAAAATTTGAAGTAGATATTGTATAATCGTTAATATCATGTATGAATTAATAAGTGTCTAGACACTAATGTCAGGACAAATTAATCAAAAATTGAGCACTGTGGTTAGAAATCAGATTGTAGAAGAAGGAAATAACAATCATGTGGTGTTTCTTGTAGAAAACCAGAGACCATCACTGATGGTTATTAATGAAAGAACAGGTCCACCACACCAAAATCATTACAACATGGTGTTCAATGAGGAACCTATCAAAATGTTCCCTAATTTCTTGCCCAGAAAGAATCTTAAGGGAAGAAATGGACCAAGAATAGTCCCTGAATTTCCTAAAAGAGGTTATGAGATGCATGGTATGCCTCTAATAAAACCCATAGAGGAATTTAACCCAAGGGTAGGGCAACCCTTTGATTAGTTTGAAAATACATAAGGCCACCAAAACATGACTTTGAATAGTAATCAACTAGTAGAGATGATTCAAGATTTGTATAGCCCTGGCCTTAGAAAAACTGAGAGGTTTATGTTTAGAGAACCATATCCACCATGGATTGAATATGAGGAATTCCTAAGGGGATATAAAATTCCCAAAATCTATCTTTTACTTTGGTGAAGAAAATCAATCCACAATAGAACACGTAGGTAGATTCACTTTCCAATGTGGAAAAGTTAGAAATAATAAGAATATGAAAATGAAACTATTCTGACAATTTTTAACAAAAACAACCTTTGTTTGGTTCATAAATTTGTTTACCAATTCAATTCAAACTTGACAAGAAATGGAAGAGAAATTTCATGCTCAGTTCTTTAGAAATGAACCAGAGGTTTTAATGATAGATATGTCAAGATTAAGGCAAAATTCGAATGAATCTGCAAAACAATACATCAACAAGTTCAAGAAAGGTAGAAACAAATGACATGTTTATTTGTCTGAAGTTGAATTGGTGAAAATAGCTCAAATTTATAATTCAAATTACGAATGAAATTCAAAGGAATATAGTTCAAAGATCTCTTTGAACTCTTAACTATGGCCACGAGATCTGAAATGTTGTTCAAGGAAGAGCATCAAAGAAAAAATAGTTCAGTAGCAAACTACTTTCAAGACTTTGATGAAGAAGTTAAGATAGATGTGACATAGATCATAAAAAGTCACCAATTATGTGTGACTCCTTAAAAAAGGTTGAAGACCCTATGAACATGTCATCCAACCATCTTTTCAGAAAGGATGTACCATCAATCTTTAGGCAATATTCCTTTGATCTATCAATGGCTAATGCTCAATTTTGATGAGATAATCAACCAAAAATTCATTTGGTTGGAATATGTTTGTATCTATTAATAGGGTTTTGGTTCACATGACCTATTGTGACAAATGCTTGCCAAAAAGCCTTGTAACTAATCGTGTTGGGGATTTTGGTTTATTATTAGGAATTTTTGGTTTTATTGGATAACATGTAGTTTTTAATTTAGGGATTTATTTTAAAATATTCAATAACTTGCTTTATAATAATGAGGTCAATTTTTTATTTATTACTTTATGTGGCGTTCTATTATTTGTCAGTGCAGCTGCTAAATCCCCTGTCTCAAGGAAATAACATCTCACTAGAAATGGAAAAGAATATTCCATACGGCATAATTCATTTAGGCATTCAACTAAAAAATACATTACTTTTAGAAATTGTGTGCAGGATCTAATTCAAAAGGGAATGCTTACGTATGCAACAAAAGAAGAAGAAACCATGGTTGTAGACAAAGACCCATTCCCTAAAGAAGGTATGTGGTTGGCAAAGAAAGAATTGTACCCAAGATGAGAATACTAATCTATAGTAGGCTGGTTCCTAGAGAAGAAGGGCCACTAGTTATATGCTTCAGATGTGCTAAAGAAATAACCAAGCCAGATGCAATACCACTAGATGATGTGGTAAGAGAATTTCACTGATAAAGGTCTTCAATTTAGCACCAGAGAGGAAGAAGGTGTACAAATCTACAATGGCTTTGAAAAAATATTCAATCGTGTAGACCCAGGCATATTTAAAATGCAGGAAAAATGCCAACATGGTCCCCATTATTTTCTTGAAATCAAGAGAAATCCAAGAAGCACCGGCCTTCAAGGTGAAGCCAGGAAAGAAAGACTGCAAGGGATGGAAAATTATGTTGGACCATCGATGGCCAATGAGAGTGTTTGGTAAAGAATCAAAAGACAAGAATAACAAGAGAATCAAAGTTAGAAAAAGAAAGGGAGATATGAGATCATTACAAAGGCTAGATCTAGAACAGTAAATCCTCCTGAAGTTCATGATGAAAAACAACACATGTTCAGCACCCAAAATTCCCATCTATAGCATGGTACCAAGTGCTTAGTAGAACCCAAAAAGGGAGGGAACAAAGAAATTTTGCAACTTTGATGAATAGGTGAGATGATACTCCTATTGAGGCCTATTTAAGGCCAAGTCCCTTGATGGAAAAGAAAAATTTCACATGGACCAGAGAACAACAAAAGGAGATCAAAGAAGTCCAAACGAAGTAGGACATCCTTGATCAAAAGATTACTAAATTCAAGTAGATACTGGATGTATATGAAGGAGAATTAGAGAAGAGCCAGAAAACTCATCAGCAAAAGGGAAAGAGAAAGTAGAAGAAGACAAACACATGCTTTTCAAATGAGGAGCTTATAGATTTTGAAGATAAAGAACCTGTCATCAAAGATGATGCAGCATGCAACATACAACATGATATTGGCTTTGCTTGAGCTTTCAAGGCTAGGTCGGTGTAGCTAAAGCAACTAGCAAGAGATGTGAAAGATAGCACTATGTCAATAGTAGTCTTTGTAGAAATTGTAAAGGAATTTAGACCTGATGAAAGTTCTATAAGCATATAATAAGGAAACTAAGGGCAGATAGAGTGGTGTTACATTCTCCCAGGAAAGAGTTAGTCAAACATTTGAGACAATCGTACATACGAATCCACATTGATGGTCAACCCATTTTCAAATTTCTGGTTAACAATAGGGTAGTGGTTAACATCCTACCCTCAAAGATGTTAAAAGTTATGAAGTGTATTTCCTTAGTAACAAGGAAGTTTTTGTTTTGGTTGTGTCTTTCAAGCCATTGAATGAAAACTTTAACTTATGTCCATTCATTATTTGTAACCAATATTTGATGGTTTCCATAATACTACAATGAAATGAACGAGGTTTTGGGTCGTAGATAAGAAGAAATTCATTTTGTATTAATCAAAAAATCAACTGGCCAAGTTACATATATAAGGATATAAAACTAGTAAAGGTAAACAATGTGGCTTCCTAAAATGCTAGAGAAAGTAGAGCTTGAAAGTATCTCATTCATTGGATAGTAGTCTCAATTATTGTTGGGCATGCTTCAAACTTTCTACTGCAGGCAAAAGTTTACCACTGTCATCCTAGCAGTCAGTCAACAACTCTTTAGTTTTCAAAAAGCAGACTCTCCCTTTCTTGCCTTATTTTTGTTATATTCTCAACTATCTTTGACAATTTCTCTTAGAGTAGGCATCTTGTTTCTTCAACTTCTCCTCACTTTCTTTACCTAAAGTAAGCTAAGGAGAAAAGTATTTCACAAAATCAATAAAGCATATATTACTCTTCACTTCATCTTGGAAATAGTAGGCTTGTTATATTTTAGTCTAAAGATGAGTGCTCATGTCGGTCACTCACTTTTGTTGTTGTTCTGTGAAATAAGTGGATGAAACAATAGATATCTTGGCCAGGCGGAAGATTATGGAAAAAAGATCATCTTGGATGAGTTGATCAAAGGAAAGTTCAAGCATTTTGAAGAAATATGAGAATTCTTGCTTCAGAGCTTCTTTGATAGGACGGAGAGAAATGCTAGATTTGGACACAAAATCAACTGCCTTTATAAATTCATCTGCTCTATAGTAGATAGCCTCGATATCAAAGTCCGAAATTGAGGTATGAGATGTAGATTTAGGCATTGACTGCACAAGAAAAAGAAAGTTGGTTAGTGAAAAGCAAGAAAAGACATAGGAAAAATGAACCAATAGAAAAATTGTTGGGAAATTTGTTGGTTCACAAAAGTAGCAGATGGGAAAGGCTTCTTCAATTGATTTGTTTGGCCATCAGGATTGGCCATAGGATCATTATGAAGAATTGGCATAGAAGGACCTTCGTAGGAAACTTCCTAAGGGACAAGACTTGGATTAGTAGAAAGGTTTTGCTAAGGATCCAGTTGAGAAGGATTAACTTGATTGAATCTTCAATAGGCACAAGGGCTGGAATGGTAGAATCTTCCCAAACAGACTCATCAATGATCATGTTAGCCTCAACAAAAAGATCATGTCAAGAAGGTGTTGGTTGACCTTTAATAGACAAGAAGGGCATAAATTGGCTCAAAGGAGTGGCAATTACTATAACTGCCATTGTGTTGTCTCCTTGATCCCCTAGAATGATAGTATCTTTTTGCCTTGAAGAAGTTGGGGAAGAGTGCTCAAGACTACTGTTCTCTGACGGCACAATCAATTTTTATTTACCCTCAGCAAGAAAAGAGATTGAAATATTAGAAGGCATGCATAAAATAGGAGAATGAGGAAAATGAAAGATGAGATTCTTAACTTAGGAACCACTTTGAACCCTTTGCTAGTTTACATGGCTTTTGCTTAACCCGTCTAAAAGTTGGGTCAACGTTAAAGTGATGACGATGACTTCAGGACCAATTCCTGGCATTTCGTAAGGGGTCCAAGTGAATATGTCAACACTCTTCTTGAGGAGGGCCTCCAATGCCTTCTGATCGTGCGGCTCCAATGAAGTGCCCACTAAGAAAAACTTCTTGATACCTTCTTCTAGGTACACTATCTTCAATTCTTCAACTTCACATTCTGTCGGTCCGATTAACGTTTCTTTAATGACTGACCTTTCATTCTTTAATTGCTATTTTTTGGATAGTTCGAGCACTGCATCTTTTCCTTGGTCGTCCTTAATCCATTTCCCTTTTATTGAGGCAAAGAAGCAATTTATTGAACTGACTTGGCCCATACGGGCACCGAAGACTCCTCTTTTGATCGAGAACCTCAAGATATGGTGATATGTAGACAAGACCGCCTTCATCTCATGGAACCAAATTTGCCCCACAATGGCGTTGTATGCTGACTCTGCCTCAACCACTAAGAACTCAGTCATTGTGCCCAGTAGACCGACTCGTATTGAAAGAGTTGTTCTCCCCTTTGGCAAGATCATCTTTCCACTTAATCCAACTAATGGAGTGCTCGTAGGCTTCAATTCCTTGTCCTTTAACCCCAAGCTTGTGAAATAGCCCGGAATACATAATCTCTGATGAACTTCCTTGGTTTATCAAGACTTTTCTCATGTCGAAGTTTGCTATCTGCAACGTGAGGACAAAGACATCTTTATGTGGGTGGTGAACCCCTGATAGGTCGCTCTTTGAGAAACTGACCAATCCTTCAAGCAGATCAATTTTTTGTTTCTTACAATTATCATATGGTACACCAATTTGATAAATCTCCCTCATTTGGGTAGCTTTTTGTATATACGCCTGAGCTGAATTATTTGTAGCTATGTTTGGTTTGGTGGTCGTATGTATTACATCGTTCACTTCTTCTGGATCCTACTGTCATTCTCAAGCTGTGTTGACTTTGCCATTTCTGTCAATCTTTCCCTTTTTAGTCTCCCCAAACTATGAAAGGTGTCTAGCTTGGGCAAGTTCTTTGACTTGCTGCTTTAGAGAACGATAGTTCTCATTCATGTGCCCTACGTCATGGTGATAAGAGCATATTAGATTCGAGGTTCTCTTTGTTAGGTCTCCTCCCACCTTGTTTGACCACTTCAAAAACGAATTTCCCTTGATCTGGGATAAGATTCTGTAAATTAGCCCTTTGAACATTGTGTTCACCCCGACAAATGAAGATCTTAAGGGAAAACCCTTCTTTTCCTTCCCCTTCAACCCGAACCGAGATTGTGTGCTCAGTCATTCCTTTTTGATATGTTTCTTGTTAGGTTTATCTTAGTTAGCATCCTTACTGAGGTCATCATCAACCTTCGCATACTTTTTGACTCCATCCATGAGCTATTCTATGTCCAATGCCGGTCTTTGTGTCAGCGATTGATACAATTAATTTTCCTATAGTAAATTGACCTTGAAGGATGCGACATAAATCTTGAGATTGCAGCTTTCGATTTTATTCATAGTTTCCCAATATTGGTGAGCATATTCGTGAAGCATTTCTCTATTTCTTTTCTTCAAAGGGAGTAATGCCACAATGTCATTCGGTTGTCAATTGCTAGTGATGAACCAAGTTGTGAACTGCTCGACAATTTGTAATCAGTTGTCAATAGAATCCTTAGCCAGGCTATCGAACCGTTTCATTGACAACTCGCCTAGGGTACTAGGGAACATTGTGCACAGCAAAACTTTGTTCTTCCTGTGGACCACCATTAGTTATTTGTAATGGCAGATGTGCGCGGTTGGTTCCGTTTTTCCGTTGTATAGTTTGAAGCTTAGGACGGTGAACTTACTCGGGACTTTTTTTCTTTCTTTCCATCTGGTAAAAGAGGAAGTCTCTGCTCCTCCAATGTATTCTCTTGCGGCCCTTCTTGCTAAATATCTAGTGGCTTTTTGCTCAGGTCACTTAAACCTAATGTTAAGTTTTTTCGTAATGAAGCACTTACAAACATCCTCTTGGTCTTCTGTGCGATATGACTTCCTTCTGTCATTCATCTCCTAGGAATCTTCCTTGCATCTTGGTTTACTCCTTTCAAGGGTTAAGCTTCTATATATTCAGTCCCGTTTTCCTCTGTTACTGGTTCTTTCTATGACACCCCTTTCTCTAGATCTTCTCAGCGTATCCTTTAGTGCTTTATTCTCTTGTTCCAATTTATTTTTCTTGTCATGGGACCTTTTGAGCATGGCATTGTGCACATTTAATCGGTCTTGAAGGCATTATACTAACTTCATAAAAGCAAGGATTACCCCTTCGGTACCGTGTGGGGGGGGGGGGAGGGGCTTTTCCTAATGCAGTCCCCTTTCTACTTGTTAACTTCAAAATTATACTTGGTCAATAAGAGATTATTATGGTCGTCGGGATATTCATCTTGGCAATGAAATGAACTCTTTGCTATTGTTATCCGAGGGGAATGACACTTTGAAATTTTGATCCTAGTTGGTCTCGGTATCATCGTTCATCAGTGATCCAATAGTGCTTCGTAATCTTGACATCATACTTTTTGTTCGAGTTTCTCATAGATGGTGCCAATTGAAAGCGATAAAAAGAGCTTCTTACAATTTTAGTGATTTGGTTGCGAAAGAACGAACAAAAAAAGGCTACATAACTACTCCTACAAAATGAACACACTACTTGAGACTGGAATGGGCCAGTCGAAGGCATTCCGTTTCTTAAGTCAGTAGTAGTTCTAAATATAAAAAGAGCTATTAGGTACGAATGTAGTGTGTACATTTGAGTTTAGCATCCTTTGGATTTATAGTGGTTTGGACCCTCTTGAGTTTCTTTCCTTTGGCAATGTATGGTGGCACACCCTATGTTTAGTCGGAGTGTTCATGATAAGTTCTAGGATTCCTCCATCAGTCCTTATCACCCTCTTTCATTCAGTCATGTTGATAATATTCATCTGTAATCTGTTCTTATCAATATTTTTGGAATGGAGTGATCTTCGCAATTATGACTGTCCTAAGCTTATTTACATCGGTCGAGCAAATGTATATTTTTTGGTGTTGGCAATAATTCACCTAATTGAGCTTATCGGTTTGGTCCAATAACATCTCGACTCAAGTATCAGAAGTGGTTTAACTTACTTGGTTGAACCCTTGAGCTTAGCTAAATGTTATGTTGGGCTCGACTTTGCTTGGTAGGGATTTCCAGTCATTGTCCCAATGGCACAAGGTCAGTCACATGTCAATACTCATTTTAAATTATTATACGTCTAATCATGCACAACAATTTTGTGCCCCTTTAGTAGTAGGATTTGGAAAAGGACAAGTCTATGGATACCAAAAAAAAAAAGAAATGGTATCGTCTTGTCATGTACTAGTTTTTAAGATGTTTTGTACAATTTTAAGTAGTGACTTGACCTTCAAAAAATTATAAAATGAACTATAAAAGTGGTAACATGACTCAAAAGTTTGTAAATTTTTTAAGATTGATTCTAAAATTTTCTTGTTGTACACAAATTTTCAATTCACAAAACTTGTAAACTTTGATATTATATTAAGTCTCCCCCCCCCCCCTCCCCTTCTTTCCTCTCTCGATCTCTCAAGTTCAAAATATGATAACAGAGAGAATATAAAAAAATTATTGGGGCACCACATGTGAGAATCCCAAGTCGAATAGAAAAGAAGTTGGAAAAGTCATAACATTCCTTGAATAGGTTTATTAGTGACCAAATCAAATAGGAAACAAATTAGAAAAGTTTTAATATACCATGAATAAGTATTAGATATGTAACGAGAAACATAAAGATTAAGTTGTATCTTGATAGATTTAGGTTACCATATTTTATCTCTATAAATAGGATTGAGTATTATATAATTAATTACTAGATAATGACTAATTTTTCTGTGAATAATACATCGATGTAAATTTTTGGCCCATGAATGTAAGTACAGTGTACTAAGGTTAGTACACTGTATTGAACCACGTTATATCTTTGTGTCATGTTTTATTATTTTCTCTATCTTTGAATTTTTATTTCCAACAAATATTATTTGTGTTAACTATCTGCTGGGTAAAACCAATAAAAACTTAATTAATATATTTTCATTTCAAAAAATAAAAAATAAATTTATTATTAACATTAAAAAAGGGTAAATTACACTCACACCTTATGACATTTGATTTTATTACATGGACAATCCCTCACATTTTAAAAATAACACCGAACTCCCTAGACATTTAATATTTATAACAATCATACCCCCTCTAACTAATAGACGTTGAAATTATTCACAATCAAAGTTGATGTCATTAACAATAATTTCTAGAATACCAAAAATACCCTCCAAAATTAACTTTAAGAAGTCAAATAAATGTTTTTCTTACTCTACAAAATTACCCAACCTCTTGTTTATTTATTTTTAATCTTTTCATATATAAATTAAAATTTAAAATTTAACACTGAAATGCTTAGTTTCCTAATCTATTACATTAATAAGTTAATTTTTTTTAAAAAAATTGTTTACTAAATAACATTTGGGATTATTAATAGTATTTAAAAATTAATCATTTTTTTAAAAATCTTAATAATTACCTATCCAATTATCCCATATTAATTTTATTTTTATTTATTATTTATCTAATTATATAAATTCTTACACCTGCCTCCCATCACTATTGGTTCCACCAGATAACCCACCAAAACTTTCAAACGCAGTCAAACCCACCACCACCGTCGTGAACCTTATCGCAATAAAGCATATATTACCAACACCACACACACACACACACACACACACACACACACACACACACACACACAGAGACCAAAACCCCATCTCATTGAAACCACATCTGCCTCCACCACCTGGGTCAAACCTATCATCAACCAACACCACTACATCACAAAGGTTTTCAAAATCCACCTACAACCACCACCTCCACTCATTGTAAAATTGAGGGAGAGATGAACCTATACAAAAGTACCAATCATAGGAGATAGTGGGAGAGATGGAGATCACAAACCCTAGATAAAGATCCATTCGTGCGCCAATCAAAGATCAAATCTTATGGGTGGTGATAGTATTAATGGATCTATTTATCTCCAGTGGGATGTCGGTCGACGAAGGTGTTGATTAAATTCCCCGTGGTAATGGGTGCTGGTGAAAATAGGCGAGAGAGAGGGGTTAGTGGGGGTGTTATGGTTGCGTTGCTGGGTGTGGGGCCGGTTGTTAGGGGGTCAGATATATCTTGAGAGACAAAGAGAGATCGTCGATTGTTTGGGAATTTCATACATCTTGACTAAAAGAGTATGTGTGTGGGGGGGTCAACTTTTAGGGGAGGAAAGGTCTTGAGTGTAATACCCCGTTCCATGTTGGCAAGGAATTAGTTAAAGAATATTATCTTGGAAGGAATAAGAAAAATTTTAAAGAGGAATTTAGAATAGTCTAGAAGAATTTAGAATATTTGAGAAGTTTCTAGAAAAATCTAGAATAGTCTAGAAGAATCTAGAATGTTGGAGAATATTCTAGAAAGTTCAAGAATAATCTTGAACAGTCTAGAACAATCTAGAATGTTGGAGAAGTTTCTAGAAAGATCCGGAAGATTCTAGAACATTGAGGAACCTAGAGCACTGCAGAAGAATCCGGAAAGTTCTATAACAATCTAGAGAAGTCTAGAATATTTTAGAAGGTTCTAGGAGATACTAGAAGATTCTAGAGAGATTTAGAATGTCCCGAAAAGTACCGAAA
>CM042198.1:7432503-7444800 GCA_023539305.1 Ilex asprella
ATATATATATATATATATATATATGTGTGTGTGTGTGTGTGTGTGCTGGTAGGATAAGGTAGAAATACAAAAACTTTGTATGTATTCCGAATTCTTACCCGATTTTTTACTGAATACCAAAAAATCTTATGCTGGTCTATTCGATTCTTCTGAGTAGTCGATCAATAGAGTTGGGTAGAGTAGGGTAAGGTCAAAATTTTCGGCTAATCGAAAATTTGAACACCCCTAATTCTGGAGATAGAATGCGCAAAAATTAGTGTTTTAAAAATCATCCTGACCCGACGAGTTGACCTTGTGAACGAGAGTCTGAATTGGACCAGTTTAGTAATTAGATCGTTCGAGGGAAAAAAATGGAATCAGATTCGACCGATTTTGTAATAAATTCGTTGTATTTGACGATTTAATTGAAATGATATAAATGTAGGTTCTAGGGCATTTTTGCCCAAATTTCATTTCATCTTTATTTGAACTGAACTCTACCTCCTCGACTCGGACTGGTCCTCACAATAGGTCTCTCTCTCTTATCACTCGACTTAGCTCACCAAATTATACTCTTAGATTCTCATATTTGAAATCGAAGACTCGAAGTACTCTCAGATTCTTTGATCTAAAATCGAAGACTCTAGATCTTCGACTCATAGGCTCGGAGGCACAAGCGATCTTCATCCTTCAATCGACAATCTGAGGCATATCAGGTATTACAATTAGGGGGTGTCAAATGTGTCTGTTTAAACGGTTGCATGTTGGGTTAAACGGGTGACGGGTAAAAAACATGTAAACCCGTACACGACACGTTTAATAAACGGGTGAAAAATCTCAACACAAACACGACCCGTTTAATAAATGGGTAACACAACACGACTTGTTTAACCCGTTTAATTTTAAAAAAAAATTATATCAACAAATTTTAATATACCATTTTTTTACTGTCAATTGTATTTACCTCAAAAAAGAAAATTTTCTAAATAAATTTCACATAAAAATTAGATTTGAAGGCTAAAAAAAAAAAAAGGCAAGAGGTCACTGCTCCCATCTCCCCTCATTTGCCAATGTGGGACAAAAATAAAAGGAGTTGGTTTGCCTTTTTCATGAACTGCTCCCATCTCCCTACCTTTTTCTTTGAAATACTACTTTACTTCTTTGTTTTTTTCGTATTGATTTCTTTAATTTTTTCTGACTAATTTTTAAAATAATTATTAATTTTATTTAAACAGATAAGCGTGTGATAAATAGTTTGATAGGTTTTACTTAAACACGACTCATTTATTAAATGTGTCTGGCGGGTCAACTTGTTTACCACCCAAACTCGTTAAGATCTCACCCAAACCCGCTTAATTTGTGTCGATTCGTGTCGCGTTGAATTTTGACATACCTAATTGCATATCTCTTTCTTACTTATTTCTATTATTATGTTATAAGTAGATTTTTTTTGTTTATTTTAGATTTTTGGTTATTTTATGTTAAGAGCAGATTATTATCTCTCTGCACTTATATTATGTGCATATTTTTTTTTATATTATGTTTTTTCTTTTGATCTATTGGTTATATTATGTTAAGAGCAGATTATTTTTGTTAAAAATCTTGTGTACATCGCAATTGTAATGTGATGGCGTAAAATAATGTGGATGAGTAGAAGGTATGAATGATACGAGGCAATAAGAACCTGAGCTACAAGGCTCGTGTTGTTTGTTGAGAAATACCTAGGGAATTCAGGGAAGGGAGAATGAACACGATGAAAATATAGTGGCTCACCGGCGTAGGAGCTCGGCTAGTTCACTCTTTAATGGAGACTCTTGCTCCCTCTCTCTTTATTGATCATTGGGATGTTTTACACTACAATATGGAGAAAATTAGGATTCTGCCTCTACAGTGGAGGCATTACACAATATTTATAGAGCTATTCCTTATTTTTTGGGATCTCTTGTCAGGATCCTTGTCTTTCATGCGTGGAGTCCTCCTTGATTTTAGGAGAGAATCTTGGTTGGTTGAGAGTTTTGTATCTTGAATGTAGCTTAACCCTTGTTTCGGGGATACCCTTTATTACTCGATTGTTTGTTTCTCACTTCCTTGGTTATGAGCTCAGAGAGGAGCTCGAGACCTGAGCTCTGAGCTTCGCTTGTCCAAGCTAAGCTTCTGGTCTAGTTCAGCTCGTACTTGGGATTTATTTTAGGTATCATCAGCTGTTCCCTAGCCCTTAGTCCAAGCGAGCTTGGACAGGGGTTGAGCTATCTAAAAACCGAGCTGGACCAGCACATGGCTGACCCTGACTTGCACGTGAAAATTGTCCCTTAACGGTTTCAAAAATCACAAGTCCCTCAATTCCTGCGCATGTTACAACACATGTCTTTCAAGGTATAAATACCCAAACAGCTACTAGAACCACATTCTTCCACTGTTCAACGTCTATCTCTGTTCATCTCTTCTTGAATTCTAGCTTCTTGGCTTGAAGTTTTCTGGTTCTTTACTCAAAATCAAGTTTTCCTGGTTCAGTTCGAGGATTTGCACTGCTCCCCTTCCTTGATTCCACTCCGGCCTGTAGTTCGTTGTTCATTCTAAGCTAGGTACGTTTTTTCCGTTTTTTCCTTTTCTCCTGTTCTGGATCTCTCGAGTTTGAGGTGGTTACTTCATTTTTGGGCTTTTCGGTTCTTTTATTTATGGAATCGAGATTATTGTTTGTCTCCTCTTTCCTCCTTTGTGGACTAGGGTTTTATCGTGCAAATTCTTCGTGTTGGAAGCTACTGTGCTAACCTTAGCATTATCAGGGAGTGCTTAACCAGTGCTCCTCCTCTCTAGCGATCTTTCGGTCTCCATTTCTCTTGTTCATCCATGTCTGCCTCCTCTGGAGCCACCCCTTCATCTGTTTCCCTCTTGGGGGATAGGTCTGCCGAGGAGGACTTCGACTTAGGAGAGGTGGGAGATGAAATTGACAATTCCCAAGTGTCGACTCTGTTGACGCTGAGGTAAATGTTGATAAGCCTCCCTTAATTCCCCCTCTAGTGCCCCCAAAGCCTAGCAAGGGCAAGACTAAGGTTGACGGCATAGGAATCTCAGGCAATGCTGAGGGTACAAGAATTGCCTTCAAAGCTATGGAACGTGTGGGTTCTAGTGACCTCACTCCTTTTTCCCTAAAGGCCCTTAGTACCTGTTTTGGTTTCCCCCCTGGGGTTCAGTATTGGAGTCCAGACGAGTTTACCCCGTACATTTCCCAAGTTCATAAGAAGGTTTGCTTCTTCCAAGCTGCGTTTGAGAATGGTCTACGCTTTTCCATGTATCATTTCATCAAGGGTGTTCTACAGCATTTCAATGTTTGTCCAGCTCAGCTCTCTTCTAAATTTTGGGGTGTTCTTGTCGGTCTTTTTGGTTTCTTCAAGAAACACAAACTTGGAGTTCCCACCATTGCCTTATTCCTGGAACTTTTCAACGTAAAACACATTACTTCTGAGGGTTTTTTTGTATATTTCTAAGTGCACAAAGGCCCAAGTAGTCATATCTGACCTCCTGAGCTCTCATAATGGTTAGAAAAAGTACTTTTTCTATGTGGGTGACTCACAATGGGAGTGTAACTGTACAGATAAGACTGACACTCTCCCCATTCCTAAGGCCTAGTCTGTCCCTGACAACATGGGTAAGTCCCTATTTGAGCTAGCTGTGATCGAGTAAGTAAGTTTTCTCATTGATTTTGCTTCTCTTGTGCTGTTTTTCAGGTGTTCGACCCTAACTCTATGCTGAGGACGAGCGAGTGTTGCTGAAATTGGGGAAGTGTAATTATGAAAAATATTCTGAACTCATCAGGTCTTGGATTCTTGTAAAGCAAGGATTTAGCCCCCTGAGGTAAGGATCGAATCTCCTATCTCGATCTCTATTGTCGGCCCTGAGGATATGACAAGTAATACCCCTTTTTAATTTTCTCTTCTCTTTATTTTTTTCGTTTTCTGCAGTGTTTTGGCTTTTTACCTCTCTCCTTTCTTGATTTATTCCTTCTAAATTTTCAGGCTCTTCCTCAATGAAGGTCACTCCAAAAGAGCTCCAGGCGAAGATTGATCAGATGAAGAAAGTGGGAAAGATAGCAAACAGAAAGCTAAGGTCGGCTTTGGGAGTAACCCAGTTTCCCGAGCTAAGGTTCAAAAGTTGGGGGTGCCCTCCTCCGCTCCGGTTTTGATTGTCAAAATGCCAACCTCATCATCAGGCGCTGCGCATGTGAGGATGACCTCCCCTCCCCCACGGGATCAGCCTACTTCCGAGCGAGCTCCTGAGCAAGGCCAGTCTTCTTCTTCCTCATCCGAGGTTGAGAAAGCTTTGGGGTTGGTCCCCTACCTTTAACCTGACACTATTTTCTGTAGTCCTTTTGGGAAGATTCTTGAGTCTTTTCTGATGAGACCCGGGACTAAGAAAGAGACAAATTCGAAGGTGGAGAAGTTTGAGGGCTCCTTCTTCAAGAACACTTAGCTTGCTGCTGGGACCATTTCTTTTGTCCTACCTGATTCTGTCGAAGGGCCTCCTGTATGTCTCTCAAGGATTCCTTCAGCTCAGCTCTCCAAGGAGGAGCCACTGTAAGTCCTCATATTTTCGCACGCCCCTTCATCCTTGTAGTTTCATGCTAATCCTCCTTTGCTCTTCTTCTTTCCCCAGCTGGCTATCCACTTGAAAAGCTTGATGGGTAGGGCCCAATCTTCAGAGAGCTCTGCTAAGTCTCTGAAGGCGTACGAGCTTAAAGTTGTTGAACTGTCTTTTGACAATGACAACCTTCGTGCTCAAATGCTAGATCTCTAAGAAAAATTAGAGAGGCAAGCTTTTACCTCCAAGAGCTTAGAGACAGCAAGAGATAGAGCTGAGGAAGGAGAAAAAAAAGCCAGGGATGAGCTCAGAATGGCCATGGAGAAGCTCAAGCTTAAGATCGAGGCCTAGGCCAAGGCCATCTAAGAAGTTTTTTATGCCCAGAGCTCCCTTAAGAGTTTGAAAGGAGAATACGCCAATCTATCTGAGGCGAATGGTACCCTTTGCAGTGAGTTTGAGGCACAAAAGGCTACCATCCGGCAGAAGGATGGTATAATTGTTGAGCTTAAAGATTGCGTCCTCACCAAGTGGGCAACTGGATGGCTTGCTTTCCAACATATAGCTGAGAAGACCTATCCAGACCTTGACTTTGACTTTGCCATCCCTACTGAGGAGGAGTTGGGGGAGTCCGATACAGAGAGTGAGGAAGGCACCTTAGATCTTTCTATTTCTGGTGTGATTCCAGAATGTGTTGAGATGTCTATTCCTGCTACTAGAGTCTTGGCCCAGGATGTTTCTGCTGCTTTCCTTTTTGGGACAACTTTTGTTCTTGTGACTACCGAGCTTCCAGCTGCTCCTTTCGTTATCCCTACTACTGTTTCTCTCTCGGCTAACCTCGTGAATGAGGCCCTTGCTCAGAGTTTGCCAACAATTGGGGTGAGGGTCCTTGTAACAGCCACCCCTGAGAGCTCTCTTCTTTCGCCTCTTGCCACTGAAGGCTTATCTGTTGAGTTGAAGAATCCTTCCCTTACACCTTCTTCAGAAACTTAGGGCCTTTTTCCTCTTTTTTTTTTTTTTTTGTAATTCTGACTTAAAATTCAATATGCTTTGACTCTGAACGTATTCTGAAAAGCAACTTTTGTTTTAACAATGTAACTTCGATTTGAAACGTAATCCTACTTTCCCTTGGTTTATCTTCCCCTTCCTTGCCCCTCTTGCTTTGAGGAGTGTTCAGCTCGCCTTAAAGCAAAATTGGTTAGCCTGGGGTGGCTAAGGTGTCAGTCGAAGTGTTGAAGCCTCCTCCTAAGCTTTTTTTTACTGTTTTGGTCCCCTTATAGAGGTATTAGGTGCTTTAACATTCCTTATAGTGAATCGAAGTGTTGTATTAGGAGTGAGTTATTTGAAGCTGAGGTCTCTTCCACACATATTATGAGAATAGAAGGTCTATACATCCCTTGAGCTGACCTCACCCCAAAGAAGTCTGAGAAGTTTCTTTGAGAATATAGCTCAGGAGGTCCTACCTTTAGGGATGATAGTCAGGACAAAGATCGGCGGAGGTCTTCCTCCTAGATAATCTTGCCTTCCTGAGCTAGTTGAGTCTGATTGGCAGAGCTCAGTTATGGTGTTTCTTGTCTTGGCTTACCGAGTATTGAGAAGGCTTGAGATGGATGAGGAGTATCGGGGAAATGTTGCAGCTACTGGGGAAGTTTTCTTTGTTTGGAAAACTTAAGAGCAGAAGGTCCTTTCCAAGCTCTTCTGGGTGCTGGTCTTGTATAATGAATCACTAGCAACTGTGTTTTTGGTGTCCTCAAGGGAGCATTGGATGGTGACCTTTACTGATCACGCTTTTTACTTTCTAAAGATGTCATCGGCATCCTAATTTGAAAATTCTAAGGGGTTACCGACTTTACTTTCCTCACGCTTCTTGACTCTTTAAAACCCAGGGTTTCTTTAGGCTTCCTATGATTTCCAAGATTCCTCTTTTTTTTTTCTTGAGGCTTCCTCTTGGATCTTGGATTTGTGATTCTTTTGTTATACTTGAGTTTATCTCTTCTTCATCTGCGATGGCCCCCTCATATCTTTCTTTGTTTCAGCGACGATCTTTCAGTGGGATTGATTTTAAGTGGAAGTCTCGTTACTTGGCTCCTTCTACGATGATTATGCTAGGTTTGAAAGAGATCTGAAGACGATTTCGCCTTCTTGCAGACTTATCCTTAAGAATCCCGACTTCCGATGAGCCTTACAATTTCCTTCTTCGAGGAAAAGTCTGTTTCTTTGAAGGTGCCTTGGAGATGGGCCTTCGTCTATCCATCCATCCTTCCATCGAAACGGTTCTAGCTTACCATGGCTTGTGCCTTTCTCGTTTGTCGCCTAGGGGATGGGCTATCATAATTAGTTTCTTCCTTTTCTGGCACTTGCATGCCAACCAATTCCCCTTAATCACTGAGTTCCTTTATTTTTACCATCTTGAAGAGGATGAGGCTCCCTACTTCGGTTGCTTTTGGTGGAAGCACTCTCTCATGCGTCCCCTGGTGTCTAATCTGTCCTTCTCTATTGAAGAGTGGGATCAACGCTTCTTTTTTGCCTCCGATGATTCATGGAGATCCTTCTGGGGGGGAATTGCTTGGGGAATAGGGTTCCTCGCTCTTGGAGGACTTTGCCCCTTAAAGGTATGTGTGTATTGAGTTTCCTAACCTAGCGTTGTGATAACTTGTTTTTACTTTGTTTCCTTTACTCAGGTATGGCTGACCTGAATCTGGTGGAGATGTTAAGGATTGAGTGAGTGACCGACGCCAAATCACTATCCTTTTCAGAACTGGTGACCTCTAAGATCCTCTTTTTATTCAGTGTTGATGCTGCTGCTCCTGATTTTGCATTCACGTCAGATTCTACTGTTTCCTTTTCTTCTGAATCAGACGAGGATGAGGGCGCTGAAGTCCCCTCCAACAAGCGTAAGAGGGACAACACCATTTCTTTATCACCTGATTCTTCCTTTGGAGCAATTTTACTTTTCTCTGCTGGGAGTAAACTCTTGAATATGCTTGAAAAGATGGAGGAAGAAAGAGATGATCTGTGAGAGGAAAACGCACGTCTGAAGGAGGAAGTCCTTGGATTGAAGAGGTGGCTTGACGGAAACTAGAAGCTTTCCCCTTTTAACAATTTTCCCGTAATAGACTTTAGGTCTTTCTCTTTTGGATGCTTGTCTGTGCTTATGAACATTGAATTTTAGCATGTTCCTCTTTGCTTTGCTGTTTGTGTATAAGCTACGTGACTTATCTTAGCCCTGTTGGAGCTCATCTTGCGCCCGAGTGTTCGCTTTGATTTTCGTAAACCGAGGTATTCATCATGAGCTGCAGGGCTCATTTGCATGGAATGTAAAGTTCGTCATGTAGGGCTCGTTTTTGTGAACTTAAGAGTTCATCCCGAGCTACATGGCTCATATTTATTTTATGAACTTAGGAGCTCCTTTTGAGCTGCATGGCTTGTGGGTTCATCCCGAGCTCCCTAGCTCATAAGTTCATCCCGAGCTCCCTAGCTCATAAGTTCATCCTGAGCTTCATGACTCATATTCGTTTTATGAACTTAAAAGCTCTTCCTGAGCTGCATGGCTTGTGGGTTCATCCCGAGCTCCCTGGCTCATAAGTTCACCTTGAGCTTCATGGCTCATATTCGTTTTATGAACTTTAAGATTTTCTCTTGAGCCGCACGGCTCGGGATTTAACCCGAGCTCCCTGGATCATAAGTTCATCTTGAACTTCATGGTTCATATTAGTTTTATAAACTTAAGAGTTCCTCCTGAGCTGCATGACTCGTTGGTAGCTACTTGACTACTTAGAAGAATCTTTGTGAAATAAATGAAAAAACTCACTACCCTATAATAATTTTCTTACAAAAGAAAACTTATTGAAAAAATCTTTTGAGATGCTCTGCATTCCAAGAATGAGATAAGATTTTGCCTTCTTCAGTCTACAACTTGTAATTCTCAAGTCTTATCACTCTGGAGATGATGAAAGGGTCTTTCCAATTGGGGCCTAATTTCCCATAATAAGGGTCTTTTCTTGTGAGCAGAAGCTTCCTGAGTACCAGATCGCTAACCTTGAAACTCCTGTGCCTAACCTTTCAGTCGTAGTACCTTGTTATCTTCCTCTTGTAGCTCTGGATTCGCTGAAAAGCTTGGTCTCTCTGTCCATCTAGCAGATCGAGGTTCAGCAGAAGTGATTCGCTATTATGCTCAGGTCCTGTGAATTCAGCCCTTGGAGAAGAGATTCCAATTTCTACTGGGACCACTGCCTCAGTTCCGAATGCCAAAACAAATGAAGTTTCTTGGGTTGTCGATCTGGATGTTGTCCTATAAGCCCATAATACTTCTGGGACATGTTCCACCCATTTTTCTTTCAGGGCTTCAAGCTTAGTCTTTAGGGCTGCCTTGATGGTTCTGATAGGGACCTCTGCTTGTCTGTTAGACTGTGGATGAGCTGGAGCTAAAAATTAATTTTTTATCCTGAGCTTAGCACAGAATCCTTTGAATTTGGAGTTATCGAATTGCTTCCCGTTGTCAGAGAGAATTGCTATGAGGATCCCAAATGTGCAAATTATTAACTTTAATGTGAAGTTTTGAATCTTTTGTTCTGTGATCGTTGCCAAGGGCTCCACCTTTGCCCTATTTGGTGAAGTAGTCCACTCCAATAATGACAAACTTGCACTGTCCAATGCCAGTAAGAAGTGGTCCAAGTATGTCCAGACCCCATTGCTAGAAGGGCCAAGTACTCATCGCTGAAGTTAAGAGCTTTGGTGGAGAATGGAGAATGCTGGCATGAACTTGCAAATCTTGCACTTCTTTACTAGATTTATGGCATCTTTTAACATGGTGAGCCAGTAGTATCCTTGCCTTAGTGTTTTTCCTGTCAAAGCTCGAACTCCAATGTGATTACCGCAAACTTCTTCATGGATTTCTCTGAGTACGTAGTTAGCGTCTTCGCCTTCTATGCAATTAAGGAGAGGTGCTGAGAAACCTCATTTGTACAGATTTTCCTACATAATAGAAAATCTAGTTGACCTGGCTCTCAGCTTTGTAGCTTCCTTGGGATCTTCTGATAAGGCTCCATCCTATAAGTACCCTAGGATGAGGTCCATTCAGCTCAGCTGAGCTAGAACTAGGAGCACTTCTTCATCCTCAGCACTTACTGATGGCTCCGTTAGATGCTCAACTGGTACCAGCCTATTCAAGTTCTCTTAAGAAGCAGTTTCAAGCCTTGCCAAAGCAGCTGCTCGTGAGTTCTCAGATTTGGGAATGTGCCTAATCATAACTTACACAAACTTCTTGATTAATTCCTATACCTTCCTGAGGTAAAGGACTATTTTCTCACCCTTGGCTTTATAGGACTCTTCTCTCTGCTTTACTATGAACTGAAAATCACTGCAGAGCTCTAGCTGCTCTGCCTCCATCGAGTGGGTGAGATTGAGTCCCGCTATGACAGCCTCATACTCTGCCTCGTTGTTTGAAGCCCTAAACCCAAACCTGAGGGCATATTCGATGTCTATCCCATCTGAAAAAGGTAGGATTAAACCTGCTCTGCTTCCTTGAGCATTGACAGCTCCATCTACCGAAAGTTTTTATGTGGGGAGGTCGAGTACTAGCTGTATTGCCTCCGTCTGCATGGGTTCTACTGTTGTAAATTCTGCTATAAAATTTGCCAAAATCTGCCCCTTGATGGCAGTCCTTGACTTATATCTGATATCGAACTCGCTGAGTTTTATAGCTCACTTAACTAGCCTTCCGGAAGACTCTGCTTTATGTAACACTTGCATCATCGGCTGATCTATTGGAACCTTAATAGTATGAGCCTGAAAATAGGGCCTAAGTCTCTTAGCCATTGTAACAAGTGCTAAAACAAGCTTCTCCATCTTAGGATATCTCTCCTATACCCCCTTAGAGTTCTGCTACAGTAGTAGACTGGTTGTTGAACTCTATCTTTCTCCCTTACTAGTGCTGCCCTGGTTGAGAAGTCTGAGATAGCTAAGTAGAGAGTAAGTACTTCTCCCTCCAAGGGACTTACTAGAACAGGAGGTGAGCTTAGATAGTGTTTCAATGTTTTGAACGTTTTTTCACACTGTTCATCCCATCGAAATGCCTTCTTTAAGATTTGAAAGAAGGGTTGGCATTTATCACTTGATTTGGATACAAAACGACTCAAGGCAGCTATTCTCCCTGTCAAACGTTGAATCTCTCTTGTGTTGGATGATGGTTGCATATCGAGTATTACTTTGACCTGTTCTGGGTTAGCTTCAATTCCTCTACTGTTGACTATAAGCCTAGGAATTTTCCTGTTAATACTCCGAAGGCGCATTTCACCGGATTGAGTTTCATCTTGTACTCCTTAAGGATTTGGAATGATTCTGCTAGATATTGGATGTGGAGCTCTGCCTTTAGTGACTTTACCAACATATTATCAATGTAGGCTCCCATGAATATCCCAATTTTCTATTGGAACATCCTATTCACCAGTATCTGGTATGTGGCTCCAGCATTCTTCAACCCAAAAGGCATGACTGGGTAGCAGTATGTTCCTTGTTCAGTCACAAAAGAGGTCTTCTCCTGGTCGCTAGGGTTCAATCTGATCTGATTATAGCCTAAGAAGGCGTCTATGAAGCTAAGGAGCTCGTGCCCAACCGTAACATCCACCATTAAATCAATCCTAGGTAAGGAAAAACAGTCTTTAGGGCATGCTCGATTGAGGTTAGTAAAATCAATGCAAAGTCGTCACTTGCCACTGCCTTTCTTGACAAGGACCACATTTACTAACTAAGCAGAGTTATCTACCTTCCTGATAGCTCTTGCGTGAAGAAGTTTGTTGACCTCCTCATTGATTGCTTTCTGACGTTCGGGGGCGAAATTTCTCCGTTTCTGTTTAACAGGTTTGCAGGTTGGACTCACACTTAACTTGTGTGTGATAACCAATGGGTCAATACCTTCCATATCTTCTTGCTTCCAGGCAAATACTACCATGTTCTACTTTAGGAAATGGATTAGAAGGTCCTTAACCTCCCTGCTCAGCCTAGATCAGACGTAAACAAGATGTTTGGCTCCTCGATGGCATTGATCTCATGTCTAGCTCATCTCTCATGTCGAGTTCATCCAATTGGATGCTTTTAACTTCTTTCTGCTTCATGGAAGTCATGTAGCACTCCCTTGCAACGCGCTGGTATCCTCGGACCACTCCAACTCCGTTTTTTGTGGGGAACTTCATAACCAAGTGATAGGTAGAGGCATGAATAAAATAACTTATCAAGTTGTTGATATGTTAGGCCCATGTTGTAATTATTTAAGCTATGAAAATTGTGAAAACTTGGTCCACCCTTTTTGCCCTCTTCACCGCCACCTACTGCTGCTTAACTATCATCGCCTTTCGGCACTCTATTCTTGTGCTTTTGACTATAAAAACATTAGACGTCTGAGACCAGAAAATTTTTTTTTTTAAAAAAAAGAGCACCAATGGCTTACATGACAATGACGGCCTCTTCCCTTGGTGGCTCAGCCGCTACTGCCACCAGACAACGGCGTGTTTATGCACATTTTGCAAAAACGTGCGTATAAACACGCTTTTCTCGTTGCCCACTTTTTCCTCTCTCTCAAAAAATGGGATTGTTAACTCCGTTTTTTAACAAAAATTGAATTATTGAATCCGCTTTTAAAAAATATTTTTGGTAAATAAGTTTAAAAGTGTCGTATTTTTGTAAAATTATTTTAAATTTGAAGCACTTTTGTAAATAACTTGAGTTTTTTGAGTCCCAGATTTATTTAAA
>CM042198.1:7444900-7463679 GCA_023539305.1 Ilex asprella
ATAAAATCGTCGCTAATAGTAAACTTTTGGTGACAAATTTAAAATCGTCGCAAAAAAAAAACGTGGCAAAATTTTTTTTTTGTTGTAGTGCGAGGAGTAAACACATTGATACTCGCTACCATTTTATTAGAGAGCATGTGAAGAATGGAGAAGTGAAGTTGGTGCATTGAAAGACTCAAGATTAAGTTGCTGACATTTTTACAAAGCCATTAAAGCATGATGTGTTTGGAAGATTGAAAATGATGTTAGGCATGAGAACTCAAGGAATTGAGTTTAAGGGGGGATGTTAGTTTTTATAAACTCAATTCTTAAAGGGTAGTTTTTGTATTTTTGGGTTTTGCAAAGTCATGGTATTTGAAGAGGTAATCACTAAAAGTGTCCAGAATATTTTTGGGAAGTCTATTCTTGTATTTGAGGGGCTTATTCATGCATGACTACAAGGGAATTTGAACATATTTTTCTTGGAAGCATCTGAACATTGAATGGCCAGATTCAAAGTGCTTTGACTAGGAAAAATTAGTTAAAAAGGGAGCTGGAGTTACTGCCCAAAATAGAGAGTGAATTTGCAGAAAAAACAGAGAGAAAGGAGTGAAAAACAGTGTGTTTGCTGTCAGAAAAATCAGCAGCCTGTTCAAGAGCAGAAGCTCTAGTTTATAGCTTATTTTGTGAGTTTTTCTTGCTGAAAAATCAGATTGTTCTACCCCTTTATGTTCCTTGATATTGTGATCATTTTGATGAAATATAAAAGTGTTTCTTGAGTGAAATTGGTGTGGATATATAGCAGATTTTTTGTCCCCTATTTTTTTGTTCTTTGGTGATCCATTTTGCTTCCAATTTCCAACACTTTTCAAGATTGATAGAATGTTTTAGTAAAATATTATACTCTGTACAATTATTTTATTGTTTATTAATAAGATTGAGTTATTGGAATATTCAATACTTATAATTCCCAACGAGTTTTATAAAACTAGTTCAACAAATCTTATTTTCATATCAATCGAACTAATTGTGTGTTCAAGGTAATATTTTACAATTGACTACTTTGAAGTGAAAATCTTGCATAAATATTATTATCTGATGAACATGAACAGATTCAGATCCCAAAGCTAAGAGGTCTTTTTTTCAATACTATTTACCTTTAATTTACTTGCAATTGTTCTTCAAGTCAATTCAATACTTTTTTGGATTTTCACTATTCTTCCTTTACCTCTATCTTTCAATTCCCTTCATCCCTGCGATTCGATCTCGGACTTATCGAGAATTGTTATTTCTTGACCACCTGCACTTGGGTGTAACCTTTGAGGATGAAGCACATCACTAACAAGGAAGGAAAATGTATTTTTCCCATTCTTTGTCTTAGCTATGATTGTTCATACAATTATAACACAAATATATTAATTATGTTAATATTATAACCTATTTTTAGGGTTTGGTGCCTGTACTTGGTGAGATATTACTTGAAGCTGAACATAGGCATTGTTGTAGGCACTTGCTTAACAATTTCAAAAACAATTTAACGAGTCATGCTTAAGTTGCAAATTCTAGAAATGTGAAAGGGCCACAACCATGCCTGAATTTGATTATGAAATGCAACTTTTAAAAGAAGAAAATGAGAAAACATTGGATTGGGTGGCTAGTGAACCACCAAGATTGTAACATTTTGTTGAATAATCTATAAGAATTTTTGATGGAGCTATCTTAGATGTAAAAGATAAGCCAATATTGGGAACACTTGAGAGGGTTAGATGCTACGTAATGAGGAAGAGTGGGGAGTTAAAATGCATAAGGCAATTTAATGGTGATATTGATATAGGCTCTAAAATACCAAAAAAAAAAAAAGACTAGAAAAGTTGAAGGATGGTATGTTCCACATTTATTGATCAGTGGCATGTTGAGCTAAAATTTATAAGTATTCATGTATGGGGTCCAGTACACAGTGGACTTGAATCAACACATATGCTCAGTCAAAAATGGGATTTGATTGGAATCCCATGCAAACATGTCATTGTTGCTATACAAAATAGAGGACAACAACTAGAAGACTATGTTGCTACCCATTACAAGAAGGATGCCTATACACAAGTTTATGGGCCAATAATCAACCCTTTGAATGGTATTAAGATGTGGCCAAAGATTGTACTTCCTCCAATACTTCCACCATTGAATAGAATACAACCTAATAGGCCAAAAAATTTAAGGAGAAGGGAACCAGATGGAGCACTTAATACAAAAAAGGCATAAAAGTTGAGGAAAGGTAGTCGGACATCACTCAATTGTAGAAGATGTGGAAACAATTGGCATAACTGGAGGCCATGTACCATTACACTACTAGAAACTATGGCTAAAGGAACTGCAACTATTGAAGATATGGTCCAAGATAAAGGGGGGGTTAGAAGTGGGGTTGTTGATGGTGATGGTGTTGTGCAGGGCATGAATTGGGTTACAAGAGGGGCTGTGGATGGTGCAGGTTTACATGGTAAGGCCATACCTACGGTGGGAAGGGCATGACTAGGGTTACTAGTGTGGCTCCTAATGTAGATATTGTGCATGGAAGAGGAACATAAGGGAGAGGAACGGGTAGAGGTAGGGTTTGGAAGAGTGATTGCTGATGGTGCAAGTGTTGTACAAGGTAGAGGTGTATATGGTAATGGAATGACTAGATTGGAAGAGGGGATGCTAATGGTGATGGTGTTGTTTAGGGCATGACTGGGGTCGCAAGAGGGGTTGTCGATGGTGCAAGTGTTGTACAGGGCATAGGTGTACATGGTAAGGGTATGAATGAGATTGCTAGTGTAGGTGGTGCAAATGTTCTGCAACGAAGAGGAACACAAGGGGGAGCAAGGGGTAGAAATAGGGCTGGAAGAGGGGCTACTCATGGGGCAAGTGTTGTGCAGGGAAGAGTTGTACATATAGGGGCATGACGGGGGTTAGAGGACGGGTTACTGATGATGTAGATGTTGTGCATGGAAGAGGAACACAAGGGAGAGGAAGAGGCAAGAGTGGGATTTGGAAGAGGGATTGAGGGTGCAGGTATTGTGTAGAGAATAAGAATTCAAGGGAGCGGAAAGGGCATGAGTGGGGTTGGAAGAACCAAAGGATGGGGCATGAGTTGCTTTGAAATGGTATATGTATGTATTCGTAGCATCTTCTTCATTATTGCCTGAGATAAATATTGAGCTGACCAAACTTTTGCTTGTAGACTAGAGCAACATCAATTGTCACTAATTCATCCAACACTAGGAGAATGGTTGAACTCTCAATGCACCATCATTTGTGTGGAGGGGTAAAAAAGCTACTAGGCTATATTTTTTCCAAGGAGCAACAACAGATGCTATATGATGGGAGAAATGAAGCAAATTAAAACATGGCTAACATTGAATTACCATTTTTTTTTTTCCAGCGTTAGTTAGAACTGTGAAACTCTCATATGAATGGCATGTATCATTTTGTACTCTCAAACCGGTTTCATTGAATTGCTACTTTCTTTTGTTAATTGTTTTGTACTGTAATTGATAGTGGAACAGTCCGATTTTGTTCAATAAGGTCTCAATCTGCCCATCTTCCCACGGTAGCATGCCTTTGCCTCCATTGAAACACACTTCCAAGCCTGGTTTCCTTTCTTTCTCCCTTATGTTTTCCTCCCCCAAGCTATTCTATTCTCCTTGTTTTTGTGCCTATATGACAACATTAAATTAGGGAAAGCATTTGGCGGGAAGCTTTTCCACCATGAGGGTGACATCCATATCCTTTTTTTTAAGTGGTCAATATTACTTGTTTTGACTAATACCCTTCAAAAATGGTCATGTGACTTGTATATGTTCAAAATCTTTTAAAAATTCAACTGTCGTAAGTCGTGGGGACCATTTAAATCAATATTCAAAACATTAGGGACTAAAGTATTGAAATTGATACATAGGGTATTAAAAGAGCATGTACAAGACACAAACATTGGGAATCACTATTATATTTAACCTAACAAAAAACTGGGAAAACAAAGGCTTATAAAGCCACCTCCCATCTAATTTGTTTACTTTATATGTACATAATAAAATATTTACAACACTTGGAGGGTTTAAAAACTTGTACTTGTCCAACAGGTAAACCTCACACACGTAGGCAGTCCTTGCATATTTTGATCCCCTCTTCGTTTCTTTAACACATAGGGAAACATGAGATCTATTTCAAAAAATCTGTGCGTGAGAAATTTAGATAAAGAAGTGTGACACTTTCTTTGTTTGAGTATGTTGTGTTGCACCATGGACTGTCACATATACCATAAATGATGATCACAAGAATTATAATCTTTTACTGCTTCCCGAAAAAAAGTTTGAATTAGATTTCTTTCGTTAGATCAAGAAAAATTAGTTAATAAACTACGTAATGAATGGATTCCAGTCGTGTAAGCGCTCCTTATAGAAGCAATGATGTGAGTGGAAGCTTGTCTGATTATCCTTACATTACTATTATCAAGCACTATTGTTGAGAGAGAGTCTGTCAATAGATTGCATTTCGATCAGGTTTCGATGAATTTAAGATAAATCTGATTAAGTTTTTTTTTTCCTTGAATATCTGATACTATACAAGGGGGGCAGAGCAGTAAGAAAGGAAAGGTTTCATTCCATAATTCGTACTAGCGTGACTTAAAGGAAAACCACTCATTAATGAGTTAAACTAATTTTTTTTTCTTAAATGAGTAGCTACATGACCATTAATGTTTTGAGAGTGGTTGTATAAGAGCATCTTCAATAATACTCTCTAAAATAGAGAAGATCTTTTTTTTAAAATAAAGAACATATTTAACAAAAAGTTTAAATAGATAGTAAATTTTTTGTAAACCACTCTAATAGAACTCTTTATTCTTATCAATTTTTTATTTTAATAGTTGGCTCTCTAAAATAGAGAATTGATTGGGAATATAAAACCTATTGGAAATGTTGTAGCTTGGTCAAAATTGATTGGATGAAACATGTTGCATACATACATTAGTAAAAATTTCAAAAATTGAAGACATATACAAAGGAGAAGGGCTTCAAAAACCCCTCTCCCATGCCTAATTTGATTGTTTTATATAATAGATGCAAATCTTTAAATATAAAAAATCTGATCTAATTGAAATAATTTAATTAAGACTAAATTTAAGCAAATTTCATCTTTCAACTTATATTTATATAAAGTTTGAGCTGCAATGGATACTACGTCCAATTTTATAAAATATATTGTTGCTAATTCAGATTCAGATTCAGTTTATCTGGTGAAACAATCTATATAATAAAGTAATTACAAAAGTTTGTTTTGAGTTTTTCGCTGCTCAGATTGCTTGACGAGTATTGATTTGACGGTTCTTATTCAAAAATTTTCTAACACTTCTATTTCTCATCTAACTCTGTCTCCTTATCTCATACTAATTGATACAACTCTCTCCCTCTAACTTTAAGACTTCTATCTCTCACCTCACTCTATTTGCCTATCCCATAGTAACTGATACAATCATTCACCCAACACCTCTCTCTCTCCCCTTCCTCTCTGTCCTTGCCTACACCCAATAACACACATATAGTATGGTATATTTGGGTTTGGATAAGAGAGTGGGATAGAAAATTTTGGTTAGAAAGAGATGTAGTTTGGGCATTTTGTTCAAGCCTAGATGGGTTTGAAAATTGTACGTATGAGTGTTATGTATTTAATGCTTGGTTGTATGTATTTGTATTTGAAAATTGTAAAAATTGAATGATTGAATGCTACGAATTTGGTTTATGCTTTTTGTAAATATCCTTCTTGGATTTGGAATTTATTGCATTTTACATGGTTGTCTCTTTATTAGTTGGTAGTTTGCACAAAATTCTGGTCGCAGAAGAAGCTACATTGCATCTATTGTTTTATGCTCAATATTTTAATTTCTACTCTTGGAAGTCGAGTTTTTTTAATATAAGCTTAAAACTTTTTGAATTAGTGAATTATGAATTAAAAATTTCTTAATTTGGTGTTGAGATTAACTCATTTGGGGATTTTGATTTTCATGAATTTGTGGGTTATGAATTGATGTTTATTTATTTCGGTGGGATTAACCCAAGAGAGTAGAGATGATTTTGCTCTGTACAAATCATATTGAAAACAAAACCATAAGAGAACTAACAATTGCTCAAACTCAAATGATTACTGAAAATTATTAATTGCTCAAACTCAAATGATTACTGAAAATTATTTCGTGAAAACCATAAGGGAACCTAGAAATTTGATTCCTATTTCCTAATAACAAAACTAGAAAAAAAAAAAAAGAATCCAACCAATATTCAAAGTACAAAAGACAAATATTTCATGGTCAGTTTAGAAAAATGATAAAAAAAAATTGATAGCACAAAGTGTCAGTGCAAATGAAGGTAAGTGTTTATTTTTTAGCCTTTAGATGTGTACAATTTGACTTTAGCCTCGAAAAAGTGTTCTATAACTAAGTGGATTTGATAAATAGAGGAGTTTGATCTGAAAGTTCACCCCCATTATAGAGTTCAACCCCATGGGCATACAAGTAACCAATCAAGATAGCTAAAAATCACAATCAACATAATTAGCATAAAAAATAAGAAACCAAATTGGAATAAATAACACATAATTAGCATAAAATTTTTAAAATTTAATACTTGAACAACAAATACACTAATTCACTTAACTGATTTCGATTACGGTTGAGGCGGTGGGATGATTTCTTTTGCTCCATCTCTACTCCCTTGAGTTATGAGAATGATACAGCTGAGGCGGAGGGATTGAATTGTGTTTTTGTTCATGAATGTTGCTTCTATATGCCATACATGGGTTGTAATTCTTTTCATACTTGCACATATACATGTGTTGCTGCAATGCATGGATGCACAACCTTTTTATTTTTTTATATTTTTTGGGAGGGAGAGGGAGAGGGGGAGGGAAACTTGAACCCTTAACCTTAAGAAAACAAAATTTTCACAAAATAAAGAGTACCATGGGACCAAAGGCTCATTGATACTCCTTACTTTGTTCCATATGCAAAGATGCACATGTTTTTTGTTCATATGTGTGAACTATGTATGTAGGCGTTGTATTTTTACTGATTTTTACCCTATAGTATTTTAGTTTTGTGCTATTCGATTATGGTATGGTCCAATATTCATGCTTTAATTCACATATTTATTTTTAGCATGAATTCAATTATAGATAAATTTTGTGAATGAAAAAAACGTCATATGAGAATTTGGATTACATGACTATTAAATTTAAACTAATTTCAATTAAAATCATTTGACGGTTAGTTGTTTTTTATTTTTTTGATATAGCAGTATTGGTTTTAGATGAACAAGTCTTTTATAATTTGGGTTCGAGAGTTCAACGAATTGTGTTCTTGTAGCTGAAAATTTACTGAATTTTGGTGATTTGGTGCTGCTAATGTACTGATTTTGTTCAGGTGCAAGGTATTTTTTGTTTTGAATTTTAGTGTATGCTTTAATTTTTTTGCATTGGTTATATGGTTTAAAATTTGTGCATCGGTTATATTGTTAATATATATTAAGATTTGGAACTGTTCATTGAGTTCTGCTCAATATTTTCTTTTGTGCATGTGCACGGTTAGTTTTGTTTTTAATTTTAATATAAGCTTAATTTTTTTTGCATTTGTTATATTGTTACTATTTACGCTCAGAATTGTTCATCGGGTTGTGTTCAAGATTTGATTTTCGCATTGGTTATATCGTTTCCCATGCATGCTCGATGGATGTTGAATCAACAATGAACATTGTCAATTGACATATTTTATCAAGTGTTTGAATTATTATCTTTCAGTAGTTATAATATGACTTTCGTTACATAAAGATTTGATTGTATATGTTATGCATGCAGGTTAATGTTGGTAAAATGTTATGTTTTTAGAATATATTTTATCAAAATTATAAGGGGAGGTGAGTGAGCTCATTTTCATTATTATTTGCTAAAATGTTGTGATATACTTTGTATTTGTGCATGGGTAACGGTGCAATTATAAAGTATTATCACACAATATTATCGTCTAATAATGAAATATTAAATGACTAAGATAAACTCCACTTTCTTGTATGTGGATAATTTTTGGCTTATATGGAGGGAGGATAGGTAGTTGTTTTATTATATGGAGGGACATTTATTGGTTTGTGTGAGGTTTATTTAATTATTTATATGTTAATAGTATTTTTGGTCCTTAAAGTATGTATTATTTATCAGTTTAGTTCTTATTGTATAAATTTCTTCAATTTTATTTTTAAAATATTAAATTCGTGTTATTTTAGTCTCTAATCAGACAATCTGTCAAGTTATTGACGGAATAATCAAGTGTTCAACACGCGATCATTTCGTCAAAAATTTAACGATCCATCTATGTATGGATCAAAATGACACGAACTGAATATTTTATGGACCAAATTAACAAAATTAATACAATGGGAACTAAACTAATAAAAAATACATACTTTAGAGACCAAAAATACTATTAACTCATTATTTATTAACATACTGTTTAATGGTGATACCACATGATATCACATTTACATAGAGAACGATGCTATTGAGACATAATTTAGGAATATAATACATTGAACAATGCTATTGGGACCTAATTCACTATAACCTTTGGATTAGCTGTGGGGGCCATCAAGCATTGGAACTTGGTGTTGATTCAATGGTTCTATTGCAGCCACATCATTATGTCGACAAATTAGGTCAGTGTTTTAGGTTCAAATAGTATTACTCTAATACATTTTGACTAATAGTGAAATGCATTTAATGTTGCAATGTGTCATATCATTAAATGCATTTTCTATCACTTCATTAGTCACAATGTATTATATCCTCAAATTATGTTCCTCAATTATGTTTTAATAGCATTAATGTTATATATAATAATATTTTCTTTCAACTGATGCATAAATTGATGCCTTTATAGATTCGAAACCATTCACCTCCCTCAAAACTAAAAAGGTCAATCAAAATGTGTAATGGTATAGTTATATCGAACTATTTAAGATCACTCACATTGGCAGGTGGAGGAGATCAAAATGGTGTGAAAATAATGATCTGAAAAGTTGGGCTAAAAACGTAGAACCTATAATAACTAGCCACAAATCTCTCCAAATTTAGCTGCATTCCATTATGTATATCTATTATGGTGCAGTATGAGCAATGGCTTCGAATGTAAGTCAAAGTTAATCAACTCATGAATGATGATGTTGTTCATCCTAATCCCTATCCACGTGTTTGGTGAGAGATCTGCAAGTTAAACTTGTATTTTTGTCCATGACCAAGTCCTCCTCAACCTCACCACATCTTCAGCCGGCTCATATGCCCCCATACTTAGCATGAACAGACAAACCCCTGTTCAAAGGCATTGGGATCAATCATTGACTTCAAGGTAGTACTCTTCCTAAATCTGAATACCTTATAACAAAAAACAGACAAACCCCTTTTAAATAAAATTCTGTTTGTTATTTTAATTAATTCTACATTAAGGGATCCAATTTTCAAATTAAATATTCATATTTTACCAAATTCGAATCTTTGAAATTTATACTTGGTTGATTGTGATAAAGTTGAATTAATTTTCATTTAGTTATTTAGACCTTGTTTGTCAAGTGTTATATTGATCTTGTCAATGGATTTATTTTTTATTTTTATAATACATCCTCCCTTGTTATTTTAATTTTATCTTAATCAATGAAATTTAGTTATTCATTACCAAATTTATTGGGTTTCTAATGGATTCCATTAAATACAAACCGTATCCAATGAGTTTTAATTTTACTATTAAACTTGACCATAACAGATATTATTTATAATTAGTTAAGAAAATGTTATTTGTACAATTTAATTTGTTGACTTGATAAATTATAATACATAGGCCTGACAATCTTAGTCACGATTCGTAAAACAACCTGACATGGATTTAACGGGTGTGAGTATAATCTGAACAGGTTCGAGTGGCTAATAGATTAGCTCAGTAACCCTATAAAATAAATGAACATATTTTCTGTTTAATTCGTTAACAGTGACATTATAAATTTTAAAACGTGTTTCACTCGATATTTGTAGTTCATTACATGAAGTGATATTTTGTGGTTGATAAAATTCGAAGTTGAGATATCATTTAAACAAAAAATACGTGTTTCTTGTAACACAAATTTTTTATTTCCATTTTTTTAGCTTGTTTTCAAAACTATTAATATGAAATAAAAAACAAAAATAATTACCAAATATATTTTTGTTTCTATTTTTGATAAAAATTGAAAACAAAACACAAAATACGAGACAAAAACAATAAACAAACAACCCTAGGACTCTTAGCCTCTGCCTCATCTCTCGCTTTCCATCTCTTAGACTCGTTTAAATTCTGTACTAATTTAATGTTTATTTTTTGTCTTTAATTTTTTTCTTAGCCATGATTTATTATTATGTGTAATGTGTGTAATGTTTTTTCTTAGCCATGATTTATCAAATATGTGTAATGTGTGACAATTTGATGATTTTTTGGGGGTGAATTCAAAATATTTTAACTGATTCTCTTATTTAGCGCATCACGTATGAATTATATCGAGTAACTCGTCTAATAGCACGATTGCGAGGCCTAATAACACACTTAAATCAATAATAATGATTTAGTCAATATTTTAAATTCATGAAAAATTGCTCAACTAGTTATTACCTAAGAATTATTTCCACTTTGTCCGCTTGTGATTAAAACTCAAAACAAAACCAAAACAGAACCCTTTCTCTTGAGTCCTCTTCCTTCTCTCTTCTCTCTTCTCTAACTTATAGTCGTCATCTTCTCCGTTTAATTCGACATAAAGTTTTCTTCTCTGTTTTCATGGCATTTAATCTATTCCAGGTAGTTTCTCTCTCCCTCTCTCCTCTCTCTCGCTTTCCCTATATTTTTATATACCTATATACACGCACATGTATATGTAGTTATATTAATTGTTTATAGGTATGCAAATCAATTGTATTGTTCGAGTCATTTGGTGTTAATGGGTTGGATTGAATATTACTATTTTGGTGAATTTGAAATTGATGTTGGCTTTTCTCAGGTTGGATTTGATTTTTCGTGATTGGAAATGAAGCTACACATATTGTGGGTCATTCGCTTACCAAAATAGGCCTTTTTGAATTTATATTTCCAACAACGCACTCATATAAACATATTGAAGAGAAGATTGACATTTGATCAGGTCAATCATTATTGCCATGGGGTATCTGAATTCGGTATTATCATCTACCAGCCAAGTTCATGGTGATGATGAGCCCGTTAGCGGTGGCGGTCTTAGGTATAATTCTCTCTCTAACTCTCTTTCTTCCTTTGACAGATCTTGAATTGGTTGTACTTCGTAGTTGTGTTGGTTGTTACATGTATCCATATGGTAATTATTGATTGCATGCTACCAACGATTGATCATCTGTTTAGTTTTGGGTCATTTATTATGAATTCATTATCAATTCTTAGAAACAAGATTTTTTTTAAGGCGGGTTTTTCTTTGAATCTGAAACATCTGGCTGAACATTTTGATTTGGCTAATAGATTAAAATGGAGAAGAAAATGTCGCCCCGGTAATATTAAATGTCTTTTTTTGAAGGAATGGAAGTTGACTTTTAACGGCTACGATATGTTTCTACCTCAATTGCATCTCTTGCAATTTGGTTTCCCCTCAATTCCATCTCTTAATCAACTCTGTATTAGCTTTGCTCTTATAAATGTGATTTCCTTGGTGCGTGCAGTTTATGACTATTTCACAAACTGCATGATAGAAACAACAGTGATTAAAACACAGTTAATCGTGTTGGACCCATCAATATCTTTGTGAGAAAACCAAATAAGCGAATCAGTTATGTGAGCTACACTATGATGTAGACCAATATAGCTCTAATACCAATTAATGTGGTTTAAGTGCTATAATACATTGAATCAGAATTAAGGGAAGTAAAGAATAAGAATTAATCAAGAAGAAGCAAGAGAGAAAGAGGAAGTTCTAAGAAGCAAAAGAGAACTAAACTTCCCTTAAGCAAAAGAGAACTAAGCTACCCTTACTGTTGCGGAAAGTTAAACTGGTTAAGCCATCAGCATAATGAGTCTAATTCTAGCATGCAAGTCATTGGTTGATTTTGTCATGCTTTAACGTCAATATTTGATCATTGGATTACTAATATATTCTACACAACGGGAAAAAAAAAATACTTGTCTACTACACTTGTTGATTTTTCGTGAATGCCAATGGGATTGTATTGAAACAACATTAGTGATGCTATATGAATGTTGGAGTACTTCATATATTATCAGGCTGGGCATGCTTTATTATCCCTTTAAAACTAGATCAATAAAGGAATCTGTATGATCAAAGAAATAGTTGCTTAAGTTTTGTCATGTTTGGCATGCATTGATATCCCTACAAGAGTGCCAAATTGTTTATGCTATCTGGACAAGGGGTTTGTTTCTATAGTCACGTTGTGTCACAATATTCTTGATTAAATCTCATATTATCATTTCTAGAATGCATTGATCCCCTACAAGAGAATTAAATTGACTACGCAATCTATGTGATTGGATATGCTCATGGAAAAATGACATGGGTCGCGTCTTTCAAGAAGGAGCATTGCTAAAAGGGAAATGTATCAGTTATGCAATATGCAAGATTTGAAAAAACTTTTTATCGTTCTCCTTTTGTCATGTTTGGCGGGCTATAGCATTTTTCTAGAAAACAGTTGTCTGTTCCCATTATCTGAGTTTGTAAATCCACCAAATAAGAAGGTTGGACTGCTCCGACCCGTTATAATGGTATCCCGTGTTTTCTATTAAGGGCTCTCATGGTTTGCATGTGTTAGATCTACTTTTTTTTATGAGAAAAGACAACTTTTTTAATAAATGAAATAAATTGTTACAAAACCGATCAAAGGTGGACAAGTTGTCGAACCCAATGATGGATAACAGCAAAGTCATAACAAAAACACAAACTAGGACATTGAAACCAAATTACAATCTGCATGATGTTGTCCAACTGACAGTAATGCTGAAAAGAAGAACATTCTGGAAAGTTTATTCATGATTATCTTTTTATATTTGTGCTAATTTTGATACATGCACTTGTACACCACCCACATGCATGCAAATGCATATCATGTGGGCTTAAACATGTAAGATATCTTTTATGCACCATGGCTATCAATGATATATGAAAGAAAACAATTTCAATCTCATCACCATCATTACATATTATTTGTTGGCTTTAATCCAAAGAGGTGTTCTTGAAGACATGGCGGGCTCTAAGCTTACACTCTTCTCTGAACATTGCAGTCTTTTTTCTCTTATAAAATAAGAATGAATAAACCACCCCACCAGATTGGATTTAGTCCATTGGAATGTGTGGTATACAGGAGCATAGAAAAGCTACCTCTGAAACTTAAACTTCACCGTGAAATTTTAGAAGAGACAGAAGTGTAGAATGACACGTCTTAGAGTAAGTTGATTGACTTTATCAATATATAAATTATATGAGACTCAAATGGAGATACATTTTTTTGAAGGAGAGAGTTCTATTATGGGCCATGTTTCCTGTACTTAATGCAGTATTGCCAAGGATCCTAACATAGCACTTGGCGTGTTGCAGATATCAGCATCAGAGTTTATAAATAACAACAACTTCAAACTGCTCTATTTGTGTTTTTCTCTTTTCTTCCATTGATCTCTGTTTAACGATAAGAAAGTAAGAGTGATGCTTGAAGTGTTATGGGTGGGCTTTTTTCCCATTTGGCCATTCAAAGCTCATTTGGAGTTTTATTTGTTTGTTTGCTTATTTTCTTTTGTAGAGTTTGCATTAGTATATACTAAAAAAATATATATGTGGGGATCTCGTTCTCTCTCTCACACAGACAAAAAATGAGATTTTACATGCATAGGCAACATTGAGTAGATTACATGTTCAGAGATGATTGTGACTAATTTATATGCGTATTGATCCAATAACTTTGTCGATGTTAAATGCTCAGAATGTGTCTAAGTGTAACTTGTCATTTGGGAACAGTCAAAACAGAAAGTTCAGCTATGGATATGCAAGCTCCCCTGGGAAGAGGGCATCGATGGAGGATTTCTACGAGACAAGAATTGATGGTGTGGATGGAGAGATAGTTGGTCTTTTCGGAGTCTTTGATGGTAAGTTACTCTCTCTCTCTCTACATGCTCTTTTGTTTTTCTAGATTACTATTACTATCACCTTTGGCCAAATCACTCTGAGGTTGTGGGATCAAAACTTAGAGCCATCACGTTATACAAATAATGTCAAATTGTAGATGTGTACCCAATCTTCTCCTCTCAGACTCTCCGTAATGGGGACTAAACTAGGTGTCATATTATGTTGTTATCAGCACCAGGTAAGATTTTTTTCTTTTTGGCAAAACTAAGTACTTGCACCTGTAAAATGGTCATAAAAACTCTTTGAAATACACTCCTGTGGATGAGTGTCACATTATCTTGTAAAATCTATACTATTAATTTGGTGTCCACTCATAAAATGCCCAAAACACCCTTATTTTTTTCACTTTAACCACAAATAATTTTTTTTTTTAATTTACTCAACTACTTTTAACCCCTGTCAACCACCCGTAACTCTCATATCTCTTCTCTCTCACATATTTCTCTCCAATATCTCCGTATCATATCCTTCTATATCAAACACACCAGTAGTCGTGTGCAGGAGCCACCAGTAGTATAGTCAGTGCTTCTTTTAAATTCTGTTTGCCGTTTCTTGTTTTCTTCGGTAGGACCGACTACCTTATTAATCTATATTTCTTAATTCATTCCTCAAATTTGATCATTTTATGTGCCATTTTATGACTCATTTTTTTTCTGGGAACCATAATTGACAAGGAATCTGAAATGAGAGAACTTTTATCTTGCTACTGGATTCTTCATGTCTCTCTCATCTTTCTGTGTATATGTGCTTTATTGCTGTTATAGGTCATGGGGGTGCTCGAGCTGCAGAGTATGTTAAACAAAACCTTTTCAGTAATTTGATCAGGCATCCAAAGTTTATTTCTGATACCAAATTGGCAATAGGTTTGTCTCATTTTTACCGATATCATTGTTTCTATGATGTTGAACAAGTTTCTTGCTCATGCAACTTCCTAGTTTTTATGTATTGCTCCTCACTGCAGCTGATGCATACAGCCATACCGACTCGGAATTTCTTAAATCAGATAATAGTCAGAACAGAGATGCTGGCTCAACTGCTTCCACTGCTATCCTTGTTGGTGATCGTTTGCTAGTTGCTAATGTTGGGGACTCGAGAGCTGTTATTTGCAGGGGTGGTAATGGTAAGACTCAGAAGTTTTGTTTTTCACAGCATCTGATTGACTTGTGAGATTAATATTTGTTGATATTGAGGAGACTACATATAAAAACATTTCTGGTTGTCAATCCATCATTTATCTGTAACTTCTTTTGAATTCATGGATTCTTCTAAATGTAGCCTTTATCATTTATATTCAACATTGGCTTCATGGTAGTTGTTTGTAAGTTTACTTTTATGTTATCAATTTATACTGACGCAAAGACAGGAGATTTGCTCGCTCTTAATACTTGTGCTGAAATATTATTGATATTTGCAATCACTAATTGTCAATTATATAATTCATCAGTAACTGTATTATCACTTGCTTCCTAAATTTTATTTCCACGTGTGTCGTGTTTAGTGTCAATTTTTTTTGGCACTGTTAGTTGCAAGTCTAGATAAAAGAGGAGCGTTTCATTAGATAGTGACAGGCAATGTAAAATTTATCAGATCTCTTGTGAACATGAGATCTGAAAATGTGTAAATGTTAGGTGTTCTCCTTAAGTGATGAGTTGTCCTTGCCCTTGGTGTTTACGAAAAATAAGTTAGGGGCACCATATTTTGGTTGTTTGCATTCAAGGGAAAAATGTGAGGGATTCTATGTTACTCTGGATGTGGGCGGGTGCAGAATCTAGTCCTGAATATCAAATTTAGGTCGGTGACTTGTAATATATGAATGTTAGCAGGTAAAACAATGAAGTTGATTAAAATTATGATTAGAGCAAATTAAGAGGGGTTCGAGAGAAAGTAAGGAGAACAGGAAATCTAGGATGTGATTATATTTTTTTGATAAAAAAATAAATAAAGAAAACTAAATATAGTAAAAATAGTAATACAGATAGAGGTAACACCATCTCAAGTCACTTCGCACACTTGTGTCCAATGATTTTTTATCAAGAATAGTGAAGTCCATTCAAATTCTTTTGAAGTAGATGTCCATAGGGATGCCAAAAAGGAGATCTTTTACCACATTTCATCCAAGGCATCCATTCTTTCATCAAGGATTCTTTCATTCCTTTCCAACCATATCACCCAAAACAATGTCATTATAGCAGTATTCCACAAGATTTTAGCTCTAATGGTAGAATTGATCCAGGGAAATGTTATAAAAAATGGATAAGAGAGAGGATAACTCAACAATTTCTCTATCATGCAAACTCTAAAATAAATTAAAATTCCGTAAGAATAGAATGCTACCATACTTGCAATGGAAGTATTTGGGTTCTTGTTGATCAATACAACTGAGGAAACATATAAGCAAAAGAAGACTCACCCAGGCGCTCTCAAAATCGGATTTTTCCCCATTGTTCACAACAAATTTGACATTTTTAGAAAAAAGAGGATTTTTTGAGAAATAAACTTCCAATGACAACGAGAACACCTTTGCTCACCCATATTGTATAGCACTCAATTGTGTTGAATTTTATATTTACTTTTAATCACTAAATGCCACAAACTATAAGGCTCAATGGAAAATCTCCAAAACCATTTAGCAAGCAATGAAATATTTCTAGTTCTTATGTTCCCTAAAGTAAGACCACATTTATCTCTAGATCGGGATATTGCATTCCAAATTACCAAATGATCCTCCCATATATCAGGATATTTTCAAGCAACGAGTAAACTAAGGTCATTTTACCCCCTTGACAAATATACTTTCTTCCATCTATCTAATCTCTTGCCAATCTTATGAATCACTGGACCCACAAAGCTAAGTTATGTGGGTTATCTCCTAGTGGGTGGCCCAAGTACCTTTTAAAGACCATTCCAAAATAGTGCATCCTAGTTCTTCTGCCAAGCCTATCAATTTATCTTGTTGGACATTAATTCACACAGTTGTACTTTTAGACAAATTAACCTTGAGAGTCGAGACCGGACACCAATTCAAAGCATTTCAAAAGTGATGTAGTTGTATGGATATTCCTCTCATCACCCTCACAAAAGAAAATAGTATCATTTGTGAACTGTAGGTGGGTCACCTCCACTCTGTCCCTTTCTTATCATAAATCCCTCTACCATATCTGTACTACTTGCCCTATCCACTATTCTACTTAATACATCAATTGCTAATATAAAATAGGATCACATTGCCTAAGATCACTAGTTGCATTAAAAGAACCTCAACATACCCCATTTATTATCACAGAGAAGTTAACTAGATCTTAAACACCCCAAATACACTTTCTCCATCTTGATCTGAAACCTTTCCTTTTCATTACAAAATTCAAAAAGTTCAAATCTGTCGTATCATAGGCTTTCTCAAAATAGACCTGGGAAACTATGCCCTCTTTCTTTTTTTCTTTATGTTCCTTACATTAGCCAAAAGTACTATTCCAAAATTTGTCACGCTTTCACAAAAGTTACTTTGGCTCTCGAGATAGTCTCATAACGAACTTCCCTAAGTTTCATAGACAAAACTTTAGCAAAAATCTTATAAAGACTTATAACTAAACTAATAGGCCTATAATTCTTCACTTTTAGAGACTTATCATTTTGGGGAATAAGGCAAAAAAAAAAAATCATTTGTATAAGCATTAACCACTCCGTTCTCATAGGATTTATCAAAAAATCCTTCTAAATCCACACTTAACACTTCCCAACAAATATATTAAACTAAAAACAATAGATGTTGAACATAACTAGAATAATAATAGCTTGGAATCTTAAATAGGAAGTACTATAAATTCTTAAAATGGAAATAGAATTATAGAAGAGATTGTAATTTGACTCTTTCCCCCACTTATCATCTTTCTGTGGGACTTGTTCTAATGAACATCTTTAGTACCTATGCAGCCTAGGTAGGATTAGATGAACATATTAAATCAATTTTAAGATTTTATGGATGAATTAATACCAGAAAGGAGAGAAAGTCTGCACTGGAGGAGATTTTGATGGTTATATGAGTACAAGATAAGGGAGGATATGAGATGATGCGTGTTGGAAATGCATTTAGAGATATGAATGATGAAAAATATCTTGTCCGGATTGAAGGTAGTTTTAGGCGAAGCAGCCAACATGGATAAAGAAATCAGATGTATGTATTAAGAAGTCAAGACTAAGAATAAATATTGAAAACCCAAGAACTAAGGAGATGAGATTACCAATTACACTTTTTAATATCCTTGCACCGTTGTACATTAGTAACAAGAATCCCCATTGAAATTAGAATATTCCAGCGACTTGTCTCTGAGAGTTCTCTATTTCTAGAATTTTTTCACCTCCCTTTTGTGCACTATTAGCCATTGGATTAATTTGATCAAGCTTTTCTATGGGGGATTGTTTGCCAACATTAATTTTCCCCTCTCCCTCTTTCCCCCCTAACCCCTAGGCCTTTTCCAAGCAGCCATAAGTTCTGGCCCCTCACCCTATCCTTCATTGTTTCTGTTACTAAGGGTAAAATACATTTTTGGTCCTTAAATTATG
>CM042198.1:7478679-7495275 GCA_023539305.1 Ilex asprella
GGATGAATGCCTTAGAAGCTACCTCACTCATTTCAACGAGGAGGCTCTCCATATTGAAGAACCAGATGATAAAGTAACCATGGGGTCCTTCATTGCGGGTTTGTGCTCCTCCGGTTTTATGTTCTCTATCCTCAAGAAGCTACCCTCCAGCATGCCTGAGCTACTGTCAATAATACAGAGGTACATGAATGTCGAGGAAGTCACCAATGCCCATTGAGGTGAGTCTTCACAAGGAGAAAAAAAATGGACACACATAAAGACAAGCGGGAGGCAGAGAACAAGAGAAAGAGAATCGAGAGAGTCTTTGTCAAGGAATGTCTCAGCTCCATACCCCTAGAAAATAGCAGCCTTTCATGGACTCAACGCCTCAGTGATGCACATCCTATTCCAGATACAGGATAACCCCGCCCATGGCTAGCTCGAAAAAATGAAGTCTGCCCTAAACCGCAGAAATCCCAGTAGGTACTAACGCTTCCATCGCGACCACAACATTAACGAATGCTTTGAGTTGAAGATGTAGATCAAGGAGCTTATTTAGCGTGGCTAGCAGAGGCAGTACGTTGTTGGCCAAGGACCTGCTCTACCACCCGGTCGGAATCAGGAGGATCGAGAGTGCTAACAACCTCTCAGAGAGTTCCAGACTATCTCTATAGGGTTAAAAGGAGGAGGTGACTACAAATCCTCCAGGAAAGTGCATACTTGGAAAGCCAGACAAGAAGAGTCATATGACTTTCACCCGATAAAGACACCCCAGAATGAGGAGGAAGAGGTCATCACTTTCTTGGATAGGGACCTCGAGGGGATCCAAGTCCCTCACGATGATCCTCTAGTATTAACCTTGATGGTAGCCAATTATCAGGTTAAGAGGATCCTGGTCGACAGCGGCAGCTCAGTCGATATCCTGTTTGCGCCAGCCTTTGATAGCCTTCACCTGGGCAGGGAGAGATTGCAACCTTTCCGGACTCCCCTTGTTGGTTTCCCTTGTTGGTTTCTCGGGGGAAAGGGTTTATCCCTTGGGTTCCATTACCCTACCGGTCACAACAGGAATAACACCGAGGAGTTCCACCATCATGGTAAATTTTATTGTACTCAATTGCCCATTTGCTTATAATATTATTCTTAGACACCCTGCCCTCAACACCTTAAGGGTAATGTAATCCACCTACCACTTTTTCCTCTATTTCCCGACCACTAATGGGATTGGAGAAATTATATGAGACTAGGTCCCCACCTGAGTGTTATGTGGCTTCTATAAGGGTCAAAAGGCCACACAAGACTCTTCAAGTTGAAGTACTTGACCCGAGAGATGCCAGTACCTTGGAAAGTGGGGAGCCAACAGAAAAACTTTAGCCAACAATGGTGGACGAAAGCCTTCCATAGAGGAGAGTCTATATAGGCTCCTCACTTTTTGAGGAGCAAGCCTCCGACCTAGTAGACTTCCTCAGATGGAACACGGATGTCTTTACCTAAACCCACGAAGACTTGGACAACATCGACCCCGAAGTAGCCTCCCACCGACTCAACGTCGATCCCAGGTACGAACCCGACTGCCAGAAGTTGAGGAATGTAAGTACTAAGAGAGGCCAATTCATGGAAAAAGAAGTGGAGAAGCAACTGAATAATAGGTCAATAAGGGAGGTAGCCTACCCAGATTGGCTATCCGACGTAGTGATGGTTACGAAGGCTAATGGGAAGTGACACCTCTGTGTGGACTTCACAAAGCTCAACAAAGCCTGTCCCAAAGATATCTACCCTCACCTACGCATCGATCTCCTTATTGATCTCACTGCGGGACACGAGCTCCTGAGTTTTTTGGATATTTACTCCGGGTACAACTTGATCAGCATGTTCCCTCTAGATCAGGAGAAAACTTCATTCATCACCCTGAAGGGCACCTACTGCAACAGGGTGATGCCTTTTTGATTCAAGAACGCCGAAGCCACATATCAACACCTCATGAACAAGATGTTTGAAACTTAGATTGGGAAGACCTTGGATGTCTATGTAAACGATATTTTGGTAAAGAGTATGGCTACAACAGACCATGTGACGCACCTCCATGAGGCTTTTAACGTACTGAGAGCCTATAGGATGAAGCTGAATCCTGAAAAGTGCACATTTGGCGTCAGTTTAGGAAAATTCTTAGGCTTCATGGTCAACAAAAGGGGCATTGAAGTCAATCTAGACATAATCAGAGCTATCTTGGAGATGAAGTCCCCAGCCTCGGTAAAGGAGGTCCAACGCCTTAATGGGAGGATAGCGGCCCTCAACATGTTTGTCTCAAAATCAACAGACAAGTGTCTACCTTTCTTTAAAATCCTCTGCAAGTCATTTCAGTGGGGACCAGATGCAAAAGAAGCCTTCTAGAATCTAAAAGTCTACCTCGTCACACCACCCTTGCTCTCTCATACCATACCAAGAAAGACTTTATACCTCTACCTTTCCTCCTCATCCTCTATCATAAGCTATGTCCTTCTCGCCTCCTCATCATCAGTCCCAGAAGCCTCATAAGGGAAGAAGCTAGAAAAATCATAAGCTGGAAAAGCTGATTAGATCTTCCCCTTGAGCTCCTTATAGCCATCAATAAAGACGCCTGACATGGCCCTTTTAACAACATTATTCTTCTTCTCCATTTCTACGAAGTAAGCCTCTGCCCTGGTAGCTCTCTCAAGAGCAAATCGAAGGTTAGTCTCTGCTACAATTGCCCTCTCACGGGACATTGGCAGCTCTTTCTCTGCTCTCGCGCAAGTAGCCCCTCTATCAACCTCCAACTGGGCAGCCCTCTCGCGGGATGCTAAAGCTCGGTCTCAAGTATGGCAACTCTCTCATGTGCTAGCCTCAACTGCTCATCGAAAGTCTCTCGCACCTGCCTCTCGAGCCCTAGTTGATCCTCAGCAGCCCTCTGTGTTTGTCTCTCTACTGCTTGACCACTAAGCGCCTCTCTAAGCTTTAATGTGCTAAAAAACCAATTAGGAAATGGAACAGCCACCTATGGGTATCCAAAATCTAGAACATGAAAGAAAGAAGCTAGGTACAAGATCAAATATGTGTATAAAGCATACCAAAGAGAAGCTCTCCATCATTGTGTCGATGACGCCCTCTAAACCTCAAGAACTAACCTATTGGATCTCTGTGGTGGTCATAAACTCCCACAGTCGCTCCGTGGCCAGATTCACGTCCTACATCATGGACATAGAACCACTGATAAAAGCAGGACAGACAGCTAGAGCCCTGGTCCTCATAAGAAACCGTACTGAAGCCTCAATCCTAATAACCCTACTGGGATGAACTCTGGAAGGCAATAGTACAACAGCAAGGGAAGGAGTGGGGGCATCACCAAGTCTTGCCTCTTGAGGACTATCTTGGCCAATAGACCTCAGCCGAGAAACACCGGGGGCATTAGACCTCGCCCTCTTAGAAGAAGGAGGGGAAGATGCCACCCTAGAAACGTAGACAGCCTCCATCATCGCCCTATCAATAGAAGTATTTGTAAACTTGGTGTGAGACAAAAAACATACAATGACGTAACCATCAAGAGTTGATTGGAAGGATCAGGTACCTTTCCTCTTCGGCCTATGATTAACCTTGGGACGATCTGACGCGGACATAATCTTTGAGAATTCTATGAAAGGATGGTCATGAACTATCTGGAGCCTACTCTCTTGCTCTATAGATAATGTAGGTGAAACTACATAGAAGCCAATCATACAATGAGAACAAATATGTGACGACTAGAAGTAAAAATGAAAGTGGAATCCTTACCTAGCTTGGTCCTCGGGACGGTTTCCCACCTCGATGGCACTAGGTCACTATCTCTCTCAGCTTTCCACTTGCCTCCAATAAAGAAGGACTTAGACTTCTAGCTATGACAATTCGAAGGGAGCCTAGTGATAAACTTGCACGACCTCGGGGCAAAACGACACCACCCTTGATGAGGAAAGGGGTTATCCAGAAGCACATATGTGGCCAAAAACTCGTTGAATGGGGGAAGGACGTTAGCACTGTGAACCAGCTGCCATAATGAGAAGAATGTCAGTATTACCCTCTATCTATTGGGAGCTAACCTCCCGAGAGCCAGTAACAGATGTCCTAGGACCAGACATATGGGCCCAAGTATTGGGAACCTCAAACCCGTCTCTAAGGCATCCTCATAAAGAACAATCTCACTTGAGGAGTCATTGCACGCTAGCTCATCCTCCTTCGCCCGATGACACATGACAGTAGGAGGGATACAATATGGAGATACGATACAAGTGATATAATCATCGTAGTCAATGGAGCTGAATATGGAAGCCACCTTTGAGCTATTATTTCCAGCAGTCCCCTTGCTTCGCTCAATGACTCGAGTAACCTCTCCCACGATAACCTTGTCAAAGTGGGTGCCTGCCAACAAATAGAATCAAGACAAAATCAAGGTTAGTGTCAAGGGAATACCTAGTTGTGTTTGATCCGAATGATGGCCCGAACCAAAATAATGTTGCATGACTTTTAATGAGAGATTTTAAGAAGCTTAGTCCAATTTTTTAGCGTCTCTCTCTCTCTCTCCTTAGCACCATCAAGCCCGCCAAAATAGCTAGGTCCAACATGAGCATTGCCCATCTTGCCCTGTACCTCACCTGCGCTGCCACTACTTCTTGCACAACCTAACGCCCAGTCAGCACCGCCACAACCTCCTACTCCACCTAACTCCTAGTTAACGCCGCCTCCGCCTCCACCTCAAGCGTAGCCCACTGCACCCAATGCCCAGCTGACGTCACCTTTTAGGTGACTAGTTGGCGTCGCTTGGGCTTCACCTTGCGTCACTTGGGTCTCACTTGGTGTTGCCCTTAGAGGCTTCGCCATGGCGTCACCCACGGCTTCACTTGACATCGCCTGGGCCTCATCTAGGCTTCGCCCGATGGAGTACCTCGCCTTATTGAGGCTTTGCTGCAAGCCTTACTTGATCCCCGTGAGCCAATGTCGACGCCATCCATAGCCATTTCCTGACCAGCGACTCCCTCGACACTCTTAGCCCTCAAGGCATCACTAACTCAGCTATGAGTGCTGCCTTTGCCAACTGCGGTGTCACCTATGGCACCTTCAGCGTTCTTTACTACTTCACCTCTGTCGAACCCTCCATGGACGTTGCCCAAATTTTTAGGGTCAGTGAAACTAGCCCTAACGCCTCGTTGCCCATTGGTCTAATTGAGTGTAGAGAACCCAATGACCCCGATTATGGATTCCCCCATTTTTTCCTCTGACATTGAGGATCTCTTCTCCGTCATCTTCCTATGCCTCTCTCTTGATGGTTTATGTAGTGAGAATGGAAATGATTTTTCTGACTTCAAGGAAATGCTTAAGGAAGAATGACATATCTCAAGGGTTGAAGCCTTATGTAAAGAGGGGGTCAAAGTGCAACGAAGATCCAAATACTAGATCCATGGTTGATGCAACAGTTGCAGAGAGAATTTTTTTTTAGAATACAGATATGAGAAGCTGAAGGACTGTCATGGGGAACAAGCAACCTCTTGAGGCTCACTCATACCCTCAACTCCCTCTCACGAGAGATCGGGGCTTGGGACATGGGGGCAAATGATGAGCCCAAATCTATCCAGACTAGTCCCAATAAATCAAACAAGCTCAAGTCAACTAAAATGTAGGTCAAGCCCATTTCGTGAATCTGACCCAGCCCAAGTTCCAAGGAGTCCAAAAAGAATTTGAACACATGGGGAACAATTATTGGGATACTCACTCTCGAAGATCAAGGCTACCTTTTATGGCACTTACCTTTTGTAGCCACCCAGAAAATTAGTGCATTTACCATCACGTTACCGCCTTAACCAATTGTGCCTATAAATTATAAGTTCTCTCTATATGAGATGACACATTGAGTTCTATCTCTACACCTCTCTGCACACACATAAATTTTCTTTCTTCTAACTATTGTACCTCTCTCTTAGCTAACCATTGTTCTCTCTCCCGTTCACCTTACTTTATCAATAAAGGTCCATCGGCCACTGTCACCGTTTCACCGAGTGTAGTAGGTCACCTAGACTGAACCACTATATATTTGTGTGTTGACCCAATATTTATATTACTGACATTAATTGCTATATTAATTATTCATTAATTACACTTTATCACACACTCGACTGTTGATCTTACACGAGACTATTTTATGCATCATCAATTCTAAAAACACCAAAAATTGAAGTAGAAGATGGATTACAAGATGTTACCTATTAAAAAAAGTCATATTTATATACTAGAAAGGCCTAGGTTAGGTTTGTAGAAGAAATCATTACCAAAAAAGATTCATCACGTCAAAATCCACATGCCAGGATCAAGAAGACACGTCCAAAGAGTCAACACGCACCTAAACAGTTTAAACTCTCTGGAACTAATTACATAGGTGCGTTCGGATGGTTTGGCTGCGTTCAAACAGGAAAAATCCTTTGGAACTCCATCTTAAACATGTGTCTGGATAGGAAAGTTACATTCGGGCAGTCTTCATGACTTAGGAACTGGTGTCGCATCATCAAACATCTAAATGCTCCTATCATTACAAGGGAATGCCAAACTTGCGTCCGGACGGTGCTATTTATTTGGCACTCCTCTAGTCCTCACTTTTTGTTTTTTTTTGAATTGGAGTGGATTTGGACATTCGCCACAGATCCAAATCACTATCTAAAGATCCAATTATTGATCAAATACTCCTGAGTGAAGTCTAATTTCCTCAAGTGTCTGCCTTACTTCACTTGTTCAATACTACTTTTAAATTTTCCCATTTACCTACAAACAACTAAATCAAAAGTTAAGTGAGAAAATTTAGGAATATAACACATCGTAACCTTAATTATTATGTAATTAACCTATCATTAAATCTAATAGAATAAAATTTTTGATGGTTAATAAACCTCAACACATATCCGGGGAAAATTACTATTGATGGTTGATTCGAGAAAATCTAATTTTTTAGCATTTTACGAGGCGATCGGGTGTCGAGTGACCTCATAAACGAACCTTGGAATAAAATTTCAAAAATTGGATAATAATTTAAATCAAGTTGAAATAAAATATTTTTGAATTTGAACCAGGATGAAATTTAATCTTTTCGGGTCAAAAAATCAGACTCGAGAATGGAGGGCATGTGGCGCAACATGGACCAAGCAATTAAAAGGTATAGATAGGGTAGAAAATTTGATTTCCTCCCCATTTTCATTTGTTCTTAATTTTGGAGAGAGGAAGAGAGGGCAAAAAAAAAGAGAGCTTCTAACTTCTCTCTATGATCTACGCCTCTACGTCGCTCGAATCAACACAAGCCAAGAACAAAAATCGTTCTCCTCGACGAGGGCTATGCAACCATAAAAAAAGTACATATTTGATCAAAGATTCCAAAAAAGGGATTTAGGGGAAATTTAGGATTTGAGCTTGAATCGGGCTCTTTGAGCTTTGTACCATTTTTTTACTCTTCAAGAGGTAGGTTTTCATCCTAAAAAAGGTTTATTTCTAACCTAGGGTTGTGATATGGAATGGGTAGGTTTTTAGATATCTTTAATACTTGCCTTTAGTTGTAAAATTAATGGAATGGGTATTAGAAATGGATAAATTCAATTCTAGTATGAATTGATAATTAGAAATTGCTAACTTGTGATTTCCTAGAAGTTTTGATATGTGGACATGCTATGTGTTTATATTATGTCTTGAAGGTGTTTGATTAAATTCCTATGTGAAATTAAGTGTGTTATTGCATAGATTATCTATAACATGCTTGAAAATAATATTGTTGAATGTAAATGTTGATATATGCTTATGATATATTGACACTGTGATGATTTATGAAAAATTATATGCCTTGGATATAATTAGGCATGGAATGTGTTGAAATAGTTCATATGGTATTCATTATATATGGATATGATATTAATATTGCAATTATTCATTACATTGCATATGCATGGAGGCATCGCATTCGTCAGCATTAGACATGAGCGTGGGTATGTGTGCATATTTATTAATCAAACATCATTCTTGGTGGTTGATAAGTAGGCTCGGTACTGTCGGACAAAGTTCTGACAGAGTCGCGCAGTTGCTTAAAAAACTTGAGTCAGGTATAACAAGAAGAGCTAGATACCCCCTCAGGTGCAAGACCTGGTGACTTGTTTATCAATTTCCGTCGGTGCAAGTCCAAAAAAGTGTAACGGTGTACAGAATCGGTAGTGCAATTTTAAAATTCAAATACCCAACAACAGACAAATGATTTATTTTAAAAAGGCCATTGGATATGTAATATCAATGGCAAGAGTTTAGAATGCCTAATTTTATACTTGTGGCATTGCATTAGTTGTGGGAGCCGATAAAGGCTTAGGTTGAGTTACATGAGTGAGTCTCATCTCATTTCATGTCATGACATGGTAATTCCTATAATTGAATTGCATATCCTTAATTGCTTGTGAAATTGTGCAAGTGAATATTTCATATGCATCTAGGTTGGGGAATAATCTTTTTAGGAGATATCCTATTGAGCGTGGCTCACCCTTTATGAAAAAATATTTCAGGTGCGGGTTATACACCGGTAGACGGCTCACATTTGGAGACTCAATGATGAAGAAAAGCCGACTTGTGGCTTTTAAACCATCGTTTGTAAAACTTTTGTGAAATTTGTTTTTGGACATGTAAATATATGGAAATGATTGTAATAGAATTTGTATGAACAATGTTTTATATGAAAAACTTCATTATACATGTGTTGAGTTGATATGAAATTGATTTGACTGGATTGAATATCGAAAACAGGTGAAACAAACAAATCTGGGCACACCTACTAGTAGAAGGTTGAGCTCTCCTAACGGTAGATGTGGACCAGTAGGCATTATCTAATGGTTGAATGTCACTCTTCTTCTATAGTGGGTTTTCTCAGATTTTCTAAAAATAAGATTCCAGTACACAATTTCTACCGGTAGGTTTTTGAACACTTCTACCAGTAGGTTTTCTTAAAACTTTAAATTTTTTTGAAAGGTTTTGCTAAGCTCTTAGGTATTATTTAATCTTGCTCAAATATGTTCTATGGGATATAAATGATGATAAACTAATGTGTAAAGGACCACGAATGTGTGAACATGGTCCCAGTTAAGGGGATGTTATTGGCGTGATGTCGGGTTAGGTGACATTCACGAGTGTTTCTGTGGGTTGACGATTAGTCAATAGGCTGACAAAGGACCTCTCGTTTTGGGGCGTCACAGCTTGGTATGTAAACCTAGGTTTACTATTTACCTAGGGCTTGAAAGGCATGGGTTTAGACCATTGCATCTATTGTGCATTACATGTTATGTGCTTTAAATGCTACATGTTATGTGTTATGTGTTCTGTGAACAATATGCATGATTGAATATATATTTAAAAGAGATACTAGAGTTAGAAAACATAACCTTGGGGGTCAAAAAAAATGAACATGATGGTTCAAGGGGTAGGTGTCTACTAGTGGGTGTCATATTCTCTTCTAGTGAGACAATGAGAGAAATCTCAAAGTTTGAACTTGATCCCTATCTGGGATACTAAGTTAGTGCTTTATTTCTATTTGGCATGTGTGTAGATAAAAAATAGAGGAAGAGGACACGGTCGAGGAGGTGGGAAAAACAACAATCAACCACCATCGACCTTTGACCAACAAACCTTTATGGAGGCCATTGGCATGATGATGGCTACCCTTGCACAGACTAGTACCAATGTGTGCCAAGGGGGCTCAAGTAACCTCCAATGGTTTAAGGCACACAAGCCTCCAACGTTTACGGGTGGGGCAGACCCGATGGTGGCCGACCATTGGTTCCAGGAAGTGGAGAAGATCCTATAGGCTATGGTGATCACCTTCGACGCCATTAAGATAAGGCTAGCTGCACTCCAGCTAGAAGGAGAATCCCATCTATAATGAGCTTGGGCAGAGGCCTCAAATAACTTAGAGGTAATGACATAGAGAGTTTTGGGAGCTCTTCATGGGCAAGTATTTCCCATTGGCTATTCGACACACAAAAACTCAGGAATTCTTGAATTTGAAACAAGGGACTACGACGGTAATGGAGTACGTGGCTAAGTTCACTGAGTTAGCTCGTTTCATCGATCATTACGTGGCCATAGACATAGCCAATGTGAGGAGGTTTGAGGATGGTTTGAAATTGTCCATCCGAGAAAAAATTATAGGCCACTGCCTACAAGATTTAGACTCGATGGTTGAGACAGTTATGGCCATTGAGAGAAAGGTAAACAATGCAAGGAGCATCCGAGATTTGGGTGCTAAGGACAAGAAGAATGAGGGTTAATCCTCTTCTTCAAGTTCGGGGAAGAAGTAGAGAATTTCTACTCCACAAGGAAATCAGGATAGGGTTATGGCTATCAAGCGCAAGACCAAAGTCAATCCTCCCAAGACAGGAGAAATTATAGGATTTCCCACCATGCCGACCAAAGGACATGTTTCATTTACCATCAACCAAGTCACATGAAGCGGGATTGTCCTCAGAGGCAGGGATCCTAGAGCTATGGGCATCCCAGTCCCAATCATCAGTGGGGTATACAGAGACTAATTTTATTCCTCCCTACCCCACCATGGGCTAGGAAAACCAGTATCACTTCCAAGGTGATACATAGGCCCCTACAACTTCACATGCGGGAATTTCACAATCAGGACAAATGGCTCAGGGCATGGGTCGAGGCCGAGAACTCGGGAGCAAATCTACCCCATCACACCTCATACTGAGTCGATGGATTAATCGGTTATTCAGGGTACATTTCTACTCTCTCACTTATTGGAAGGGGTATCATTTGACTCTGGTGTATTATATTCATTTATTTCAGCATCATGTGTGAGGGATTTGGGTTTAAAGGTTGAGACCTTGGAAGATTCATTGCATATGAGTTATCATCTAAGAGCTAGGGTGGGTATTGATCAGATATGACGGGGTTGTGATTTAGAGGTCTCGGGGTTTCTACTCATCGTGGACCTTAGGGTCATGGATATGTCGAAGTTTGATGTCATTCTTATGATGGACTGGTTGGTGGCACACCGAGTTTTCATTGATTTTGATCGAAAGAGAGTCACTAATTACACACCGAAGGGTGTTTGTTTCAAGTTTCAGGGGGAGAAACATGATGCTTTACCCCAAGTAGTATATGATTCCCGTTAGCACTGCAAATTGATAGGTTGGATAGCACACCTTACTTTGCAGGACAAGGTGAGACAAGAGTTGGGTCTACCTTGGGTGGTTTGCAAGTATTAAGACGTTTTTTTGGACGAACTACCAAGATTACCTCCACATATGGATGTAGACTTCACTATAGAGTTGCACCCCGGTACATCACCCATTTCTATGACTTTACATAGAATGACACCTGCAGAGTTGCAAGAACTCAAGGTCCAATTGCAAGAATCAATGGATAAGGGCTTTATTAGACCGAGTACTTCACCTTGGGGTGCTCTGGTGCTATTTTTCGAGAAGAAGGGCAAGATCCTTCGGCTATGTATAGGCTATCGACAGTTGAATAAGGTTACTCTCAAGAATAGATACCCTTTACCGCGGATTGACAATTTGTTTGATCAACTAAAAGCGGCGTGGGTCTACTCCAAGATAGATCTACATACAGGTTACCATCAATTGAGGATTAGAGACGTGGATATCCCTAAGACGGCATTTAGGATGCGGTATGGGCATTTCGAGTTCACTGTCATACCTTTTGGAATGTGAATGCCCCGATGACATTCTTGGATCTCATGCATAAGGTGTTTCAACCCTAACTAGATCAGTTTGTTCGTGTCTTCGTTGACGATATTTTGATCTACTTCAAGTCTGAGGAAGGGCATGAGGGTCGCTTGAGGGTCATTCTCTAAACGTGGAGAGACCATCAGTTGTACGCCAAGTTCAATAAATGTGAATTTTGGCTTACGAAAGTGAAGTTTTTGAGACACATGGTGTCAACTTCGGGTGTGTCAGTTAACCCAGAGAAGGTTGAGGTAGTTATAAGTTACGAGAGGCCGAAGTTAGTCTTCAAGATACGTAGTTTCTTGAGATTGGTGGGATACTATAGGAGGTTCATTGAGGACTTCTCCTAACTAGCTACACCTATGACGAGATTAACCTAAAAAAAGAACAAGTTTTAGTGGGATGACTCGTATTAGAGGGCATTCCAAGAGTTGAAGGGGAGGCTTACTTCAGCTCCTATTCTGATAGTTTCAGAGAGGGGACAGAGATACACAATGTATTGTGGTGCCTCCAAGGATGGACTTGGTGGTGTATTGATGCAGTTCAAGAAAGTGATAGCTTATGGTTCTCGACAGTTAAAGAACTTTGAACAGAACTACTCCACGCACAACATAGAGTTGGCGGCCATTGTCTTTGCCTTGAAGGCTGGACACCACTATTTATACAGTGAGCAGTTTGGGGTATTTTCAGACCACAAGAGTCTGAAATACATCTTTACACAGTGGTACCTCAATATGAGGCAACGCGGGTGGATGGAGTATTTGGAGGACTACGAGTTCACTTTGTATTACCATCCTGGTAAGGTAAACGTGGTGGCTGATGCACTCAGCCAAAATTCACGGGAGAGTCTTGGCCAATGTGGCTACCCGGGAGTGGCAGATGCTCGAGAATGTGGGACAGTTCGGGCTACACTATAGGGGTCAGACTCAGGGATAATTTGGAGAGTTTGGTAAGCTATACCTTCCCTACTGAGCAGGATGATTGAGTCCTAGGGGTAGGGCATGGAGATATTATTCATCAGGGACCGAGTACAGGTGACGAGGGTTGGGTCATTCCTGCGAATGGTAGTCTTTAGTTTTCGAAAAGGGTTGTAGTTTTTTGATCTACAGATCTGAGAGAGGAGATCCTTAAGGAGATTATCGCCAGTACTACTGGAGTGGGATGAAGAGGCATGTCGGAGATTTTATTAGTCAGTGTCTCACGTGGTAACAAGTCAAGGCTGAGCACCAGAGACCAGCAGGGTTGCTCTACCCTTTGAAGGTGGCTGAGTGAAAGTGGAAACATGTCACGATGGATTTTGTGACCCACTTGCCATGGACATTGCGAAGACATAATGCGGTGCGGGTGATAGTGGACTGACTTACAAAGTCGGCACACTTTTTAGTTGTGCGGATGACCTTTACACTAGAGAAATTCTGTCAATTGTATGTACGAGAGATAGTCTGGTTGCGTGGGGTGCTTATATCTGTAGTATCAAACCAAGATCTCAAGTTCACGGATCATTTTTGGGAGAGTTTTCAGCGGATTATGGGGAAATAGTTGATGATGAGCAGATCTTTTCATCTCCAAAAAAATGGTCAGTCAAAGAAGATCAACCAAACTTTAAATGACATTCTACGGGCATGTGTTCTAGATCTCAAGGGAAGCTGGAAAGAGTATTTACCTTTAGTGGAGTTCATCTATAATAATAGTTATTAGGCGAGCATACAGATGGCAACCTATGAGTCACTTTATGGGAGGCCATTTTGTTCTCTGATTTATTGGATGGAGGCTGGAGAGAGACCCTGTATGGGTTCGAATTTGGTTCGAGACACCTTGGAGAAAGTGGACTTGATACGAAAACGTCTTCTCACGGCTCAGGGCCAATAGAAGAGCTACGCCTACAAACGGTGACGAACTCTAGAGTTTGGGGTTGGAGATCACATCTTTTTGAATGTGATGCCTAAGAGAAGAATGGTTAGGTTCGGGAAGCAAGAAAAGTTGTCGTCGAAGTATATTGGGTCCTTCGAGGTACTCAAGAGGGTTGGTACAGTTGTTTATCGATTGGCTTTATCGTAAAATTTATCGAGTGTCCATACGGTATTCCATGTCTCCATGCTCCGGAAGTATAATGCACATCCGACACATGTGGTGGATTAGGGTGAGTTGATTGTTGATGCGGATAGGACCTTCGAGGAGGGACCGGTGCTTATAACGAATAGTCGAGAGCAAGTTTTGTGAGGCAAGACCGTGAGGCTAGTGAAGATGTTGTGGCAATACCGAGGTGTAAAGGAAGCGACATGGGAGTATAAGAACACTATGCGTACCAGTTACCCATTCTTATTCAAGGATGGAGGTACTTTCTTATAGCTATTTAGTATTATATGATTGCTGCATATGCATGTGGTTGAATGTGCATGTGTGTGCGAATTTTAGGGACAAAATTCTTTTAAGGGGAAGAATATAAAATCTAGGTAAATTTGAACTTTTTATGAAAAATGGTAAAATGGTAATTACTACTATGGTGTGGTTTGAAAACCCAATTTTTTGAAAAACTCGCATGATGAAACGGACCTCACCATTGGATTCGTCTCACGAAATCTAGTTACTCTGTCAATTTTATCGAATTTCGAGACGGTCGAATATTTTTACTTTTTACGATGCGATCGAGTGTCGAGTGACCTCATAAACAAACCCGAGAATAAAATTTTAAAAATTGAATAATAATTTAAAGCAAGTTGAAATAAAAAAAATTTTGAACTTAAACCGAGACAATTTAATCGTTTCAGGTCAAAAAAAATGGACCTGAGAATGGAGGACCTGTGGTGCGACGTGGACCAAGCAATTAAAGGGTATAAATAAGGGCGAAAATCTAATTTTCTCACCATTTTCAACTGGTCTTCACGCTGGGGAGAGGAAGAGAGGGAAAAAGAGGAAACTTCTAACTTCTCTCTACGATCTACGCCTCCACATTGCTCGAATCAATACGAGCCAAGAACAAAAGTCATTCTTCTCGACAAGGGCTACACAACCATCCCAAAAAGGACGTATTCACCGAATATTCCAAAAATGGGATTTTGGGGAAAGCTAAGATTTGAGCTTGAATCGGGCCCTTGGAGCTTTTTACCGTTGTTTTAATCTTCAAGATGTAGGATTTTCATCCTAACTAGGTTTATTTCTAACCTAGGTTTGTGATATGGAATGGGTAGGTTGTTAGATATCTTTAAAACTTGCCTATAGTTGTAAAATTAATGAAATGGGTATTGGAAATGGGTAAATTCAATTCTAATATGAATTGGTAATTAAAAATTGGTAGCTTGTGATTTCTTGGATGTTTTAATATGTGGGCATGTTATGTATTTATATTATGCCTCGAAGGTGTTTTATTAAATGCCTATGTGAAATTAAATGTGTTATTGCATAGATAATGTATAACATGTTCGAAAAAATTGTTGTTGAATATAAATGTTGATATATACTCATGATATATTGGCATTGTGATGATTTATGGAAAATTATATGCCTTGGATATAATTAGCCATGGAATGTGTTGAAATAGTTCATATGACATTCAGTACATATAGATATGATATTGATATTGCAATTATTCATTACATTGCATATGCACGGAGGCATCGCATTTGTGGGCATTAGACATGAGTGTGGGTGTGTGTGGGTGTGCATGTTTTTGAATCAAACTTCACTCTTGATGGTTGATAAGTGGGCTTGGTACAGTTATATCAAGGTCCGACAAAGTCGCACGATTGCATGAAAAACTTGTGTCGGGTATAGTAAGAAAGGCTAGATACTCCTTCGGGTGCAAGACCCGGTTACTGATTTAGACACTTCCATTGGTGCAAGTCCAAAAAAGTGTAATGGTATATGAAACCGGAAGTGAGATTCCAAAATTCGAATACCCAACAACAGACATATGATTTATTTTAAAAAGGACATTAGATGTGTAACATCAATGACAATGGTTTGTAATGCCCTGTTTTGTACTTGTGACATTGCATGGGTTGTGAGAGCCGGTAAAAACTTAGGTTGAATTGCATGAGTGAGTCTCATCTCATTTCATAGTAATACCTATCATTGAATTGCATATTCTTGATTGGGAGGTTTGTTGCTTGTGAAATTGTGCATGTGAATATTTCATATGCATCTAAGTTGGGAAGTAGTCTCTTTAGAAGATACCCTACTGAGTGTGACTCACCCTTTATGGGAAAATATTTCAGTTGCGGATTATACACCGGTGGACGGCTCATATTTAGAGCCTCAAGGATGAAGAAAAGTCGACTTGTGGCTTTTAAACCATCTTTTGTAGAACTTTTGTGGAACTTGGTTTTGGACATGTAAATATATAGACATGATTGTAATAAAATTTGTATAGACCATGTTTTATATGAGTTGATATGGAATGGATTGGAGTGGATTGAAATTCGAAAACATGTGAAATAGGAAAATTTGGGCACACCAATCGGTATAAGGTTGAGCTCTCCTACCGGTAGATTTGGACCAATAGGCATTATCTACCGGTAGAATGTTACTCTTCTACCGGTAGGTTTTCTTAAAACTTTAAATTTTTTTGAAAGGTTTTACTAAGCTCTTGGGCTTTGTTTTCTCTTGCTCAAAGATGTTCTATGGCATATCAATGACAATAAACTAATGTGTAAAGGACCACGGATGGGTGGGCATGGTCCCGATTAAGGGAATGCTATTGGCGTGATGTCGGGTTATGTGACATTCACAGGTATTTCTACGGGTTGATGGTTGGTCAACAGGTTGACAAAGGACCCCCAGTTTTAGGGGCGTCACAATGTCTATATATATATATTTGAAAAAATAATAGTAACATACTCAATAAAAAATAGTCACATTTAATATTAATATT
>CM042198.1:7523578-7560891 GCA_023539305.1 Ilex asprella
AAGCCCCTATAGTTATGATTCGAATCTGTGCTAACTTAGGTTGTTAAAGCTTCGTTTTAAATTTATACTAGTTTTAAAATAAGATAGTGCTTGTCTCAAGTATTCTAGGAGATAATCCACAATAAGTTTTTATCAAGTAAAAAAAAAAAGTTTTTATGAAGTCGATATTCATTTGAAATCAAGTATTGTGACATGTTTTATAGTATGACGTTTTGGCATATCAAACAGAGTTCGAGTCAGAGCTCGAAAAAATAAAGAGTAATATTATTTGGATCTAAAAAATTTAACATAATTTGTTGACATAATGATGTGACTTCATAAAAATAATTGAATCAATACAAAATTTCATTGTTGTAAATTAGGTCTACAGTGAATCCGAACGTTACAGTAAATTAACTCAGTAAATTAGGTCCCAATAGCATTGCTAAAAAATAAAAAGCTCTTAACTAAGGCTTATTTATCACACAAGTTGATGTTTAACAGATTGCCAATGAACTTTGGTCTCAGAGTACAACCCGAATAGCTTATTCATTTTACAGTCACCAGGACCATATATAGTCCTGCAGGTTCTGATTAACCAACCACTCCTTTGGCAATGAACAAACCAGCAACAAAGCAAGACAAAAAGAAAAGGTAGCATAACTTTATTCATACCATAATAAGCTTGAAAGATCATAGACGAGTAAAAACACTAATTACATTAGACATTAAACAAGAAGAAGTACAAAATCGAAGGTAAAAAATTAACAGTTCACCTCCGATCAAACATAGATCTAGATCACCTGCTATATATATAAATACAGAAATCAGCATTAAAAATTTTAAAATAAAGGTCTAGTAGGTTGGGACAACGCCATATGAGGCTTCTCCGGTGATCAAGGATTCAACTTCAATCTCTGTACGCTTGGCAAACCTGCCTTTGATTCTTGGTCTGGTCTCTGCATAAGCTTTTCTTGAAGCATAACGAATCGTTTTCTCAAACTTCCGGTTTTTTCTTTTCTCTCTGTATCTCAGAACTCTAGCTTCTCTGTCAATTCCAGGGATGGGGTTGGTTGGAACAGTATCTGCAGTGTTTTTTGCTGCAAAAGAGTTGGATACATCGGCCATGGAGTTGTGGTCTGGCACAACACCAACTTCTAGTGAAGATGAAGATACCTGTCACCGATTGTGAATGTTAGTGTCTAGTTTTATTTTTTTTAAAATAAGAAACAAATTTTCTTTGATAATAAAAAGTATACATGACCAAAGTTGGACATGTAGTCCAACCCTATTACAGAAAAAAAAAAAAAAAAAAACAGAGAAAAAGAGTAGAACATCCTCCAAAAAACTCCAACTATCTCCCACGCGATGCCATCCAATTCGATGGAATACCAAAAAGAGAGATGTTCTCAAATTTGTAATTGATACAATGCCATATTAAGTTTGGGGCTGATTCTAGAAATTAAGACTAGTGACAAGAATGCATCCAAGATTTGGATTAAGGTTAGAGGAACTATCTCAATTGTTCATAAATTCTGTATCAAATTAAGGAATCAAGTCCAGATATTAAGTCTAGTTTGATCTAGTGGCAGGAACAGATCTAAGATTTGGGTTAAAGGGAGAAGAATTATTTCAAGTCTTTTTTTTTTGGGGGTGGGGAGAGAGGGTATCCAGAATATAAAAAGCTCAAAAACTGAGAGGATGATCTTCTTAAAACCATGAAGATCACTACATAAATTCTATATCAAATTAAGAAATAGGAACTTTTCAACCTTATGATGAGCAATATTTCCCTCCAAGATCCATCATTGTAAATGAGGGAGAAACCTTCCTCCAAGTGTTTGGGAGAATCTTCAAAAATAGTTTAGGAGGGACAAACTTTTGGTCAAACTCAAACATTAATGTTCACCACAACCCGCAATGGTATACTAGAACTTATTAAGCAACAATCTCGATTCAATGTTCTGTTTCATTCATAAGAAAATCTACTGTCTGGCTAGAAAAATGGATGGTAAAAAAAATGGATTGGAAAAATAGATTATTCTAGAAGTAAGAAGCTTATAATTCCGTTCCCAATTTTCCGTTGCGTTTTCCAAAATTTTCTCAACTACCGAACAGACACCTTCAGTCAACAGAGCCAAATCTAACTACTCTACTTATTTAATTTTGAGGTTTTCACTGTCTGAAGACTGAAGAATGAAGACCGATTAGCTTCACTGAAGCTCAACTTCATTTTCTTTGAGATTTTCTTGGCTACCCAACGAAAAAAATAAGCCATAAGAAAAATGCCAAATCGAGAAGAACAGAGTACACGTACGCTTTGGCTGATGGACTGAGAGGTGAAGTTGTACATAAAAGGCTTAGATCCAGAATAATCCACGTCATATGCCGGAAATCCATCCACCACCAGGCCTTGCGGGGGTGGCTGGTGGTGCAGACCATTCTCGCTTACAGGCACCACCCCATCAGCCCCTGAACTGTACTGCTTCTGGGTCTGCTGTTTCTGATCCCCAGAAATAACCTCCATATCCAAGTAAGATTCCATATCACCAAAGACATCAACGATCTTATTGGGATTTGGGTTCTGCAAAAGCCACGAGGCAGCCTCAGCCTCCTCAGTTCCGCCTTCAAGGTCGTCGGAGAAATACTTCTCGCTAGTGTCAACGTCATCATCTCCACCGTGGTCATGGTGGTGGTGTTTTTCCACTGCTGCAGAGTCGTAGAAGGGGACGACGGGGAAGCGCTCGTGGCGGCGGGCAAGTGGATTGGCGGAGTGGATGTCGCAGTCACAGGCGACGCATAGGGCGGCGGCGTCAGCCTTGCAGGTGACGGCGGCCGGCGACTGCTCACACACCTCGCACATCCACACACGCGCGTGCCTTGATGCCAGCTTGTTCGCCGCGTGGATTTTTGAGTCACACCCCATGCATAGAAAAGCCGAGTCAGCACGGCAAAACAGGTTTGCCGGCGCCGTTTTGCATGAGTCGCACAACTTGGCCGTCAGACTCCAACTCTCTCCAACCATTGTTTTTCCACTCTCTCCCTCTGCCTCTGTCTCTGTCTCTGTCTCTGTAAGATCGGGTACTAGTGGCGAGAGTTTTCTCGTTTCTTCATAGTATGAATTACTTTAAAGTAAACTTAAGAGATTAAATGACTGCAACATCCCCTAAATTTTGATCATATAGCACAACAATCGGTTCCTATTCTTTCTAACACTCTTTTATTTTATTTTCTGTCTTCATATATCCTTTACCATTAAGAAGTTATAGACTCATTTAAACATATTGGGACTCACTTGAATTCACAAGCCAAGTGGTGGGTTATTCAATTTTAATTTGATCATTTATCTTGATTCAATCTTAGATAAATCTTTACCGTGTTGAACTTGAACAAGTCTTTTATTGAGCTTATCTTGCTAGTTGTTGAGACTTGATTTTTTATGAAGTTTTAGAATGTTAAGCCGGAGTCATTATGAAATAATAAATTTATCCTTACATTATTAAATAAAAAAGCTAAAACATCAACAAGAATAAGGATGATGGTGGAATGTGTAGCTTAGTTTTTTATGAGAATCTTATGGAAACATTAAGGTAATGGAGTTGGCATCAAAACCAAGTGAATGCCTCTGTTACTATTCACTAAGATACTATGTGAATTTTCAAATATCAGCTCATTTCTTATAAATTTTTCAGAATTGATGGTGGTGTAAGTGTAGTTTATTCTTGTCTTTTGGTTTCTATCTGACAAACTGCCCAATGGGTAGGGGAGATCTGGGGTGGACAAATAAGGGGAAGACAGGTGGATGTGACTTAGCCAAAAGAAAGGATTATCTTTAATGCTGGGAAAAATATAGGGTTGTCGTTTAGGATGTACGTAGTTGTCGTTTTTATGTGACGGGCCCACGGGCATTCAGAGACGTGCTTGGCGTGGCGTGGCGTGGCCCAGGGGGGAGGGGGGAATTGAGTTTGGCCCATATTTTTAACGAAAAAAATGTGGGGTTGACCCACCCGTTTGAAGGTTTTGTACTGAAAGTATCCTTTTTCATTGAAAAGTGTAAGTTAAGCTCTCTGTTTCATGTGAACAATAATAAATTAAAAATTAATGTTGGGTTTGGAAACGTTGTTACTATTAGGTTTAAAAAATAATAATAGAAAATTTGTTTGGTAACATTTTCTTATATAAAAAAAAATAAAAATAAAAATAAAAAAATCGTTAGATAATCACTTCTAAATTATTTTATGAACAATTTATTTACACCATACACTTTAATATTAGTTTAATTGTAAAATAACATAAAATAAAGATATCACACTTAAGCATAACATAATTCATAAAACATCCACACTACAAATATGTCCCATAATTTATAAACATCCAAGATAATAATCTATATAAACATCAACTCATTGATAATAATCCATATACATAAAAAATCATATGTTTTAATGTCCAATACTTACCCATAACTCGTTGTCAATGCAATCTCATACACGAGCCATTTGACAAAACTGAGTTTGACTGATATCTACTTCAAATGGGTTCTGTAAATTTGATCCTGCATTATCATCCACCCTTTCTTCATTATTGAACTTATCAAATAATTGATCTTGAGTAGCGTGTATTTTAATGAAATTGTGGACTATACAACAAGCTGTTGGAATGTATTTTTGTGTTATTATAGGGTAAGAGGATATTTGTTTGAGAATGGGAAACCGAGCTTTCAGCACTCCCAAGGAACGCTTAATAACATACACAAGTGATGAGTGACAGTAATTGAATAGTGCTATCTTACTCTTTGGACGTCGACCACTTCCTCCATAGTCATGTAAATGATATCTCTCATCACGATACAGTGACAAAAACCCAGGCATGTTCGTATATCGAGCATCTACAATATAATACTTATATGTCAAATGATACTTGTAAATTAAGTGATAAGTTATAAATTCTACGAATGGAAAGAAAAGTTACAATGAAGAATATTACCCCCTTCGGGCATTGGAAATTTTTTTTTTAAAATTGTTAATGGACTCAATAAATACTCTTGAGTCATTAGCAGTTCCTTCTCAACCACTCATAGCAAATGTGAATCGCATGTCTAACGAACATGAACACATGACATTTTGTGTTGGTTCAACTTTCTTACCACGGTATGAGATTTGCTTACTCCTCGGTACGCATGCTTCAACATGAGTTTCATCTATTGCACCGACACAATTCTAAAACATAATTGAATGTTAATATGCATGATGATGTGTAGAACAAATAATCAGAAACAAAATATACATTACTTTGAATAATGGATATCAATTAGGATTGTGTCGAATCTGAGGTGGAATAATATTGAAATCAGGAGGTTTGATAATGTGCACTCCAAGTCGACAAAATACTTTCAAGACACGACGAAAGTATGTGGAAATAGAATGATCTAAATGTTGGAATCTTACTGCTACCAAATAGACTCTCTCATTGTGAGATATAATCAGCAAAAAAATAGCAATTTTTTCTCGAATTGTCACATACCTAGAGTTTGTCAAATTTCTCTTACTTTTTAGTTCTTCACAAAACAAAATAAACACATGGGGTCCATCCGAAACTGATCATAGCACCTGTCCTCATGTCAATGCAATATTTCTAAAACATAGTCATGACCTTTAAGTACGGAGGTTCTACATGGTTTTTTTTTTTATCAAAAATCCTACCAAGTTCCTCTACGAGTAATAACATTACACATATAACTATCTCATACTCTTCCTCATCCTCCTCAATCAATTGAATGCCATCATTCAAGTTCATCATATCCGTAAAGTTCCTAATACAATAATAACAAATAATGATTACACCAAACCAACGATATACCATTCCACAAAACATTGAAGTCATCATAAAAAAAATACATTGACCAACAACCAAAGGTTAGAAGTAGCCTGTTAAAGGTACAAAACATTGTTTGAAGGCATCACAAAAAATACAGTCATGACCTAACACATCACAGATTCACGACTACACCCCTCTTCCGATGATCAGGCAACTCCAAGAACACTTTTTGCCACACAACATCATCATGCATCAATTTTAAGGCTTTTGTATAAGTCACATCATCAATGTCCTCAAGAGAGTTCAAAGTATTGATGCAGTCTTTCAACAAGTCTAAATGTGGGTCAATCATAGTCACCGAATCAACCATAGAGTATGATGTATAAGTCGATGACGAACCACCACTTGCCATTCTTTTCTCATAGAACTTTGACATTACCTTTACAAATTCAACTAACATGTTTAGCTCATTGGTAAGGGCACGAGTACAAGAATCTTTTCTTTGTACGCCGACTACGATTAGAAGTGATAAAGAGGCTTCGATTACGATTGATAGTAGTTGGATTATCATCAACATAATCATCGGCATTTCTATATCCCTCATAATCTTTTGGGTAATAATTGGGGTCATGTTTATCATAAGAGGGAGGTTTGGTTGAAGGGTGAACATATTCACTAGTTGTCGTTGTGTCCATATAGATTCTACACAATGCCTTATAATGTGGACAACCCTTTTTCTTGAATTTTCTGTCATGTTTATTAACCTAACAATATAGGCTTATTATAAAACACATTCCAACAATGACCCTTTAATGAAAATCATGTAACATTTGAACACAATAAAAATTTATACCTTGAATAAATTTTTTCACACATCATCTAGCAGAGTCACTGTCCCTTTCTCTAGATCCCAACCAAATCAATTGGTTTCATTAACTAGTTTGTGGAAATCACCTCCAACTCGCCTCAAAGTATTAAACTTATTCTTAAGTTGCTTATGGTTATGTGAATACCTAGTTTGCCTTTTCAATTCCTCAAGAATGTAGTTACACGCTTCCCTTTTGAATGTAGTAGTTGATCTATTTTCTTTTGCAACTTGCTCATCCATTAAATCTATAAAAATTGCCTCACTCTTAGCAGGCCATGGGGTATTAGATTTGATGGATTGAACCTCAACCACATCATCATTACCTATATTCCTTACATTGATGTTCACCATCTACAACCACACATTCTAGTAACATCATATGTATGAAAAAAATTGATGAAATTAGATATTGTTAGTGCATGTACATTAAATTCAAAGGGAAAATCATGGATTAAAACAAAACAGAGTAACAAATATGATCAGATCAACAAAAATGTCCCAATCTACAACTTTCCAATGTACAACCTAAGCAAATCAGATGTAACACAAAAAATACAGATGGAAGATGGGCTTGTGAACAAAACTAAATCAAATCTTACACAAAAAAAAAATTTAAATGAGAATGGATCTAATACATAATAAAGTCTAACACAGAGAAAAAAATACAAAAAACACATAGAAGATCTAAAACAAAAGCTAGATCGAATAATTTTTTTAAAAAAATTAGAACTAACACAAAAAAAAAATCAGATCTAACACAAAGAAACATCATGTAGATCTAATACAAAGAAATATAGCTACTGAGAGAGATCGAGAGATATCCAAAATAGGAAAAAAATTCTAAAAACCCTAAATCTAAGGACTTACCTTGGTGAGAGAGCTTCAAAGCTGCTATTGGAACGAAACTACTACTGAACATCTCTGAGTTGTTGGAACAAAGCTATTATTGGACGTTTCAGTAAAATCCAAGTAAATTTGATTTTTTTTAAAAAAGGGCAAAATAGTAATTTGTCATCCTAATGCGTATTTAAAATACTCATGTTCTAGACATCAAATGGAAAAACGGAGTTCATCATTGGATTTGTATCGAAAAATCTAGTCACCCTGTCAAATTTTGATATAATCGGATTTTGCACGTCGTTCGAGACAACTGTATGGCGGATTTAAAGGTCCCCAAAAATAAATTTTATAAAATTTCCTTAAAATTAAGTTAAAGTTCAAATAAAATTAATTTAAACTTAAACCGGGATCAAATAAATCATTTTAAGGAGAAAATAGACGTGTAAAAGAGGGGGCGTGTGGCACGTTGTGAGTCAAGTCTTTAAAATTATAAATAGGGACAAATACCTGAAAAATCAGATATTTCACACATTATTCAACCCAAGTGGCTGACCATAGAGGAGAGGAAGAGAGAAAAGAGGAAAAACTTTGATTCTTCAAGCTTCTCCCACCGATTTTTAAAGTTTCGTCGCTCGGAATCGCTTGGACCAAGAGTTAAAGTCGATCACCGTGACCAAGGCTACGCAACCACACCAAAAACAAGGGATTTCACCAAAGATCCAAGAAAAGGATTTTGTGAAATCAAGAGCTTTGGGCTTTTTTGGTGTTATAGAAGTTTTCTACACTTCTATTGAGGTAGGGATCTTCATACTTTGGTTTTATTCTTATCTTAAGTGAGCTTTTAGTGGCTGAAATTGGTTAGTAAGTGGGCTGTCCAAATGGACTATTTTTGGACATGTTTTAGTGAATGAAATTGGTTTATATGTGGACTGTTCAAGGGCTGTTCAAATGGACTATTTTTGGACATGTTTTAGTTGATGAAATTGGTTTATATGTGGGCTATCCAAGGGCTGTCCAAATGAACTGTTTTTGGACATATTTTAATGGATGAAATTGGTTTATATGTGGATTGTTTTTGGGACAGTTATGGGGTTGTTTACGAACTGTTTTTATGGCCTAATATGGACAGAAATTGTAACTGTTTTTGGGATGGAAAAGTGGACTGTTTTTAGGGCCATTCATGGACTGTTTTTAGGGCCATTTTACGAACTGTTTTAGGCTCCGATTAGGGGCTGTTTTGTGGATTGTTTTTGGTCGTTAAGTGGGTTATGTGGGCTATTACATGGGCTGTTATGTGTTATATTTTTCCTTTATGATTAAGTGTATTATTGACATAAAGATTGTGATAACATGCTTGAAATTGTTTTATGAAAAATTGTCAATGTATATGCATGCGTGTGTTATATTGACATTATGACAAATATGATATCTATATGTTTAGAACATCACTTACCATAAATAGGTTGAGATTGTTCATACGTCATTCGTAGCATATTGAACATTGTATCGTTGTGCATGGAGGCATCTCATTCATAGGCTTATGTATGAGTATGGGGGTGTGTGTGTGTGTTGGGCATGATTCATTCAAGCATCATTCTTGGTGATTAAAGGGTGGGCTCAAGAAAGTGGGATTGAATATCCTACTGGGTCGCACGGTTGCATGCATGGAGAAACTTGTGTCGGGTATAGCAAGTAGAGCTAGACTCTCTCTGGGGTGCAAAACCCTGTCACATGGTTCAGACATTTCTCGGCAGTGAAATTTCATAAAAGTGTTGGTGTCTACGGAATAGGTGGTTGAGATACCAAAATTCGTTGCCCAACAAGACACTAGTACTCCTTCAATGAGTAACACCCATCAATGATTTGGTTTTATAATAAAATAATTTTTATTTCAAATGATCAATGGGTGAATTTTTCGTCAAATGACGAATTCATTACACATTGGCATTGCATTGTGTTGTAATGTGAATATGAAATGTCGAATGTGAACATTGCATGTGCACTTAGGTGAGGAGTAGCCTCTGTAGGAATTACTCTATTAGGTATTGCTCATCCTATACGGAAAAATATTTCAGGTGGGAGAAATACACCGACGAATGACTCCAATTTGGACCCTCATGTGTGAAGAAAGCCGAATGTGGCTTAATTTGGGTTACAACAATGACCTAATTTACAACAATTTATAACAACACAATGATCACACCGGGTTCATTTATAAGTAAACATCGACCACACCGAGTCCATTTATCTATACTTGTATCAAAACATGCAATGTTATTTTAACACTAGTCCATATAAGTTCTATTACAATCATTTGCAAAAGAATACATACCCAAAACATAATTTTCACAAGTGTTTTACATTAACCCAAATTAAGCAACATTCGACTTTCTTCACACATGATGGTCCAAATTGGAGCCATCCGTCAGTGTATTTTTTTCACCTGAAATATTTTCCCGTATAGGGTGAGTAACGCCCAGTAGAGTAATTCCTACAGAGGCTACTCCTCACCTACGTGTACATGCAATGTTCACATTCGACATTTCATTTTCACATCACAACACACTACAATGCCAATGTGTAATGAATCCGTCATTTGACGAAAAATTTACCCATTGATCGTTTGAAATAAAAGTTGTTTTATTATAAAATCAAATCATTGATGTGTGTTACTTATTGAATAAGTACTTTATAATAAAAGTATCTCAATAGATTTTAGTATCTCAACCACCGGTTTCGTAAACACCAGCACTTTTTTGAAATTTCACCATCGGGAAGTGTCTGAACCATGTGACTGGGTTTTGCACCCGAGAGAGAGTCTAGCCCTACTTACTATACCCGACACAAGTTTTTTCATGCATGCAACCGTGCAACCTAGTAGGATATTCAATCCCACTTTCCCGAGCCCACCCTTCAATCACCAAGAATGATGCTTGAATGAACCATGCCCAACATACACTCATACTCATGCCTAAGCTCATAAATGGGATGCCTCCATGCACAACAATATAATGTTAAATATGCTATGAATGACATATGAACAATCTCAACCTATCCATGGTAAGTTATGTTCTAAACATATAGATATCATATTTGTCACAATGTCAATATAACACACGCATGCATATACATTGACAATTTTTCATAAAACAATTCCAATCATGTTATCACAATCTTTATGTCAATAACACACTTAATCACAAAGGCAAAATATAACACATAACAGCCAATGTAATAGCCCAGATAACAACCCACTTAACGGCAAAAAATAATCCACAAAACAACCCCTAATCGGAGCCTAGAACAGTCCCTAAAATAGTCCTAAAAATAGTCCATGAATGGCCCTAAAAATAGTCAACTTTTTTGTCCCAAAAATAGTCACAATTTCAGTTCAATTGCAATGCTTGTTGGCTAAAATCAAGATTTAGACACTCAATTTGGCAGGCTGTTGCTCCTCTGTATATTTGTTTCGTTAGAGTTTGCTTTTGAAACAGGAAAAGCTTTAGAAAATCCAACTACAGATGCAATAAAAGATTAATCAGAAAAATTAGAACAGAACATCTGAAATTTGACTATGTTTAGTCCTGTAATTGAATTTTCAGACATCCTTTTCTTTAGTTTGCAGAAGGTACACCGATAATTCTTAACACTGAAGAAGTTTATATTTTTAGTTCTTCCTTTCATGTTTATCTCTTATTTTTATTTTTTATCATCCATGCCTTGCCATGTAAGGCCAAATGGAGGAGTAAAGGCAATGCCATACATTGTAATTCACTACAATACATGGAAATAGGACAGAGAACCCGAATGTTTCATTTAATTGGAACCTTGGATATCAGGAAAATAACAGGAGAACTTAGTGATCCAGGAATGTAGAGTCGTCACTTCCCTCCAACTTTCATGCTTAGAATTCTTTCTTCAAGTCCCTTGATCACCTATTGTATTCATTAAATAGATCATCAGTCCTTGGTAAAAGGAAGGAAAAATTCTTCTACTCTAAAAGATAGTAGACCTAAGTCTTCTAATGATCTTGTAAGACTTTTATGAATTGAATCTCTCAGATTTGGGAATGTCCAATTTCTTCCAATTGGACTGAATGGAATTTTCTAGTAAACTATGATATTGTCATGAAGAAATAAGATTGTGCCTCTAAATTATCTCTTTTCCTTTTTCGATGGGATCCAATGTCTCTTATTCGTGATTGCTGCAAGGAGGAGCAGGGAGCTGAATCCCATTGTGAAAGCTAGATTGCTTTCTTATGGTGGGGCAGAAGGTGATTTTTGATAAATTGGTAGATTGAAACAGAAGCAAGCACAACTAAAACAAGCTCTGTTACACAAGTTTAGCATAGACTGACTCTAACAAAAATATATTTTTTTGATTACATATAGATCAGAGTAGGAGATCTATAAATATAAAGAGTTTAGGAGCCACTTTTTAACAACTTACTTGACCTGAACCCACACGAAAAATGTAAAGCTGGCTCTTCTCCAATGAACTGTGATGTTCTCATCAAAGAAACAATGGGAATAAGTAATAAAAAAAATACATTCGTGCATGTAACCTATTTGTATTAATTTTAACAGAAATCAATTTGCCTTGTTGTGAGGCAAGAAGTGGTGCAACTCCTGAAAATCTAATATTCACCAAAATAAAAAAGAGATGCAAAAGAAACAGAAAAATAATGAAACAGTGGATCATGTATCGGAAATTCTAAATGCTGCCTTCATAATTTCTAGTATCTCTAGGAGCTCTGATTTTATGTTTTAAAAATCAAGCAAGAGTTAAACATAAAGATGTGAAAGTTTATGAAATATGGCGAACTTTTTCGAGGGTGTGCTGAAAGAAATGCAACAGATGAGAGAGCTATGTAGTTTCACCATACATTTCCAAGCTCTTCCTCAAAAGTATCATCACAGAGTCTTGGTTTTTGATCTGGGGGCAAGCCACCTGGCTTAGCATCAAGTGAGCCGATCAAGAGGCTGGAAACACCAAAAAGCAGCCCAAGCACATTCTTGCGCTTAATTAAGTCCAACTCATCCCCATAATTTATTGTCATTGAAGTTTGTACTCTATGTTTTGAACTAGAGCAGCACATTATTGCATCTTTATGGTCTCTAATGGTTGTGTGATCCGCGGTTGACAAACTTTTAGAAAATAGAGCACCTAAACCAGTACATATCATTTATCAGAGAAATGCATTATAGAATATCATAGAAAGAATTTAGTTGTGGTCCATCACAGGGAATTTGATCAGTCATTGCGCAGAAAGTTAAAAGTAAAAATAGTCTTCAAAGCACAAAAACAATTAAGATATAAGAAAGAACAAAAAGAAGACCAGAAAGACATTTTGTAGAGCACATATATGTCAGTATACATTCAATGCAGAAGCTGAGGCTTCATCTTCTTTATGATAGTGTGCTGCAATATCTTATACATTCTGCCAGGCTCTTATTTCTTCCTTCTTTTTTGGTGTTTGTTACTTATTTGATTAATTGCTTGATTAGTCGTTTTTCAAAAATTCTTTCTGGTTTTGTTTGATTAATGAGGTAAATATAAACATTAATTCAGAGAATTGACTAATTCAACGGAAAAAGGAAAGGAAAAGAGGGAGAGAGAGAGAATATAATTCTATTATTAGCTAATGAAAGTAGCAGAGATGAAGCTATTTCCTCTTTTGCTTAATAAAACTCAGAAGTCAGTGGTCTCCTTTGAATGTGGATTGGATAATGAAACCAGCTCACCAGCCGGTGTTTATATAGGCTGCATTCTGAATTCAAAATTACAAAAACAACACTCTTGATCTGATAATATTACAAGGCAGACACCGATTAAATTAGATTGCCAAAATCCAACATAACACTATTAATCGGATAATAAATGAGTTGACCGTTTAACACGTTTAATAAACGGGTTTTGTTCGGATGAGAGATGTCAACTCGTTTATAGCCCGTTTATTCATTTAAATAAAATTAATATAATAATAAATTAATAATTATTTTAAAAAAATTGGCCATATAATGACAGCTTCCTAGAAAATTATTAATAATTATTTTTTTTTTACTGACAACTACCCAGAAAATATATAATGTTATTTTTCCTAACCTTAATATATTTCCATCGCTGATCTGAACAATTGAACTGTGGAGTTGCGCCTCCGGCCTCCAGGCTCTCCTTTCTTTCTCTCTCTCTATCTCCAAGTTTAGGTGTTGCTCGTCTCTCCATCTGTGCTGAACTGAACCGAACGGCTGAAGCTTGATCGCTGACCACGGAGCTCGCTGAACCGAACAGAGCTCTCTCCCTCTCTATCTCCAAGCTTGAGTCGTTGACCACGGTAAATTTTTTTTAGATCGGTATTTCAGTGTGATTTTATATGTATTTCAGATCTGTACTTGATGAGCCTGAATTTGACTGGGTCAAGTCCAACAAAAATAAATCGAGAAAGCCCAAGTAACCAAGATCCAACGGAAGTTGGATCAACCCATTAGAAGAGGATCAAGAAGAAGTCCAAAAGGCCAACACCCAAAGCACTTGGGGAGCCAACGCCCAAAGCACAAGAAGGTGTCGCCCCAGAAGCATCCACAGCCAGAGGGTGCCACCCAGGCTATCCCTCCTCTTGGTCCCTCTTTTGCTCACTTCTCCTTGACACTTCAATACAAGTCCAAGTACACTCCAACTCAAGTCCAGGCTTAGGCTTAAGCACAATCCAACCCAGAATCCTCCTCCAAAGGAATAGGAGCACGAGTGAGAAAATATCGGGATAGACACGGAGATCTCCCACCATAACTATACTTACCAAAATAGCAAAAGTACTCTCCCTCACGTCACCGCCTCACCGTCTTACTAAGCCTATATAATGTAAGTCCTCTCCACATAGAGGGCATGACCTTGGCACCACATTCAGACCTCTACACCTTGAAGCTCCTACACATACTACACCTTCCTACACACATTGCTTCTCTCTCTCTCTATCTCTCTCACTCAAAGCACTGTAATTCTCCAAAGACTATTATTCATTAATAAAATATCACAGCCCACCGCTGCCATTCTCGAGAGTAGACGTAAGTCACCCGGACTGAACCACTATAAATCTCTGTGTTGATCTATTGGTTACTGTTTTACTTCTTGATTGCCATTGATTTCTTATTAATTGCTCATTAATCACACACTTGACTATTGATCTTGCACGAAAATTAATTTGTGTATCATCAGTATTAGTTAATTTTAGATCAGTATTAGATGGTCGCACTCCACTCAGATCTTTATTTTTACCGCCTCAGCAGGCCTGCCGATGATCGGCCTTCTTTTCATTAAACTGTACACACTGCACTGCTCGGGGATTTTGTGGACTATCAAAGTCTTTAGGTACGTCGTATTCTTCTTCCTTGATGATCACTTTTTGTTTAGCTGTTGCCTGCGGGTCCGGCTCCTCTGCGGTAAACAGCTAACCGCACGACATGCGATTAAATGAAATGGCGTCGTTGTTGGGTTTTTTTTTTTCTTTTTGGAAAAAATTGAATACACAAACGGCACCATTTAACTTCTCCTATATCAATTTTTTTTTTGACCAACATCCTATATCAAATTCAAAACCATACTCAGCTCCCTTCTACTCCCGGTTCCTCTTCGTCGATTGCAACTCCTGCCAAGTGAAGTTCTTCTCCCGCTTCTTCTTCGTCAGTTGCAGTGCATGCCAACTTCGATTTCGTCAACTTATTCTCTCCCCTCCTTGGACTTTAGTGGCATTCCACGACTCTTCTTCGCGATTTTCCATCTCCATGGTTAAAACCCTTCAAACTTTGGTTTAACTTTTGTTTTCTATCCCCTTCGAACTAAAGATCCAACCTTCAAACTGCCATGGAAGGGTTTCAACGTTTGTGCTTCAAATGTCACTCTGAAAAATTCGGATTCGAACATAGAGACTCTCGGCAAAACACTACGTTCGCAAGGTATTTGTAGGAAAATTACCAAATTTGTTGAATGAATGAACTCTACCCTGTGAAATTTTCCTAATTTACCAAAGTTGTTGAATGAATGAACTCTATTTGCAAGAAACACTACTCTGCAAAATAATTGATGAATGAACATTACTCTGAATTTTTTATTCTATTTGCACAGAAACAATGACATGCGTTAAATAATGCTTAAAGTCCAATCTCTGTGTACATAAAATTGATTTGAAATGGCCATTGTGTTCTCTGATTTTTCAATGCAATGGTCATTGTGTTATGGTTTTTGGGTTGTGTTTTGTGTGTTGGCGTTGAGCTTTGGTGCAGTTGAGAGGCGGTGGGGGAGCAGAGAGAGAAAAGTCAAAGGGAGGGGAAAGAATAAGTTGACGAAATTAAGTTGGCATGCACTGCAATTAACGAAGAAGAAGAAACGGGAGAACAACTTTACTTGGCAGGAGCTGCAATCGGCGAAGAGGAACCGGGAGTAGAAGTTAAGTAAGGTTTTGGATTTGATATAGGAGAAGTTAAACGGTGCCGTTTGTGTATCCAATTTTTTCAAAAAAAAAAAGGAAAAAACCATAAAACGGCGTCATTTCATTAAACTGCATGCCATGCGGTTAGCTGTTTACCGCAGAGGACCCGTTGCCTGCTGCGAATGTGGTTAACTGATTCCTAAATTCGGTTCGGTTCGGTTCAATAAAACTACCGCCTGTGCAAAGAAATCATTCATAAACTGTAAAACAGAATGCTTTTAGATAAAACCAATGAGTCGGGCGATTTTTTAAAATGGGACAGTTCGAATTTTAATTGATATTAAAAAATTGAAAAACCTTTGTTTTGGGGGCAATTTTGCCCTGAATCAACAAACACTCCTCTTCAGTCTTTCATCAACTTTCTAAACTCTCTCTTTTCATCAACTCTGTTAGTGTGGTTTATTCTTGTTGAACTCAGGGACATATATGTTTCATATGGTGGGCTTCTGATGATGCTCAGGGGGGAGCCTTCCATTGCAGCTAAGTTTGATCTTAACCAGAAGTTGTTTCTCCTCATGAGGAAGGTGTGAAACCCTATTGCGCTTTACTAATAATATAGAAAGGGCTTTTTTTTTTGCTTGTTTAGTAAAGTCAAGTTTTTGGCATTATCTTGCAGGTGATGACGAGTTGATGGCAGAGAGAGACTCGGCATTTAGGCTAGCCTCCTGGTGGTGTGGTACGTAGTGGGTTTAATATGCCCCGTGCAAAAATGGCTGAAACAAGCAATGCTCATGGAAGTTCTGGAATTTTTTGTCCTTCACTTTCTATTTATAACCATGAGAGCTTTGTAGTTGTCTTGCATCTGTGACAGTATGCTTGTATGTTGTCGAACGGTACACCAATAAAACTAACTCTCTCTCTCTCTACAAGAATAGGTGTTGAGGAACGTAAATTGAGTTGGATTGACATGAAAATCATGAATAAAATTGAGTATAAAAAATCTATGGCTTGGTTTTTTTCTTTGGTCTGAAGGCGTCTTTAAAATTTGAAAGTGATTGCAGTGTGCGATAATCAATTCATGTTCAGTTTGGAATATGATCTTACGAGAGTTTGGAAAGAATGTCCATAGTTGTATAATAACCAGCTAATAGTAGTTGGTTGGCTGAATAAACCTAAAGAAAATGGACTTTCTTGGCCACCATATATTGATTCTGGTTGGATGGTTTCCTGTGAAATTCATTACCATTTGATGTTGTTTTTCTTCTGGGATAAATATGTACCATTGATGTTGATTGTAATATAGCATATGGTTTTGGAGGAACTAATAAAATCATGGTTACCAATATAAGCTCTAAGTTAGAGCTGGGACCAAGTTTCGGCTGGAAAAATAGAGACAGGAGAATTTGGCTTCAATGTGACAGAGTTTCTAATATTTGTATCTATTGTGGAACTATTGGTCATGAATGAAGAATATGCAAGTAGTTTTGAAGATGAGGGATGAATAGTTCCTTTGATGCTGTTAAGGTTAGCTAATGTGATACCATGTCCATTGGATAACAACAGAAGAGTAATGTTGTGTACCACATTTTTGCATCAAAATATTTGTACAATCTTATTCGTCGAATAGTTGGCGGGATTTTCATTGATTTGGTATAAGAATTTTGAAGAAGGATTTGGTGTGTAGCATTACTGATTCCTAAATCTTGAGACATAATGTTGGCATTTGAATCAGGTTTGGATATGATCCATCATTAGTTAAATGAGAAATTGGATAACTGTGAGTTTGTCTAATTTATTTATCTGATTGGATTGCGATGGGAGTTTGAATCCTATATGATTTGGATTCAAAGCTATGCCTTAACAAATACGTATCCAATTACATATGTGAAAAGAGGAGGTACATCATATACCATATAAGCTCGTTTGATAGACGTATTATGAAGAGATTAAATATTTGGATTGTATTATTTTTTATTTAATCAGATCTAATATTTTATTTGATAAACAAATTTGATACTGTATTAATTTTAAAAACGTATATTTTTATACGATATATTTGTATTACAAAGGTATTTTAATACCACAGAGAGGTGATATTATAATCAGACTCAAACGTATTATTCTATAAATTTTTTATTATAACCTCCCAAATGATAAAATAAAACTATCAGCAATGTAACAAACACTGATTGAAGATATTTTTGTTAATTTAACATTAATACGATGAAATAATTCTCTAACCGAACAATCGATTGAATTAAATAACGACTATTTAATGCTTATATTGTATATTGTTAAACCCAAGACAAAATTACGTATTATTTTAATATCATAATTAATCTTATTTTTTATCCATCTATATTGTATTATATTGTATTATTTTATCCAATCTATCAATTTTCAATATAGAAACCAAACGAGCCCTATATGTAGAAGACTATAACTCTTCCTTTAATTTATTTCTAAGAATAAACTATTTTAGGGTCATTACCTAAAGAATAATGTTTTTAAGATATAAAAGATTGACCTCATTTGTTAATCTAATGATATGACAGTGACATGGTACAATATGTTGTTGTGGCTGTAACTCTCGGACTTCTTCATTGAGGTTTCATCACTGACATATTTTAAGGTTAACAAATTAGATCTATATTTTTTAGATTTCAATAGTATTACTTTTATCTTAATACTTAAATTTGGAACGTCTAGAACAAGTAAAGAACGCTCGTGGGTATTTAGAGCCATTACATTTGAACTATGAGAATTTTTTTAGGTAGGTGATGTACATGACTAATGAAATGTTATACATTCTTAGAATATATATATTTTGTTAAAGAGAAGTTACTGGTGCGTCTTGTAACAATCTCTTATTGTGTGTGCACTCCACTAGACACCGTCACTTGGTGTGTTAAACCCACTGAAATTTTTTGTTTAACCTACTTAGTAATGTCCTTGGCCAGCCAGTTCGATCCTGAGGGAGAACATGCTCGTCCTCGAAGTTCTTATTTGCTGAAATGGGTTTCATGTATAGTAGAACAAAAGTTAATTTTACAACTAGTTGCTTGAACTCCGAAGGTACACCCAAGTACAAATGATCAAACTATAATAATAACTCAGTGGTTTGAAATTGTATTTAGGGAATTGACAACTTGAACAGTAGTATAAAGGAAACAATAATTGAAAACAACTTTATAATTTTAGGATTTGAATTTTCTTATATTTATCGGCTAATATATCTATGCAATAGTAAATTACTCGATGTTTATGCAAACTAAATCATGAGACATAAAATTAAAGAGAGGGATATAAATCTCCTTGAGTGATGCATATGAAATTACTCAATGTTTATAATCGGGATTAAATCAGTTAGATAAATTGGATTGCACCTAAATTCTTTAGCCCAAATAATACAAATCAAAATTTAATTAAGGAAAAATTATAATGAGGTACATAAAATTAGAGTTATTTGTCAAAAAATACGGAGCTCGTAAAGTTAAGTCATTAAATCCTTATTTTTAGAAGTTAATTGTGTCTAAGTACACAATTTGACTTTTAGTAGGAGAAGTGAATATCACCAGTGAAGCTCTGCAAGAGTCTCCTTCCAATTGAAGTCTTGCAAGTCCATCTCCAAGGAGAAGAGCAAACCAACAAGGTTCTTCTTGAAGAGATTCAAATGATCTTCAAGCCATCCAACACAAAGAACAATGATAAGATCCACCAAACTTTAATATCAAATTGAAGAACGAGAATGACGTCAACTCGACCCTCATTTTGAACAAATCCATAAAAAGCATCCCCAAATTGAAGACCGAGAGTCATGTTGGCCAAGCCCTCATCTTCACCAAATCCGTTAAAGTCACCATCAAATTAAAGATTGAGAATAACATCAACTCAACTCTCGTTTTCATCAAATTCATCAAAGCTATCACTAAATCAAAGATTGAAAAACACGTTGATCAGACTCTCGCTATTATCAAATCCACCGAGAATCAAAGGACAATGCACATCAGAAGCACACTGAAGAGTGTCAACACTACTTTTCTATTCAAAAGTTAAACAAATCAATAATTGTAATTTTGACATTACTTTTGTGCTATATTACACTCGAAATTTGTCGTTACAAGGAGACTCAATGATCAATGGGACGATTCTAAAAGAAGAAAGATGATTCTACAAGGATGGATCGTAGATCTCGGTTCGTTGCCTTCAAAGTTAGTGGTCAAGATGCTTGCGGTGAATTTTTGGAGTTAAAATTCGAGTGAGGAAGCCTCTAAGCCATGGAATTGTTTAGGTATAAGACTTCAAACTTGTAATCTATGTTTGGGTTTCAAAAATTGGTTGTGTTGTGTGATTGTCATCTTTACATTCTTGTAAGCTTTATTCCTTCTTGAATAAATGACTAGGTAAAGTGTATGATTCTCCTGTGTGTTGATTGAGTGAATAAATTCATTAAAGTTTGGTTAATTGGAATTTGGTTGGGTTAGGCTCAAAAGGTTTACTTCATATAAGCGTTTAGACTTGTAATTCTGTCAGTTAGGTTTTATTTAGGTATAATTTCGTGTGATAGTGCATAAAACCTATTCACTCTCCTTGGTCATTTTGAATTGATTCAACATTCTAAGGCCGTTCTTTATTTTGCACTCCCAATTGTCTTCAAAGCAAGGGTACCTTGAGTATATACATACTTGACACTTTGTGAGGAACAATAGACCTCTATGGTTTTTATCTAGTTTATTTTGACCTGTGTGAGATCCATTAAACCCCAAATTATTTTTATGTATACTCAACGTGAAGGAGGTTCAGTCACAAGACCACCATTATTTGACGGGTGCAATTATCCTTATTGGAAAGCTCGCATGAGGTCATTTTTTAACTCCATCGGAGAGAGAAAGAGAAGGAGAAGGAGAAGAAAGAGAAATGAAAGAAGAAGATGGGTGACTGAGTACATGACTTCTTTGACTTTACTTAGTTTAGGGCTTACGAGTGACTACTTGTATGAGTGCCCATGCTTTGTGATCCTTGTTATGTCACAAGAAAGATGAAATGAATTAGCTATATTATCTTGTGAAAAGCATACATTTGCAAATTTAATTAGTGTTTTTGAATTGCAAAAAAGAAAAATAAAAAGAAAAATGCCTCTAAAATGAATGTATTCCAATAATTTTATTGCTATTTAGTATTTTATCTATTATTATATTATTTAACACTTTTGCCTAGAGCCTCTGTTGAGGTTGGTGCAGACAGATGGATAGAAATGGGTGGCAGTGGTATGATTTATCTTGCGCTTAGGAAAGAAAGAAGGGGGGGGGGAAGCGATTAATGTTCATCCATATATATGGATGTGTGCATAAGTGAAAATGGTAAATAAGGTAGGAAGGGTAAATGAGAGAAAGTGCAATTGTAGTTATCTATGTTTTTGATAAAATATGATAAGAGGGTGTTAGTGATATGTCAAAAAACTCAAGGCCTAACTTGCATGAGAATCAGCAAATGAACCTACATGTGGTTCCAAGGGGACAACATCCTTTGACAATAGTTGACATTACTAAACAAGCAAGTCCTCAGAATCTCCTGAAAATACATTAATCACAGGATTGTCATTATAATTTACCCATTTAATTTTATGGTACCTTCAAGTAGTATATTTAAGTTCTATATTTTCCATCTCCAAAAGGTTACAAATAGTTACTTCATAGTAATTTTCGTTATAATTAAATTGAAGAAACATATCTAACTCAAAAAACGAAAGTATGATAATGTGAAATAGCATATTGTAAGCTCATTACATTATTTGTTTTTACCATAACTATATTAGTAAACAAATTGACATCAATGATATCCAATCTGATTCTACTTATGCATTAAATCACTCTTGTAGCTCATCTGTCTCATACCCAATACCACAAACATCTTTTGACCTTTCTCTCACGTCTGTAGCAAAAATTGGTTCCACATTTGCGTTCAAGACCAAAAAAATCCTCAATATTGACACTAATAATAAAGTATGCAAAAAATTTGTATATCTCTAAACTATTTTGTTGCAAAACATAATTTTTATATTGCATTGTTGTGTACAAAATAAGTTTTATCTTAACAACAAAAACATAACATTACATCATGCAAGAGACTGTTTAACTTTCAAAGGTGATAACCAATCATTTTTCTTTGGAATTTAGGATGATTTACATTGCTTAGGACATTCACATAACAAATAAGTGCATTCTATAAATGGTAACTACTGAAAATCCAGGGCCTGTTTGGTTAGCGTTTCAAAAACTAGTATCCGAAAGCAGTTTTGAAGAAGAGTTTTAAGAAATAGTTTTTGAAAATTTTTAGACTACAAAATCTGTTTGGTTATATATTTTTGAAAATAGTTTTAGAGAACAAAAATTATAAAATTTGTTTGGACAATAATTTTCAATTACCACATCTCTTCAAACTCTCTCTCTCTCTCTCTCACAGTGCATCAAGACCACCACCACCACCACCGTCTCTCTCGTTCATTGTGCATCAACCCAAAACCACCACCACCACCACCACCAACCCAAAACCACAACAACCACCATCAACCCAACACCCAAAAATACCACTGTGCATCAACATCACCACCGAACGACAACCACCTAAACCGAGGATCACCACCAACCCACAACCACCACTGAAAAACCGAGAACCAACACCCAACCCACAACCACCACTGAAATCGAGAACCACCGCCAACCCACCACCACCACCAAACCGAGAACCACCATCAACCACCACCAACCCAACACCCATAACCACCACCACCACAACCGATAGAGAGAGAGAGAGAGGCGATGGAGCTTAGTTGCACAGCGATCTTCACAGATCTGTGCTTCGGTGCTCCATTTTCATTGCAGATAGAGAGAGAGAGAGAGGGCTCCATCTTCGTTGCACAACGATCTACACAGATCTGTGCTTTAGACCTAAGTGAAGGACTCCATCTTCGTTGCTTCAGATCTGTGCTTTAGATCTAAGCTTCGGTGCTCCATCTTTGTTGCAGAGAGAGAGAGACATCTGATGGAGGCGCAGGAAGAAGAAGACGCTGGACAGAGGGAGGAAGGGAAAAAAAAAGAAGGAATGAAGATTTTGCTGCTATGAGGACTCGAAGGGCAGATTTCATTAAAGCCCAAAACTCTTCTCCGTGTTTCCAAATTTTTCAAAGAAACTGATGAAAACAAGTTTGAGTTGTTTTCTGTTTTTGTGTCTCAAATCTCATTTTTTCAAAAAGTTTGAGAACAAAAATGCTAAGCAAACAGGTTTTGGGAGGTTTAGAAATTTTGAGAACAAAAAACAGTTTTGCAGAATATATCCAAACAGGCCCCCATATTTTCAAGAAAAATCATCCTTGCCTTCATTTACTATTTCTACTAAAATTGTTTATTGTTATATGCTTTTCATTTTTAATTGGAATTGTCTATTATCCCTACATTTTGTAAACCCCCACATGTTACTATTAGTAGAATGATAAAAGAATGTTTAGGAATTTAATATATGTAATGGTGTAGGAATTAACCATATATGTTATAACTGTCAGAAATGTTAATATTGTAAATATTAGTTAAAAACTTAGTTTTAGCTTGTGAGTATATGAAATAGTTTGTAATAGAGCTTATACCAAATATGTTTGATGTACAAATGTATGTTGTATAAGCTTAGGTTGGTTTTGGAAGGGTTTGAAAATGATTGAAAATGAAAAACAACAAAAATAGGTAAAACTGGACAAACCGTATCTGTACTGTATACTGGTACCCCGAGGTCCAAAGAGTTTTTCGTATCGATACAGTGTACCGGTATTGCCAAAAGAGATCTGATATTTTAAAGTCGTGATTTGTGGTCCATTTTTGCCTAATAAATACATTAGGATGCCTCATTTAGCCCCATTTTAGCATGCCTAACCCTAGAAAACCTTAGAGAGGAAGGGAAAAACAAGAGATTCAAGGGTTGATTCAAGTTGGGGAAGACCAAGCCTACATCTTCTTCACAAAACTAAGGAACCAAAGTAGGAGTTTTCTTTCATTCTTGTTCATTGAGGTTAGAGTTTATATATATGTATGTTCTGCTACTAAATCTTATATATATGCTATGAAATGTTTGTTTCTTGCTATTCTCTCAAAAATTACAATGTTTTCAACAAAACCATGGTTGAATAACCTTTAAACTTCATTTTCTTATCTCAAACCGTAGTTTTCAAGAGGAATAAACTTTTCTCTTGATTCTTCATTTGTTCTTGATTTCAAAACCTTAGGGCTTTATATTGAACAACAAAAATGGTATTTTAGAGGATCTCTTGTTCACTTTTCTTGAACTACACCATTGGGCAAATGTCTATGAAATTGAGGGTTTTTGGAATTGATTGTAAATTGAGATAATTTATGGGTATTTATATCTCTTGTATAATTTGTTGTGATGGACTTGAATTACTTTCGAGAAACTGTCGTAGAGTGTTAGAGGTTAGTCTATCCCAGTAGGGGTGAGATGATTTCCTAACACTTGTAGTGGGTTGTTGTTTGTGAACGCAACCACTATTGTTCACGTACGCTGAGAAAAATGGTTAGTATACTAGTTCCTTGCAAGGATTCGTCAATGCCATTGGGATGGAACATGTCCTTCCTAAAATGGTTTGTGATTTGGTTGTGATGGGTGAATGAGGTAGAGTCGTTGTGTAGATTCCTGAGAAGCAACCAACATACTTGAGATATAGATGCATTTGAGAATATGAATTTATACATGAGTTATTGATGATGGTTTATTATGACTAATGGTAAATGATTTCTACAAGAATTTGTTGGAAGTATGGGATTCCACCAGAACTTATTGGAAATTGTTTATCATTAAAAATGGCTTATCATTTGTAACTTGGTTTTACTTTTCATTTAATTTATTGTTATTGTGTTAACCGGAGATCTGTTTAAATGTCACTGTTTTATTTCAAAGTCATATATGATATTTTGTAAAAATGAGACCGACCCATTTTGTATGTTTTAAAACCTTGTTCGAGTTTGGGAGGAATGTTGCTACAGAGCTTAGTGCTCATCCCCAACAAATAAAATCTTTTCAAATTTCAGTCTACAGAGGAACTTGGAGTCGAGAAGCCGGTTCATTGGGAAGCCCAAGTAGATGGGAACGTGGATCCTGAGGGGGACGTTTAGTGTTATATTTCCTCATGTTCTAGACTAGAAAATTATTTTGAAACAATGTCAAGTTTAATATTTTGTCATTCCGCTGCCAGGTTAAGTTTGATTCTTTTGGGGATCTAATTTCCATATTTGGGGCATATTCTTTTGGATAATTTTATAAATATTATGGATGATAAATGAAATTTCTTTGTGCTATGAAGTCTATTAGTTGCTCTCATGATGTGAATGTTTTTAGATTGTAATGCCGTCCAAGGTGGTTTTGGGGGCTTTACACATTTCCATATTTACTACAAGGTGAGCACCACTTCAAGAATTACTTGGAGAATGTAAACGCATTGGACTTGTTGGACTCAAGTATAAATTACGAATTTAAAGGAGTTTAAAGAATATTTCTCTTTGTCTCTCCTCAACCTTCAAGCTCCCTATTCTTCTTAATACTTCACTATTTTAACCTGCTAATCTAACCACTAAAATTTTCCAAATGGATCCATTGAATAGTTCGAAAAGTCCAAACAGTAGTAAAACTGTAACTTGTCATTTAACAATCATATCCAATTCCACTTCTCCTATTGTTGACCATAAGGTTGTTATCCTCAGACTGCATGAGTAATCCAAATCCAAGGATAGAAATTTTATTGAATGCTCAAATGTAAATGAACTCTTTGTGTACTATTCTATTCATAATGGTCCTAACATCATTACTAGAGCTAGAAAGGGGACCTACATATTGGTGTTCACAACAAAAGGTGCTAGAGGTGTAGTATTGCTCTACACAAGTAAACAAAATGACTAAGGCACACACATGAACTCAAAGTTTTGAAGAAGGTAAAATAAAGCCTAGTGAATAGTTTCAGAGAGTAAGAAACAAAGGTGTATGAATATAAGATAACAACACTAAACTCAATTCCACAAACAGTGAGGAAGCACTAAAAGTAATAAAACATAGTACTTCTACATGCATAACAAAGAAAGTTTGCAGAAAGAAGGGATGAGAGGGCCAAAATATCGTCGGCAAAAATTGGTTCAACATCCGAATGGCCTTAACCATACCTCTCCTATTAAGGAAGGAAGAGACCATATAAATACAAGGTCATCTTAGTTACCAACATAGAGCAAAGGAGTTGGGCTTTAGTGCCACTACCAATATCCACCATAACTCAAGATTGTCTAAGGAAGTTAAGATAAGCCAAATCATTCGACTAATCAATGGAATGGTCAAATACTAATTCCATAAATTTCAAAAATATTTCAAGAAAGTCATAAATTCTAGGCCCAAGTATTCCCTAGCACTCTGCATAATGGATAGAATCATATGGCTTCTCACTCTAAAGGGAACATACTCCACCTCACATACACTTAAAAAGATAAGGATCCAACATCCTAAGTTGCCATTGCATCAAGTGTTTCAATTTTGTCAAAATATTTGTTAGGGGGTGTTTTGGATTAAATAATATAACTATGAAAAATTCTTCCCATCCTAATTCTATTGAAACTAATTTGCATTCTAAACCTATATTTGTCATGTGTGAAACAATTAGAAAGACCATGATACCAAACATCTTCTCTTTTTATCTCTTAAATAATTTAAGTTTAAATCAATAGTGGTTTCTGGGTTCCCTTTCTTCAAATCATCGGCACCAATCGTCTTTGGTTTTATTCACCATGACTCTAAAAGCTCCCTGACTAAGATCTAATAATTACATTTCCTAGAGGAAAGATTGATCATTTTGTTATGAAAGTGTGATAATAATGTTAATTTATTGCAAGATTAATGTTATGCGAATTAAAGTTGAGTTATGTTGGTTTGCAGGTTAATAATGTAAAATTGGAGCTAAGTTGTGAGAAGAAAGGGAGCATAACTCAAGGGGAATCACACTGGATCACGCGTCCGGACGGAGGAAGAACGCGCGTTCGGACGCAATTGACAGAAAGTTGAGACGCAGCAGCAATAATGTTCTGGAAGTCGCGTCCGGACGTATGAAGGAGGCGCGTCCGGACGCTTGTTAGAGGATAGTTCGCGCCAGATTTAGAAGCCTAATGAAATTCGATCTTTTCTCGAATGTGATTATAAATAGATACTAAAGATCTTGCATAGGTATTTTTATTTTTTTGGGGGCTTACGAAATTTCTGAGTATATTTTATTATGTCCGGCTAAAAAGCTCCGCTAGGGCTAGGGAAAAATCTCTCAACGGAGTACGGTATTTTTATTGACTCTTGTACTTAATAATTTATGTTCTCGTGTTGATTTAATTCCTAATATTTTAGCAAAGCTGTTTATGCTGTAAAAACTCCTGAGTTGTTGTGTCAGGTACATCGATTGCTTGAGTTTTCCTGCGCGTAAATCACTGGTTATTCTACATTAGTAGGATTAACACGATTTCCTAGAACAGTATGATTGAATGATTATTCAGGTTCCTGGTAGTCTTTTGATTGCAACCTTTGGATTTATCACTTGATTTGTTAATTGGGTTAACCGACATTTAATTCCTATTTCAAGTCAAGTCTTCGAGTCTTTAATTATTACTATATGAAGTTAAGAGGGAGTACCTAATGCTCTAGTATTTCCATTACTGTTTTAATCACCAAAAATTAATCATTCTCAATCTGCTACTTTTTAAACCAATCCTTTTACTTTTAAAATTGCTGTTAGTTTTTGTGTGACTGTTTCCTTGAGCAATTCCTCATGCGATCGACCTCGGACTTCCGAGAATATATTACTTTGCTCAACTTGCGCTTGGATTTACAATATTAAAGTTGAAGCAAGTTTTTGGCGCCGTTGCCGGTGATTGAAAGACAAGGAGCCGTTGCATCTTTTGAGGTTTTCGGTATTTTGCGATTCGTCGGAAGACCGGTAACTTCGTTCCAATTTTATTTTATTGCTATTTATTTACTTTTTGTTATCTAGTAAGTCTTCTGTTTTATTTAGTCTGTTTATTTGTTTTATGAGCTCTTGGCATCGTGATTCAAGTGGTCGTTTAATAAGAGAAGATTTAGATATTCTGTTTGGAAATTTAATTGATTCATCTGATTCAAATCACTCTTTGCACACAATGGCTGCGAATCCTAACAATAATAGGCAGAATGACCTTCCTGAACGAGAGGATCATGTTGATAGAGTAAGCAATCATGATGAGAATGAAGTGGATAATTTGAATGAAAATCAGGGTAGGACTCTGCGTGATTACTTGCAACCCATATGTCTCACTGAACCCTCATGCATCATTTTTCCATTGAATGCTGCTAATTTTGTCATTAAACCTGGCATGATGCAATTACTTCCAAAGTTTCTTGGTATAGGTGAAGAGAATCCATTCTTGCATCTTAGAGAATTTGAGGATATGTGTGCTACATTCCATGATCAGAATATGACAAAGGATATTGTTAGGTTAAAGCTGTTTCCTTTTCATTAAAGGAAAAAGCTAAGACTTGGCTATATTCATTGAGGTCTAGGTCTATAGGTACATGGCCTGAAATACAGAGACAATTTTTGAAAAAAAAATTTCTCACACATCGCACAAATTCTGTGAAAAGACAAATAATGAATTTTTCTCAAAAAGAATCTAAAATTTTTTATCAAAGTTGGGAAAGATTTAAGGACCTTCTCGCATCTTGCCACACCATGGTTATGAGAGTTGGCGGTTGATAAGTTTCTTTTATAAGGGATTGGGCTCACAGTTGCGTCAGTTTGTTGAGATGATGTGTAATGGTGAATTCATGAATAAAGAACCAGATGATGCATTTGACTATTTAGACCAATTAGCAGAGAATGCACAATCTTGGGACACCACGTCCCCAGAACCATCTGAAGGGAAAACTGCACAATTATCTGGTGGGGGTAAGTATCAGCTAAGGGATGAGGATGACATAGGGGCTAGGATTGCCACTTTAGCTAGAAGGGTAGAAGCTATGGAACACAAAAGAGTTAATGAGGTGAACACAATACCTGTTGAGGAAGTTTGTAGTTTTTGTGAGATCCCTGGACATCCCATGTAGGAGTGTCCAACATGGCCTATTTTAAAAGAAGTTCTGCATGATCAAGCAAATGTTGCAAACAATTTTTCAAAACCTTACAATAACCCTTACTCAAACACATACAATCCAGGATGGAAAAATCATCCAAATTTCAGTTGGAGGAATGAAAATCATGCATCACAACCACCTCACCAAAATTCCTCCAATGCAGCACCGTATGTTCCACCCCCTAAGAGAAATATTGAGGATGTGTGGCCACAGTTCATGCAGAGTCAGTCACAGTTCATACAGAGTCAGATGTCTGTCAACAATAAGCTGGAAAGTTTTTGCGATAAACAGGAAAATTATAACAGGTAGACTACTCAGGCCATTGAGGATCTTAGAAGTGCAGTCACTAAATTGACTATTGACCCTTGTCATCAGGAGAGAGGTAAGTTCCCAGCTCAACCACAACCGAATCCACAAGGTCAATTTTTTGTGAATGACACTGACACTTCTAACACTGAGCATGAACAGGTAAAGTCTATCACCACACTCCGTAGTGGGAAAGAAATTGATAAAACCATTCCTTTGAAAGTTCAAAAACCTGAGAAGATTTCAAAACCTACGGAGGGTGATGATAAACTTAACCCTTCTGAAAAGGATGAGCCTGAGAAGTATGTCCCACCTGCACCATTCCCATAGAGATTGCTTACCTCTACCAAACCTCATATGCATAATGAAATGTTAGAGATTTTCAGGCAGGTAAAAATTAATATTTCCTTGTTGGATGCCATAAAACAAATACCTTCTTATGCAAAGTTTTTGAAAGAATTATGCACTGTCAAAAAAAAATTGAATGTGCAAAAGAGGGCATTTTTTACTGAGCAGGTGTCCTCCATCATACAACAAAAGACTCCACCAAAGTATAAAGACCCAGGTTGTCCTACTATTTCTTGTGTCATAGGCAACCACATAATTGAACAGGCTTTACTGGATCTTGGAGCTAGTGTGAATTTGCTCCCTTATTCAGTATATGAACAATTAAGATTAGGTGAATTAAAACTCACTTCGGTTACACTCCAATTAGTTGACAGATCAGTAAAAATACCAAGGAGTATGGTGGAGGATGTCTTAGTGCAGGTTGACAAATTTTATTTTTTTGTGGATTTTATAATTTTGGATACTCAAACTGTATTAAATTCTAATGCTCAAATTCCTATTATTTTAGGCAGACCATTCCTGGCAACCTCAAATGCTTTAATTAATTGCAGGAATGGTGTGATGAAATTAACTTTTGGGAATATGACATTAGAGCTCAATATTTTTAATGTGTGCAAACAACCAGGGAATGTTGATGATGATGTGCATGAGATTGATATGATTGAGTCTATTGTTCCAAGCAGAGTACATGATTCTTCTTTGTTTGATCCACTTGAAGCATGTTTGTTGGAACAATCTTCTTTGTTAGAGATGGATGAAAATAATTTTGAAATTTCTGTTTTGACTGATTTGTTAAATTCTTCACAGGTACTTGAAATAAGAGAGTTGAGACAGAAATTTGAGGAACTTCCACCAAGAACCAATCCACCAATCTCATCTAGTGATAAAGCTCCTAAGCTTGACTTGAAGGAAGATTTGAATGGTCGCATATTTAAATCTAACTTTAAGCCGGATTGAGTGTGTGTTTTTATTTTTATATAGTAGTTAGATTTATTTTATTTTATTTTCCTTTTTATTTGTTTCAATTTATAATTTTTTTTTGTTTGTTGAGTATTTTATTTTTAGGTTTTATAGTTGTTGCGGCACCAGGTATTCCTAATCCTTTGATCTTTATCCATTATTTTTATTAAGCATTAAAGTATTTATTTTTACATTGAGGACAATGTTGGATTTAGGTTGGGGGGTGTGGATATGTTTTTTGTTGTAATAATTTTTCTAGTTTAGTTATATTTTGTAAAAAAAAAATTGTTATTAAATATTTAAATAACATTTTTATGCATAATTTGACACCACAATATATAAATAATTTGCGTGGCTTTAAATTTGTAACTGTTTAAGCATCGCATAGAACTTTATTCTATATTTTTGTATTTCATATCATGTTCTTATAAAAACTCATAATTTGTACACTTTAGACTTTACCAAGTTGAAAATTTGTTAGGTATCTTATCTTGAGAACTTGAAACATATAGTGGAGATGTATAAAAATCCTAGTGAGTTTTGATCCAATCTTCTTTAGAGGGTTATTTACATCTATTCAATAAAGAATATTTGTATTCAGTTAATCTTCTTCAATAGTCTCATTATTTTTGTTTTGGTCAACACCAATATTATGGATGATTGCTTGACTTTGAATTATTTGCATGAAAAGTGTGTTATCAAAAACTCTTGAGATATAATTTTAGGCCATCTTTGACATTATTTGAGTATAAACCTTATTCTTTGAATATTATTATCCCTAGAAGCCGTAATTGAGCCTTTGAAGCAAAATTTTATTTCTTATACCCAACATATAATAACCAATTCAAAGAAAAAAAAATATCCTTTAACCTTGGTTATCCCGAGATTGAGTTTTTTATTTTTATGTAATTTGGGAGATGTTGGTTGAGAAAAAAAAAGTTGTGCATACTTGTGAATATATATATCCAGTTGTCTTGCTAAAAAAAAAGTTGAAAAAAAAAAGAAGAGAAAAACAATATATCTTGCTATGAAAAAGCAAAGAAAAAAAATAGCAAGTATGAGTTTTAAAAAAATATGATCAAGTATTGTAAATTGTGCTTCTAAATGATGGAGAGTGAAAGACTATGTAAAGAAGTTTGGTTGTGTAATGTATATGTTCTCTTGGGATAGTCTTTAGAATTCCTGAATATCCTTTGTTTCAAAACCCTAATCTCAAGGCCTTATTACAACCTTAAATAAAGACCTATCTGATCTCAAGAGTGTATTGATGGATGCATAACTTATGTGAATAAAGAAAATAATAGTGATTATTTATTTATTGTGTGTTGATTTTCTTTCATGAGACTATGTCAAATCATTTTCTTTTGGATTACATTCTTTATAATGAAACATGTGAACATTAGTTTGTTTCGACTTAAATATTTTCTTCTCACATGTGATACTTGAGGAAATAGTCATTATAATCTAAGAGAATCTTTTATGAGTGAATTATCTAGTAAGATTTGACATTGAGACGAATAGTTGATAGTTGTAGAGGTGATTACCAGATAAATTATTAACTTGGTATAGTTAATTCACACTACACACAAGTTTATATGAGAATATGATAAGTGCATACATTTATATAACGTAGAGTTCTATATTTTGCTTTGCATGTGCTTATAAAAGGCTTGTATCTTAGAATTTTTATATTGTAGTAGCAATTTATGTTATAAAATTATTATTCAAATATTTGATCACAAGGTGATGTTTGTGGGTATCATCTCTGGAAACCCTCATGAGACTATACTCGTCCACTAGGGGAAACCTAGGGGTTTAAAGGCTTGTTGCATATGCTAAATGTAATCGTGAATCCTACGAAAGTGGTGTTGTTTTGTTTTGTTTCACTTGATGTTTTAGTTAGTTTTTTTTATTGCTCGCCTTACTAGGGACTAGCAAGGTCTTAGTGGAGGGGTGTGACTAAGATCTAATAATTACATTTCCTAGAGGAAAGATTGATCATTTTGTTATGAAAGTGTGATAATAATGTTAATTTATTACAAGATTAATGTTATGCGAATTAAAGTTGAGTTGTGTTGGTTTGCAGGTTAATAATGCAAAATTGGAGCTAAGTTGTGAGAAGAAAGGGAGCATAACTCAAGGAAAATCACATTGGATCACGCATCCGGACGGAGGAAGAACGCGCGTCCGGACGCAATTGGCAGAAAGTTGAGACGCTACAGCAATAATGTTCTGGAAGTCGCGTCCGGACGTATGAAGGAGGCACGTCCGGACGCTTGTTAGGGGATAGTTCGCGTCAGATTTAGAAGTCTAATGAAATTCGATCTTTTCTCGAATGTTATTATAAATAGATACTGAAGATCTTGCATAGGTATTTTTATTTTTTTGGGGGCTTACGAAATTTCTGAGTATATTTTATTATGTCCGGCTAAAAAGCTTCGCTAGGGCTAGGGAAAAATCTCTCAACGGAGTACGGTATTTTTATTGACTCTTGTACTTAATGATTTATGTTCTCGTGTTGATTTAATTCCTAATATTTTAGCAAAGCTAATTATGATGTAAAAACTCCTGAGTAGTTGTGCCACGTACATCGGTTGCTTGAGTTTCCTTGCGTGTAAATCACTGGTTATTCCACGTTGGTAGGATTAACACGATTTCCTAGAATAGTATGATTGAATGATTATTTAGGTTCCTGGTAGTCTTTTGATTGCAACCTTTGAATTTATCACTTGATTTGTTAATTGGGTTAACCGACATTTAATTCCTATTTCAAGTCAAGTCTTCGAGTCTTTAATTATTACTGTATGAAGTTGAGAGGGAGTACCTAATGCTCTAGTATTTCCATTACTGTTTTAATCACCAAAAATCAATCATTCTCAATCTGCTACTTTTTAAACCAATCCTTTTACTTTTAAAATTGCTGTTAGTTTTTGTGTGACTGTTTCCTTGAGCAATTCCTCGTGGGATCAACCACGGACTTCCGAGAATATATTACTTTGCTCAACCTGCGCTTGGGTTTACAATATTAAAGTTGAAGCACTCCCCCCTCATGTTCCTTCCATAATTTAAAAGAAGCATAACTTCAAACATAAATTCCTCTAGGATATCTTCAAATTGATCTTCTTTCAATGCCTCTTTATCTTCGGGTCTCAATAAGATGAAGGGCTTCCACGGGTTCCGAACATTTCAAGTAGTTTAGAACTTCAAATATATTGTATATCACTACTTTAGCGACTTGCATTATGTTTGGCTACATCAGATCTAGTCAAATTTGGGAAATTTTGACCAGTCCAATATTCTGGAGATGGAGCTAGCATGACTTTGGGTTTAAACCCAATAAAGGTATTATATAAGTTAGCATCTCATGAAGTTTAGGAGTGTAATTAATAAAGGAATTTAGCTTGTGACTGCCAAATTGCTAGTTAGTGAGGAAGCTGTTAGTTTTTCATGATGGGCAATAAATTTCTATTCTTTTCCCTTGTGTGACAAATAAAAAGAGAGGAGGGATACAAACAAAGAGAGAGAGAGAGAGAGAGGGACATAATTTTTGAGACTGAAGAGAAGGATGTATGTTTCAAGTTATATTTTAACCTGGGGTTTGGAAATAGGGGAGGAGAGGACTGACTCATAGTAGTGGTGACTAAAACTAGTGGTGATTGGATTTTTTGGTTGCCCCTCTATATTTACTTATGTGACCCAAACTCATATTAAATCTGGTATGTGCATGCACCTTGGAACCATGGGCTTTTACAAGTGTCTAGAGCAGGATAGAAGAATATATGAAGCCTTCCAAAGAGATAGACTAGCAAAACACCTGAGAGAGAAGCAAAAGTTGTTGCCAAACAAGTTCGCTTAAGAAATAAGATCTGTAAGGGAGCCCTATGCTGAATAACATGACTCGGTGTGCGGTTGCACAGGAAGGCAAAAGTCAAGTACAAAATGCTAATAAGACTTTGGCACCCCTATATCTCTAAGCATATAATGTACCATCTCTATAAGACTCCTATTTTTCCTTTCAACAAATCCATTTTTCTCAAGAGAATATGGGCAGATGAGATACTAAAGGATACCCTAGGACGAAAGGTGAGACACTAAAGCATTAGACACATTCTTTGGCATTATTCGAACGAAAAGCTAGAACAATGCATCAAATTTTGTCTTAATCATCTATAGAAACTGAGTGATAACAAAGAGTACATATGACTTACTATGCAAAAGGTAGACCCAAGAACAACGGGTATGATCATCTATAAAGGTCACATAATATCGGGCACTTGACAGAGCAATAATAGGTGAGGGTCCCCAAATATCAAAGTGTATCAATCCAAATGACCTATGAGACTGGTGCATTCGAGGAATATAACTTGTTCTTACATATTTAGATAGTAAACACATAACACAGTCAAGTATACCACTAGCACAAGCATTACTCAAAGTAGGAAATAGCATACATAAATATTTAAAAATTGTATGTCCAAAATAGTCATGCCACAATTGAAAAATTTGTAACGAAAATAATAACAAGTACTAAGTAAAATACTAGCATGTAGCTAGAAACATATAAAGATAAAGTATGTAAAACCCGGGTAAATTTAAAATGTTTCGGAAAAAGGGCAAAATGATCATTTTGTCACTATAATAAGGAATTAAAATACGTGTTCTATAGAGCTTGTATGACACAACAGACTTTGTTGTTAGATTTGTATCTCGAAATCTAGTCACTCCGTCGAATTTCGAGATAATCAGATTTTTGCACGTCGTTCGAGATAGATGGGTGGCGGATGACCTCACAAAGGTCCCCAAATATAAAATTTATGTATAATTGGATAAAATTTTAAATAAAATTAATTCGAACTTAAACCAGGATCAAATAAATTATTTTGGGGCAAAAACGGACTCGAATAAGTGGAGAACGCATGACACGACTCGGGCCAAGTCTTAAAAAATATAAATAGGGGCTAAATATCTGAAAAATTAGATTTTTTTACTCCTCATTCAGCTGGCTCCAATGTGTGAGAGAAATTGGAAGAGAAAATGGAGAAAACCAATTGTCTTCCGTCAATTCTTAGAGTTTTGTTAATCGAAATTCGTCGAGTCAAGAGTTAAAGTTCATTTACACGATGAGAGCAATGCGTACGTACTAAGAACGAGGGATTTCACCAAATATCTAAAGAAAAACTTTTGAAAAATCGAGGTTTTGGGGCTTGGGGAGTGTCCTAGAGGTTCTCTACGCTTCTATTTACGCTCCAAGAAGTAGGGTTTCTCCTACTTTGGTTTTATTCTTTCCTTTGGTGTTGATAGACTAAGGGTTTGATGTAGAAATTGACCTAACACTTGTCTAAGGTCATGGAATGAGGAAATTTGGTATTGAAATGTCATAAGACCAATTCTTACTTGAATTTGGTAAATGGAAGTTACTTGTGTTCATTCTTGTAACTTGGTGAAATTTGAGGCATGCTATGTGTTTCATAAGATGTGTCTTGCATAAGTGTTGATGAAATGCTTGACTATTTGAAGCTTGCTGTTTTAATTAAATTGATATAACATTCTTGTGAATTGTGTTAGAAAAACATGTTGATATGAGCTAATTGAGGTATTGACATGGTGAATGATTTTGGTGATTACATGCTCTTGATATAAATATTCATGAAATTGGATATGTTGAGAAGTGGATAAAATTGTTCATATAGTATTCATTACATATGAGACATGACATTGATATACAATGGTTCATTACATTGCATTTGCACGGAGACATCTCATCACATAGGTGTGTGCACGGTTGTCGTCAACACCACACTTGGTGAATGACGAATGGCTTGGAAAAGTTGGGTTGAAGGCCTAGCTGAGCCGCATGGTTGTATGATAAGTTGGGTTGGTGTTAGCAAGAAGGGACTGGAAGATCCCTCGGGTGAGAGGCCCGGTGATTGGATACGCACTCCGTTGGTATAAGAACTCATAAAGTGTGTCGGTGTATGCGAAACTGTTGGTGGAAGTCCATGAATTCCGTATCATTTGGGTGTCATTGCTGTAAGTCCATGAACATCCACCCCAAGAAAGACCCTAGATTGTAAATGTCATTCAACAGGCAACATGGATGATGAATTCATACACATTAGCACTTGCATGTGTTGAGGCACCGAAAAGGGCTTGGATTGAGTTACATGAGTGAGTCTCATTTCATTTCATAGCATTACTTTGTAAAATCCAATATTGAAAACATATTCTTGATTAAAAGTGTTGTGAAAAATTTTTGTTACATGTGAAGACTTCATGTGCATCTAGGGGGAATAGTCTCTATAGGGATACTCTATTGAGCGTGACTCACTCTATATGGGAATACATTTCAGGTGCGGGTTATACACCAGTGGATGTCTCCCATGTAGAACATCAAGGATGAAAGGAGCCGACTTGTGACCTTATTTTGAGTTTTTGTAAAACATTTATGAAAATCATGTTTTTGGCATGTAAATAAACACAAATGATTGTAATAGAATTTAGTATGGATCATGTATAATGTAGAAAACTTCATTTGAAATGAATGGATTAGATTTGAAATGAAAAACAGGTGAAGAAAGGCAAAACTGGACA
>CM042198.1:7575891-7611853 GCA_023539305.1 Ilex asprella
ATGATATTTGTTCAGAGTCTAATTGTGTAAAGAAGTATCAACTATAGCATGAAATTTCAGCTACTCATCAAGGTGACAGGAATGAATAGAATCTACTCAGCTACAACTAAGTATTGGAATCAATTTGCACCTTTAGAGAGGAGCAAAGGTTGATTCAATTTTTTATGGCACTCAAAGACTGAATTTGAGGGACTTCGAGGGGTTCGATTCTTCATCGTCGTCTACTTTCCTCAATTGATGCAGTAGTTAATGAGCTTTTGACTAAAGAGGTGCATCTTAAGACCTTATCTAGAAAGGGTCTTCTTCCATTGCCCAACCAGACCATCGTAGTTTGCCCCTTCTCAAGTGACAAAACCACGCCTAACACTAAATATCTAAATATAATCTAACATGGAGAGGATACCTTAACACTAAAGGCTGCACCGTGATTGTAGTGGCTACTATTCGTCAATGAAGTTTGTCGCTGATGGATATGAAAAATATTTTTTTTCATGGAGATTTGTTTGAAGAAATTTTCATGACTCCTCCTCCTGGATTGTCACATGGTCCTGGACTAGTCCGCAAACTTCACAAGACTTTACATGCCCTTAAACATGCTCTCTTGATATGGTTCGCTAAGTTTTCTTGAGTAATATGTGATTTGGGTTTTTGGGCTAGTGATGATTCTACTCTCTTTCTGTGATCTATTTCCTCAAATTCTATTGTCCTCTTACTATATATTTGATAATATGATACTTATAGGTGGTGACATAGCTAGTATACTATTTTTGAGATGAAAGATTTGGATCAGCTTCGATTTTTCTTGACTGCTTCCTCTCCAAAAGGTTATCTACTCACAAAATTCAAATATGCATCGGATCTTATTCAACGAACCCGCTTGTCACATAATCAAACAATTGAAACACCTTTAGAACAAAATGTTCATTATTCTTCCTCTGATGGTACCCTCTTACCTAATCCTACCCTATAATAATACTATCGTTGGCAATTTGATATATCTTACAGTTGTTCATCCAGATATCTCTTATGTGGTTCATGTCGTTAGTCAATTTATTTCTTTGCATTCTTCAATATCTTTAAGATACTTTGCACCAAAATCTATTTTTGTTTCTTCCTCATGTTCTATGAAACTTAGAGCTTATTCAAATGCTGATTAGACTGATGGATCTATAGATCGCAAGTCTACCACAGGTTTCTAATCTCTTCTTTGGTGACTCTCATTTAATTAAAAAAAAAAAGGAAGCAAATGGTAGTTATACATTCCTATGTTGAAGTTGAATATCGTGTTATAATATCTACAACTACTAAGATAATTTAGTTACGTTGGTTGCTTCCAAATCTTGACATCTTATTTGCTCTTACACTTGCACTACTTAGATTACTCACAACTCGGCATTTCATAAGCATACAAAGTATATTGGCTTGATTGTCACTTTATGCACCTATTATCTTCAACTGTGCACCATCTCTCTCCATTTTCTTTATTTTACTCTACAGTTGATGAACTATTATAAAAACTGGATAAGACTGGCCAATCAAACTAGTTTACCAATTTACTAATTGAATCCCTTATGCAAGTGAATTGACTGTAAACTGTAAAATCGGCCAATTTTTAAGAAAGTCAATGAACCAAAAGAGTTTTTTAAACCGGCCAATTCAAATTTATGTGATTGAAAAAAAAAGTTAACTCCCTCCAGCAAACCTCATAATGAGGCTTTTCCAACTAAGGACTGGCTACCTGAGCGGCTTGAGCCACCAAGCCAAATAATGTTATGGAAAAGAGGACCATTGACCTCTTAAGGCAGGAGGTAGATTCTCATTTATCTGCTTTGTCGATGAGGTACTGCCTTCTTCAGTTGAACAAGGCATTGAAATGCATTTAACGCCTTTTTTTTCATCATTCACATAATATTTTTATGTGAGATTTAAAAGCTAAATCACTTGTTAATAAAATTTAAATAATTATTCATATATTTTTATATAAAATTTAATTTTTTAAAATATATTGTCAATAATTTTTATATACATAACATTGGTATGTGCACACAAAGTATGGATTGTGAATATATTTCATTTTTTCTAGCTAAATTATCATATTTTTTAATTTTTTTAATTTTCTATTATATAACCGGTCCTACGAATGGACACAACAACTAAACTAGTAAACCATTGATCCGATCCCTCAGCCGATTCGATGTCAAGACCAGTCCAGATATTTCTTGTGCAATTCATCTCGTTAGTCAATTTGTTTATTCGCATTATCTAGTATTTTCAAGATAATTTGTACCAAAATCTTTTTTTTTCTTCCTCTTACTTTATAGAACTCAGAGTTTATTCAGATGTTGATTGGCTCGATTACTCAATGGATCACAAGTCCACCACAAGTTTCTATTTCTTATTTAGTAACTCTTGTTTCCTAGAAAAGCAAGAAACAAACAGTAATTACACATTTCTATGCTAAGTTGAGTATCTTGTTACAACATCTATGACCACTAAGTTTAATTATATTGGTCGCTTACAAATCTTGACATCTTATATGCTCTTACACCTGTGCTATTCAGATTGATCACAACTCAGTGTTTCATGAGCATACAAAGTATATTGAATTGATTGTCACTATGACGCCCCAAAATTTAGGCTTTCTTATTATTTTGTTAATTCAATTCTCTTCCATTAAACCTTATTAATTAACTTAAGGCCTTGACCCTAAAAGACCAATCCCAACAAAATTTCAGAGAAATCTTCTATGTGCGGAGAACACCAAAACACAACTTGTCTCAACAACGATGACAATGATTATTCAAGGTCCAATGTAATTAACTAAGCAAGATCCCATACATTAAACATAATCTCTAAACATCTACAGACCAACATGAAAAGTTTTCAAGATTACATACCCAAAAGTACAAGTCATTTACTTGTCACAAAAATATATACAATTTTTCAGTGAGAAATGCCTTTGCAAAAGAATATACGAGTTGTATAAACAAAAATACAAGGTTACCCAACTAAATACAATCGAGACTTACAAGTACCTAAATCATCAAAATAAGAGCTCCAACTCCAGCTCTATCCTCCAGTTGGGCCCAAGTGCGAGCCATCCACAGAAGTATTAAATGGACCTGAAATATTTTTTTCACAACGGGTTGAGTCGAAACCCAGTAGGGTATATGCTATAGGTTAAGCCTCTCAACCCAGTGATGCATGTGATGGGTGATACACATTCAAATACATCAAGCATTCATATATGCAACATATAACATGAAAAAATGTGACCATGCTATGAAATGAGATGATGTTTGATGCATGTATAACCAATTTTGAACCTAACTCAAGCTCACATGACACGTACTGTCATGCTCATGAACCAGGCACTTTATGCCCACACAATCGAGTTAATTCAATGAGCTTGTTAGTTATTATCATTTTCTTTCGAAATAGGGTATTTTTTGACTTCCACCAATAGTCTACCCAAACTAACACGAATTTCAAGACTAGCACCCCCGATTCTGCGTACATCGACATATTTTTATAGACTCGCTACACCAACCACTAACTGTGTGATTGACATAAATGGACGTTGCATCCGAGGGAGAATCTATCACTTCTTGCAAATGCCCCCATCATTTTATTATCATTGTTCCTATGAGACTTAATCGGTCTTTAGCCCCACTTTCAAGCTCACAAACTCACCTATGTGGTAAGTGACAAACTCATGTACACACAACACTAACCATGCCAATACATCATAGATATGATGTAAAACGCGTACACATGCCATGTATGCCAAAATACAATAAAATGGGCTTAGAATCTCAAATACCAAAAGAAATGCATATATTTATCAACATAGAATTTCATCAAACATGTAATGTGTATAAAATTACACCCCTAGCATGCTTATCATCATGATATTTCATCAAAATATAATGTGCATAAAATTACACACTTTGTATGTTAGTCACTTTCAACATAGCCACATGTTTATTAACTAAATAAATATAAATATTAATACAACATGTTCATTACTCCAATAAACATAAGCACAATTAACCATGGTAGTCATATGTTAATCACCCATTTAACATATACTAGTTGTTGCACATGAACCAAATGAAGTTATAATTTTACCTTCTAATTTTTATTTTTGCATTTTTTTGTGCAAAATGCAAACATTTGAGTATATGCTTGTAGATAAATTTTTATTAAATAACAAAATTTGGACTACAGATTCGATACCCTTGTTCAGAATCAAACCTTGGTAACGGTAGACTATAGCCTGACAATGGCATACAACATACTCCATTACAATCTGAACAATAGAAAGTATGCAATCCAAGAAAGAGAAGATTAAGAGCAATGAGAACCTTCAGTTCAAGGTATATTGATGAACGCCTACTTCTTTCCATGACCATTACTGATGTGTCCAGACAAGCACTAATAAGCCTAATTAAGCAGTTCCACACCTTGGGCATATGCCAAGTTGAAAATCCACGAGAAACAAATATACAACAGAAAAGTAGATGAATGCAGCATGAAAAGGAAATGGCGTGATCTTCTATCTTCTCTTTCTTGAGTCCAAACACAACCAGATCAGTTAAGACCAACCGACTGTTACCCTAAAATCTGGGACATATAGAGATGTTCAATTGAAATCAAAAAAGAATAATTTAAAGAAAGAATAATGTGGTTGTTAAACTCACCAAATCAGTTAAGTTTTTCACATGTGAGAGTTGATAAGGTGACTTTTTCACATTTTACAGCTAAGTTGTATTTCAGTCTTTCAATCTCCTACAAAAGTAATCTAACACAGTTTTAACAAGTATTTGTGCCATTGATGCTATGGAACCATTTGAAACACTTGAGACAAAAAATGAAATAGGTTGCTCAAAACATTTCCCTTTTCTTAGCTGATATGATTCTCGGTAAATGAAAGTGGTACCATAGTTGTCAAATTACGATTCGTATCGTGAATCAGAATCTTAAATTATCGAATCGTGAATCGTATCGAATTGTGAATCATAAGATTCAACACAAAATTTGAACAAAAAAAAAACAATATTACATATTTGAAATAGACAAAATATTGAATATTTAACATTATCACATTCTAAAAATAATCAATTGACATAATCGTGTCGTCTAAATGGAAAGGTGCTAGTCTTTTACTTCATTTTCATGTTTTGCTTAACCATTTTCAAATTCAACAACTTCAAAAAAAAAAAATTTAAAGAATCATGGCTATTCAAAAACTAAAATAGTGACACCGAGTATATATTAGGTTACAAACTTGAATAGAAAAAGTACAAATAAAAAAATTAATTGGGAGAAAACATACATGCTAACAATTTGAAAGAAAAAATTAGAACCTAACAAACTACCAATGAAAGAATTGAGAACAAAAATTAACCGATGATACGACAGCATTAGCCGTGACCTTTAGCTTCAAACAATGCAAGGCAAATTTTAGACGACGTCAGAGAGAGAATGAAAAGGTTGAGTTTTTATTAGGGCATGGGTTCTTGTGGAAAAAAAAACGATGTTTTACTATTTAGCGGACAAAACGAAGTTGTTTTGCAAAAAAAAGTGATTGAATTGCGTGATTCGTGAGATACGAATCAAGTCGTACGATTCAGGTGCGATTCAACTCTAATACGATTCTCATATAAGATACGAATCGTTTTATACCTATATCGAACCGAATCATATAAATCGAATTGCAAATCGTACGATTTTGATAACTATGAGTGGTACAGAAAAAAAATTGAATATTATTAGGATTTAGATTATTTAACAATCTACAAGAACATGGTATTTATTGTTACTTCAGCTTGTTTCTTATCATTTGTGATATATCCTGTATGCACAAGTATTCCTTGAGGAGAAGATACGTTGTTGCTCTATTGCTATTTCTTCTTGAATTGGAATTGTTTAAGGGGCCCTATATACTAATCATGACTCTTTAGAAATATATCAAACCAATAGATGCCCTAATACTTGAATGGAAGCAGCTTCTAGTACTCTCCTTAAAAATGTTTTCGTATCCTGTCCTCGACCACATGAAGATGTTTTTGACAATAAAGGCTAATAAGAATCCAAGCTAAATTATCCAAAACTTCATGAATATATATCTTTGTACTCAATATCACGCGAGAAAAAAGCATTTCTCAAGCTATTTGACAGTGCACCTATGAAGAATTTTGCTAATCCACCAAGGTTTTCATCATCAGGTTCGAATTTAGCTCCATAAAAGTCTCCACGAGACAAACCTGCAGGTACAACCCTATCAAAAGAACTATAGTGTTTGTTAGGAGTGAGCGTCCAATTTTCCTTCAATTTGCCATGACCAAGTGTTTGGTACACTTGCTCCCCAATCATAAAACTACAAATCAATTATCCAAATGATTATTTAACCAAGTTTTACAAAACAAGTATTAGTTGATCGATAGGATTCTTACTTGTTGTCCATCCTCCAGCTTTATCCACTTGAATTCCAATAATTCTTCAAGATCATGATCTGTTTATGTATAATGACTCAATTCTCATATCTTATTTAACGTGTATAGAGTGACAGAGAGAATACAACCTATCTCAGTGAGGGTAAGTAGAAGAGACAAGTACTCCTCCAATGTTCGTTGTTATTTTGGAATAGCAGATACACCTATAAAAGCTGGACTTAGTTGTCAGAAATAATGATCAAATAATGGGTTCAAAAGACCAGGCCAGTGTATTATCCAATCAGTTAATGTACGCAAGCAAGGTTAAGTCGAAGCACACCAATAAAATATAAATATTTGTATGTGTGTAGGCGTGTAGCTCAATATGGAAACACTTACTGGTTTCTAACAAGAGAAAGGAAGAATAGAGTTGCAAAGCTTCGAGGATGGATTGCAAATGTTGATGTGAACTTTCAGTAACCAAATCAAAAAATGATACAATTCATTTTTTTTATTCTTCCTCAGCAACTAATAGAAGAGTAAGGAAGACATCTGAACTTACAAATAAAAGTTTCATGAAAATTTCCATTCAATAAATATTCCAAAGGACACAACCAGTAATGAAGGTAGCCCGGAGAGTCCACCTCAACCTACTCCTTCGCCGTCTGAACTGTTAACGAAGCCATGGAAGATGAATTGGTCGGAAATCTAGAGTAATTGTTGTATTACTACACAGAGTCAAAATGGGTACGTTATGGGATTTTTTGATGGAGTGGAGTTGATATATAGATGGGACAAGTTTCATATGCAGATGATTTCCCATCCATATGGTTGGTTTCCTTGGTTTTTTTTTTTTTGTAGCCAATTTGATGATAGTTGGGTCTCGGACATGCTACAACAGCACACTATTTTTGGGATCTCATACCAAACCACATGTCAATCTGGGATGGGGGAATGGGTGGGGGGAAGGTGACCTCCTATTGTGTATTCTCTCACTGTTGGACGGAGTAGAAAAGCAAAGGTGTCAAAAACTCTCTTTATTCAAGGATGGGGTAAAACATTAGGTTGTTCACAGTGGCTATGATTAAGCCAAACGAAAGCCTTAAAACTCAGACAGAAAAATAAGCATTTGGTATTCAAACTCTAGTCACACGTCTAATTAAAACCACAACTAAATAAGCTAAAGTGCTGAACTGCAATTCAAACTCATATGACAAATAGTAAATCAGCAAGAGGAAAATCAAAAAAAAATTAGAAATTACTGAAGCCGAATGGGATGTGTCCATACAGAGACAAATTGAGAGATGCAAACAATGGGCATCCACACTTTTTTAGCTTAAATTTTTTAAAAAATAATGTATCTGAGGAGCCACACAAAGATATGTTCCAATTTCTACTGTCATCACTTTGGTTTGATCTTGCATTGTGACGACCTCAAAATCAGCAGCTTTAATAACTTGTCCAAGTATAACATAGATTTGAAAATAAAAATATAAAATCAAATTATGCGCACAAACTCAAACAGTAATTGTAATATCATTCAAATGCGAATATTATTTGTAATAAGCTGAGAGGTAGAGTTCATGCAATCAATAAATTTTACAAAACATTAAAAAAAGGAAAATGCTATTTGGACCTAATCTAGGGAGTGGACTCTATCTAACATTGGAACTCACAACTAATCCAATGGTTGCATTGAAGCCACATCATTATATCCCTAAATTAGATCCCCAAATTAGGCCCCTATAGCATTACTCTTAAAATAATGTGCACTTTTTGAAGTGCCAATAACCTCAACTAAGGTGACTACCAAATTTTAAAACCTATCATATAGGGCCTAATCGAATGGTCAAGCTCAGCAGACGAATTTGGAGTCTCTATTGATGTTGCCTATTTGCAATACACTAAAGCATTAAAAAACCACAACAACCCCAGTCTCGACAATTCCACTTTTAAAATGTATAAATTTTGTAACAAAATCAAATAACAATCAAATCAGCATCAGTAACTGATACGATTCAACCTAATGTCAGAACCTAGTGAATTTAAGTAGCTAATTCAATTCCACAACAATCAAACACCATTTCAAAATCAAGTTCGATAATTATATTCAATCCAAGTTACAAGCAATAATACAAATATTTTACTAATTTCTTATTCAAATAAAAAGAATTAAAAAACAAAAACAAAGAAGAAATAAATTAACAAATCAGTACCTTTTAAGGCATTACCGATAGTTCCACAAAGCACAAAAATAGTGTGTGTGTGTGTGAGAGAGAGAGAGAAGTGTATAGACTGAATATCTGTCTATGAAGCGTTGTACCATGGGGAAGAGGATAAGGTGCACAAAGACTTTCGAATTATAATATATCAAGAATGAAATTTGTGAAGCTTGAGGAAGATGATGAGGCACACAGTTATGACAATTACCAAAAACTTTAATGATCCATTTGATATGATGAATGTCACAAGTGTTTGTTATTCCAATTTCAATGGTGATCGTGACAATTTTAAAAATTTGACGGATCTTGGCATTTTTAAATTTTTGTAGGACAAAAGTGTCCATATAAAGGTTTTCATGTATCTTGACATCTTAAAGTAGTATAGATATATAAATTTATTTTCATATCACACACACACTAGTTTGGATTTACTACCAAATAGAAGGGAACCTACCTTGCGTTTGAAGCCTTATAAACCCTTCAAAGTGTAGGGAAACTGATGGTGAAGAACTCCTGTAAAGTGGTCAAGCAAGCCTTCAACAAACCCGAGCAAAACCCAGACAAAATGAGCCAAATAAAGCCCAAAAACAGAGTCGCCCAATCTGGTATCCCGAAAATTTTGGGCAGCAAAACGTGGTGGGATAGAGGTGATCTTCGTGTCAATAGATAGTACTTGGCATGTAGAGCAACTTTTGTTCTTGCCCGATTGCATTTTAACAATTAGATCAAAAGTTATGATCCAAGGAAGAAGAAAAGAAGTTGAATAAATTTCAAGCTTTATCTCTCTTTCTCACATTTTTAGCGAAGAAGAATGGAAGACTTGGTCTTCTATGTAAGTTTTGTCTTTATATACTTGGTGTAGAGGTTGCCACTTGTCCCATTTTAATTGGTTGAAAATCTCACAAAAGTCATTCACAACTTAACATATGTCAAGTTTAAATGAGGGTGCTTTGACTAACTATTTTTAAATATAGTGTGGGGTCCCACGAATAAAAGTCTAGTTGCTGGAATGTTAATTGCCCCTCACCTCATAATACGTAATTTTTCTGACTACCTCAGAATTTAACGAAATTTATACACCCGACTAGTTTTCACGAGACTAATCTAACGGCGTAGTCCGTTTAATCATCCAGGCTATGCAAAAATTTCAGGTTTTTAACTCTACTTAAAAAGACTTAATATTAAATTACTCGATTAATTAATTTATTAAATTTATTGGGTTTAACATTGTTCCCCCCTTAAAATAATTCCGTCCACGGAATGAAAAACACATGTAACACATAAGACGAATGCACATGTAAGTCATGACTCATGACTTATGCAAGCAACATGAAATTTAAATTATACATTCATCCCCAAATAAAAATGAATAGGAAGACTGGATAGGGTCATCGCGCTCCCATGTAGCCTCCTCGATACCCCTGTGATGCCATAGAACCTTGATTAGCCTCACAGTTTTACCTCGCAAAACCTATTCTCGGTTATCAAGAATACGAACCAGTCTCTCCTCAAATGTTTCATCTGCATTTAAAATAAGTTCACCCCAATCTACCACATGAGTAGGATCCGGAGTGTACTTCTGAAGCATGGATACATGGAATATGTTGTGCACACCCGATAAATGTGGCGGTAATGCCAAGTGTGTCAGAAATGTGGGGTTAGGTCATTTCGTATTGATTTGTGTCGGAAACCTCCAAACATGAACCTAGCCTGTTTAATAATCGTGTTGAAATGTGTAAACATGAACCTGACCTAACCATTAAATGAGTTATCCGAACCCAACTTGTTTGACACGTTTAATAAACAAATCATTTTCGACTTCACAAACAACACGTTTAAGCAAAATATATAACACACGCATACAGATATACTGCAAATACAAACAAAATATAAAAAATACACAAACTTTGCAAATGACCATTAACCTGTTGGGAAGGAAAATGCACCAGTTACAGGTTTGGTGTCGTCACCAAAGAATTTCAAAATGGGAAGTCCAATTTATGTGTTGTTCAGCTGATTCAAATTTGAAGCACAAACTTTGGGATTATTCAAATTCAGAGGCAACCCAAAACCCAATTAGGCATTAAGGCCAATATAGTTTATTGTCAACCAAAAATCAACAAAATTTCCCAACCAAAAATCACAAACACAACAAACCAAAAACCACAATCCAAGCCAAATCTCACGGTTTAAACAGATATACACACACTGTGAGAGGTTTAAGTTTAATGTTAAACACACACACAAAGAACCTTTTCTTCAGACGGCTAGACAATTGGAGATAAGGTTAGGCAGATGACGAAGATTGTAATAGCTCTGATACCAAATTGATGTAGATTGTAATAAAAAAGAATTAAAGATAAGCAGAGAAGAAGGGGATGAGAATAGAAAGAATTTGAAGAAGAGGATTCAATATCAATAATTAATAATCAAAGTCTAGTCTAACCAAAATAAATACCTTATATATATATAGGGAGAACACAAATCCTAAAAGAATTCTAAAAAAATAGTCATAATGACAACTAAGCCCTTAAAAGGTAAAAGAAATTACTTAAAAGATAATATTAAAAGTATCAAAATAACTATTATAATTAATCTCTAATATCTATCCAGTTTCTACACGATCCCCATCATTCTCCTCCGGTTGAAAAAAACTCTCCTTCGGAGAGTCTTCAAAGTTAAAGTACTCTAAGAGAGCAGCCTGAAGATAACAGAACGCCTCATATAAAACGACAGAATCATCGACTTCTTTCCATCGACCAAGATAAATGCAAGAATCTCCATCTATATGAACACCTACAAATAAAATAGGAGACTTTGGAGTACCTCGATTAAGCCTCATTCCTCCAAATAAAAATCTGGACTAATACTAACATTCAATGAAAAATTAAGCAAATAAGCATTAGATCCAAACTCAAGAATAGCAAAATAATTTCTATTAGATTGTAACAAAGACATTCAATGGGACAAGATATCAATGACAAATGAGTAACTATAACACCTTGGTGTTGAAAAAAAGAAAATACAGACTCAATTGAACACTTGATAGGAGGCAAAGAAACAAAGTTAACACTCTCAAATGGGGCAGAATCCAGAACAATGTCAACAATATCAGGTGGAGAAGAATCCGAAACAAAATCAACAATCTCATTTAAAGAAGAATCCACAACAATGCCATTATGATTCAGAATAGTAGACACAGAATAATCGCCAACAGATTGTAAAATAGATAGCTCAATATGCCCAACATCTTGCATAGGAACCAACTGAATGGATTTTTCCTCAAGTTCAATGCTTAGTGATGATTCAACTTTTGGCTCCAATGAGATTGGAAACATGATAGGATAAAAAATAATCTCATCACTAGTGTCAATGTTCAAACGATTGAAAGTATGTTTTGAAGGATGTAAAGCATAAGGGCCCAATGGAACAGAAATATGACTATCATTATGCGAGTGTCCGACGTTAGGTGAAACTGGAGACTTGTCCTTATTTTCTTCCATTTGTTGACTTGCAAGAATTTTATTCAAGTGGGAAAGTTGACTTGTTATTTCAAATAATTGATTTTTCAACCCTCTACATTCTTCACGTAATTGACCGAGTGAATGTTTAGTATTGGCAACTCTAATTACAAAGATCTCAACCTTTTTTTCTAGGGAAATTTGGGCTTTTGAATGGTCACTAATGACATTGAGGATTGACCTAAATTGACTTTGATGATGACTAATGTCAGAGCCCAACTTCGATTCGTACAAATCACATAAATATCAACAACATTGTTCATCAGAAAAAAAAAAAATTGTTCGCAGAAATAAGTGTTCATGCGCTGCTTTGTGCACTGTTCACACGGTACTGTTCATCGTGCTGAAAAAAAAATTTAATTCAGTTAAAAAAAAACAAAACTAAAAAAAATAATAAATAAATAAATAATCATAATGACAACTAAACCCTTAAAAGGTAAAAGAAATTACTTAAAAGATAAATATTAAAAGTATCAAAATAATTATTATAATTAATCTCTAATATCTATCCAATTCCTACACGATCCCCATCAGCAGGACTTCAACTTCCAAATCTAGAACTGGAACCCGGATGAACGCGCCTAAGTAGTGAGCCCTGAGGATTGACGCCTGAGCGGCTAAGCCCAACTCTCGTCCAGTGGCAGGTTGTGTTTGTGTGAGTGGAAAAGTGGATTAGGGTTATTTTTTTTTTTTTTTGCTTTTATATGCTTGGATAAACGGATTAAATAGGTCCACAATGACTTAGTTGGATTCGTGTTCAAATCATGTCAACCTATTTAAAATATACGAGTTAATCAAGTCAAAAACTGGTTAACCTAATTTTGACATGAACCCGACATTATTTTTTTTTTGTTTAAGCGTGCTGACCTATTTTTATCCACTGACCCGTTTAATTTCATGTCTAACTCATTAATTTCGTGTTCAGTTCGTGTCGTGTCAAAAATTAACAACCCTACCAATCAATAAGCAACAGTCCGAACTCCCTCAAGCTCCTTGAAAGGCCCAAAATTTCATTAAGTTCCAAGACAATTAGAAAAATGCTATGTTATTATGAGTCTATAACTTTTTTACAAAGGTATATACATATATTTTATTAGTAATTATTTAAAAATTAAAATTGTGCGTATCTTATGATACACGATACGATATACTATTTTTAAAAAGATACGTCCTTCGATACACGATTTGACAACTATGCTTAGAATAGGACAAGTGGCAACTTCTACACCAAATATTAAAGACAAGCCTACATGGAAGATCAAATCTTCCATTCTTCCTTGCCAAAAATGTTAGAGAGAGAGAGAGAAAAGCTTCCAACTTCTTCAACTTTTCTTCTCCTTCCTTAGATTATAACTTTTGATCCAACTATTAAATTCGACCGAGCAAGAACAAAAGTTCTATGCGTCGTGGGCTATCAATCGACACCAAGATCACCTCGATTCCGTCACGTTTTTGCGTCTGAGGTGTTGACTCAGGCTTGTTGAAGGCTTGCTAGGGCACTACAAAGGGGTCTTCACCACCATTTTTCCTTCAAACACAAGGTGGGATTCCATTCTATTTGGTACCAACTCCAATTTAGTGTATGTGTGTGATATGAGTATAAATTTGCATGTATGTTAAATGGTGATTAGCATATAGCTAACATGGTTAATTGTGCTTATGTTTATTGAAGTAACGAACATGTTGATGTGTTAATATCTATGTCATTGAGTTAATGAACATGTTACCATGTTGATGATGACAAGCATGATAAGGGTGTAATTTTATGCACATTACATATTTGATGAAATGATATGGTGATGACAAGCATGCTAGGTGTATAATTTTATGCACATTACTTGTTTGGTGAAATGGTAGGATGATAGATATATGCATTTCTTTTGGCAATTGAATTTGTAAATCTATTTATTGCATTTAGGCATACATGGCATGTGTACGAGTTTTACATCACACATACGATGCATTGACATGGTAGTATTGTGTGTACATGGATTGGTCACTTACCACATAGGTAAGTGTGTAGGGCTTGAAAATTGGGATAAAGTCCGATTAAGTCTCACAAGAACAAAGATAATAAAGTGATGGAGTATTAGCAAGGAGAGGTAGATTCTCTCTCAAGGCTCGGTTATATCGGTCACACACTTAGCCAGTGGTGTAGTGAGCTCACAAAAATGTATTGGTGTACGCGGAACCAGGAGTATGAGTCCTAAAATTCGTGTCAGTTGGGTAGACTGTTGGTAGAAGTTCATAAATACTCTACCCTGAAAGAAAAAGATAATAAATGACAAGTTCATTGAGTTAACTCGAATGTGTGGGCATAAAGTGTCATGTTCTTGTGCATGACATTACATGTGTTGTGGGAACCCGGATTGAGATTAGAGTTGGTTATGCATGCATGAAACATCACTTAATGTTGTGGCATGGTTGGTGGAATTATTTTATGTTACACATCACAAATGTAAATACTTGATGTTCATAAATGTGTATCTCCCATCATATGCATCATTGGGTTGGGAAACTTACTTTATAACATATACCCTAATGGGTTTTAGCTCACGTCGTCGTGGGAAAAACATTCCAGGTATAGATGATGCTTCCGCAAATGGCCCTTAATAGGGCTCAGCTTGAGGATAGAGCCAGAGTTGGAGCTCTTATTTTGATGGATTAAATACTTCTAAATCTCACTTGTATTTAATTGGGTAGCCTTGTATTTTGGTTTATACAACACTTGTATATTATTTTGTAAAGGCATGGGTTATTTGGAGAATTGTATATATTCTTTTGACAAGTAAAGACATGAATTTTTTTTTTTTTTGGACATGTAATCCTTAGATTTGAAGACTTTCCATATTGGCCATAAGTTTTGTTACTTAATATTTAATGCATGGGATTTTACTTAGATAGTTACATTAGACCTTGTATGGTCATTGTCACATTGTTGAGACAAATAGTGTTTTGGGTGAAGTTCTCCATACAAAGGAGACTCTGCCGAATTTCATTAGAATTGATCCTCCAGGATCAAGACCTTGAGTTAATAAATAACATTTAACTGGAGAGAAATGAATTTATAATATAATAAGGGCCCCAAATTACTCTACAATTGATGAACTATTATCAGAACTGGACCGGACCAGCCGGTTTCCGATTTACTAATTGGATCGCTTATGCAAGTAAACCGTAAAACCCAATTTTTTTAAGAAAGCTGGTGAACCAACTAGTTTTTTAAATCGGCCGATTCGAATTTATGTGATTAAAAAAAAACTCCATCCAACTGTACTAACCTCATAATGAGGTTTTTCCAACTAAGGACTAGCTACTTGAGCAGCTTGAGCCACCTAGCCAAATAATGTTGTAGAAAAGAGGACCGTTGACCTCTTATAGGCTGGTGAAGTTTCTCATTTCTTTGTCTTTGTCAAAGTGGGATTGCCTTCTTCACTTAAACAAGGCATTCAAATGCCTATAATGCCTTTTTTTTCATCATTGACATTATTTTTTTGAGATTTAAAATCTAAATCACTAGTAAATAAAATTTAAATAATTATTCATATATTTGTATACAAAATTTAATTTTTTAAAATATATTTTCAATAGTTTATATATATATATATATATAACAATGGTATACACACACAACGTATGCCCTGTGAACATATTTCATATTTTTTTAGCTAAATTATTATATTATTTATTATACAATCGGTCCGACCAGTTGACCCAACAGTTAGACAAGTGAACCATTGACTCGGTCCCTCTACTAGTTCGATGTCCGGTCCGGTCTGGATGACTATGATCATTAGCAATTTGGTATATTTTACAGTTACTCATCCAGATATCTCTCATGCTATTTATCTCGTTAGTCAATTTGTTCCTTCGCATTCTCCAAAATCTTCCAGATACTCTACACCAAAATCTTTTTTTTTTCTTCCTCTTGTTTTATGGAATTCAGAGCTTATTTAGATGTTGATTGGGTCAGTGACTCTATGGATCACAGGTTTGTATCTCTTCTTTGGTTACTCTTATTTCCTAGAAAAGTAAGAAGCAAGCGATAGTTACACATTCCCCTGTTGAAGTTGAGTATCATGTTATGACATCTACGACCACTAAGATAGTTTACTTATGTTGGTTGCTTGTAGATCTAGACATCTTCTTATCTGTTCTTACACCTATGCTATTCAGATTGCTGACAACTCAGTGTTTCATAAGCGTGCAAAATATATTGGATTGATTGTCACTTTATACGCTATCATCTTCAGTTGGGCACTATTTCTCTCTATTTTCTTCCTTCTATTCTATATTTGACGATTTCTTTATGAAGCCTCATACAATAGTGAGATTTTGCTTTTGGCTTGGCAAAGTCTTGATGTTCGCTGCTACTACTAATGAGTTTGATGGGGGTGTGAGTGTACATTTAATGTTGAGTTTAGTCACTTATTTTATTTTGGGTTGCCCTACTGTATACAAACAAAGATCAAAATTTCGTTTCAGTTTATTACTTCGGTCACCTAGGAAACGGAAACATTTCAACGTGTTTCGGAAACGGAAACGGAAACGTTTCGACGTGTTTCGGAAACATTTCGACCCATTTTGGAAACATAATTGAAAAAATAAAAAACTTAAGAATTATTTTTCTAAAACATCGATTGAAATATATCAAAGTATCTTGAAATACCTTGCGATATTCCGAAACAATTATGCAAATGCATTAAAATATTATAATACATCTCAAAACATTATAAAATACCTCAAAATATTAGAATTTCGATTTCATCACTGTTTCGTTTCGGTCTCCTTGGAATTGCAAACGGAAACGTTTCAGACGTTTCAAAACGATATTTTGATCCTTGTATACAAGGTCTTTATTATGTATTCTAATTAATTGTTGTAACACAGACTAAGAGTATTTGCTATTTCATTCTCTCTTTCTCCTCTTTTTAATAAAAGTTAATAAGATTAACCACGTTTTTGGGAAGGGATGTAGAGCTTCATACAATGGGAATGCGTGTTTATGGAAATTATTTGGGTAGTATGGATGAAAAGAAATAGAGAATTTCCAATGAGAAAGAAAAGTGGGGAAAAGGTAAACTTGTTGGCCTCCCTTTGGGCAGTTGTATCCAAAGCATTTGAGGTTGTGTCATTCTTCTCCCTTAAAAATGATTCCTGGGTGGTCTTCATACCCACTTTCTCATAACCTTTTACTAATTTAGTGAAAGTTATGTTTCTTATTAAAAAAACAGAGGATAATAAGTCTTTCGTTAGAATCCTAAAGAGTTCGCTGCTCGAAACCTTAATTCTGCTATATTCATACTTTGCTGTTTAGTAATACTTATCTTTATCTACTTATACCTTCATAATGTACTGTAGCTTAATTTGGATCATCTATATATTTCTACTTGTTCACGCAAGAAACAAATGATTTTGCACAGAATGAATTGTTTTTTAACAAGTGTATCTAATCCAGACTTTTCATCAAGACCTTGTACCCATAGAATGTACAGGGAAGAGAAGACTGACGGCTAATGCCAAATAACCATCATAAATAAACATATTCATATACATTTCATAGGAAAAGTTCAAGTTGGCTGAGCTATAATAAGTTGAATACCAAATTTATGAGGGAAAAAAATAGTTAGCCTAGAAGCTAAAAATTCTTTAACTCCAAACCTTTTGTTTCATGTAGAACTATTACACGACATATTCAGAAGGAAAAGAAAAATCAAAATAAAAAGGAAAGGAAAAAGCATTAGTACGAAATGGTAGAAAAAAATATAAATAATCAATTAGTAAACATTAGAAAGCATACCTCCAGAAGCTGCACATGCAGGCCACAGCAGCAACAAGCAGAAAGCTTCCGCCATAGGAGACTCTGAGATTTAGATGCATAAATGTGATGCAGAAGTCCTTCTGGGTCTCGTTAGAAACAGTGTAATTCAGTGCCGCTAAAAGGTCGGTCATGAAACAACTCATTTGTCCCTTGTTAACCATTTTTGATAAAGATCAAATGCACTATCAAGCTTTCTTGTCTTGCAGTACTTTTTCATGAGTACTAGAAATGGAACATGATCAATAGGTATACCAGATCTCTGTACCTTGACAAAGAGCTGTTCAGCCTCCTTCATTTTACCTCTTACACAATAACATTTAAGCAGATCAGTGTAAGTAATAATATCCGGATCATACCCTCTCCTCAACATTTCATCATGTAACTGGAGAGCTGAATGAATGTGGCCAAGATTACAAGCAGCACCTACCAATAGATTATAAGTGACCAAATCAGGAATAGGGCCATTTAAGAACATGTCTTTCTTTAGAGAATGAGCTTTGACAACATTTCCACTTCTTATTTGTGAATGAATCAATGAATTATAAGTAAATATGTTGGGTAAAACGCCAAATGCAACCATCTGATCTCTAATGGATAAAGCTTTTTGTATATCTCCACATCTTGCATAGCCATCAATTATAACATTCCAAATAAGAGGCTCAGGTATAACCAAATTCTCTAACATTCTAACAAGAAACTCATTAGCTTTAACAACATCGCCATTAATACACAGGCCATGGATAATCATTTTGTATGATATTTCATCAGGAGAAACACCCATTCTTGACATAACACTAAGGATATAGCAAGCCTCGTCAGTCCTTCCTTCCTTACAAAGCACACTGATAAGAGTATTGTAAGTGAACGCATCAGGAAGTAAACCACCTTTAAACATTTCACAAGAGTACTTGTATGCAGCATTCACGTCTCGGCTCAAACAAAATCCATGAATAATAACATTATATGCGACAACATCCATTTGGGTACCCCTTTGGAGCATCTCATCCCAAAGAATGAGAGCCTGAGCCACATTTTCGTGCTTAAAATAACCATCCATGAGTATAGTCGAGGTGATCAAATTCGTGGTATGCTTGTCACAACTATCACCTAATATTTCCCCAAGAAGCTTTCTAGCATCCTCTAATAGACCTTGATTACAAAGTGCATGTACAAGAATGTTACATGTAACTCTATTTGGTGTAACACGAGAATTAGCCATGGCAGATAAAAGATCAAGAGCCTTGTCCACGTTGTTGATATGGCAATAGCCCTTCATTAATGTGTTGTAGGTGGCACAATTTGGAGAGGTACCCCTGTATAACATCTCTCCAACAAGCCACTCAGCCTTCTCCAAGTCACCGATTTTACAAAGTCCATTTATAAGGTAATTGTGAGTAAGAACATCAGGACTGACACCTTGTTGTACCATTTTGGTCCAAAACCACATAGCTACTCCCAACTTACCTTCCAAACACAAAGCCCGCATAGTGCAATCTACTTCCAAAGTGCAGCTACTAATCCTTAAACGTGTCCATGACACACTTTCCCTGAAAAGTTCATAGAATTGAATCACAAAAAGATTTCAGGCCAGAAATGTCTATGCTCTAAACTTTATAGAAACCAGTATAAAGATTCTTTTTCTTTCGGGGTCGGTCTGAACGAATAGTAAAAGCACATGATTTCCTATCACAACACACATATAATTATATTAAATTATAAGTAACTAATCATTAAATATAAGAAAATAGCACTTTTGATGGTTAATGAAGGCCTACTAGAACAAGTATCAAGCTAGAAAATTGTCCTAATTGTTTGATTTATTTTGTACATAATTTGGTTGATTTAAAGTAATAATAGACAAGGCAAAAGAAGCAAACACTAACCTCCCTAGTATAAATATACTTTTGACGTAAATGTACTTTTTTTTTTGCAAGGACCAGTTCCAAGGTCAGCCCTAACCTCCCTAGTATAAATATAGGCTCTATCTTTTGAGAGAGAAACAATTCTAGATCCAATTTTCTACATCTTTCTTTATTTTTCTGAGATCTACCCATGGACAGTGAGTAGTTCCCTTTGTACTTTTAGCCTAGGGCTATGGATTTGGGATTGTTTATTCAGATATTTATTTTATCCAATTATTTTCTTAAATTTAATATTAAATCTTTATTTTTTCAATATTGATTAAATGTTTTAGCAAAGTTTTATAATCTATATAATTGTTTGATTGTTTATTAACAAGATTGAGTTTTTGGTATATTCAATGTTTATAATTCCCTGCAAGTTTTATAAAAATAATTTTTTAATTTTTATTTTCATATCAATCAAATTAATTGTGTTCCAAAGCTATATTTTTCAGTTAATTACATTAATTTGAAAATCAACTAAAATAATTACAAATTGCATGAATATAATTATCTGATAAACATGAACAGATTCAAATACCAAAGTTAAAGAGTCGTTTTCCCAGTAGATTATTTCTTTTAAATTTTACTTTACAATTAATCTTCAACCAAACTCAACTTTTCCAGAAATCTTTGGTTTTTCATTTTCTTATTCCTAAATTCTCTTTAACTCATACAGTTCGACGTCAGACTTACCAAGTATTTACTACTTCTTGATCACCTGTACTTGAGTGTACCCTTCAGGACTCGGGCAACTACTTTTCTAATAAGTGAAATAGCAAATCAATGCAATCAAGACATTACAAGTATACACCAAATAACTACATAGAGAACTATTAGAAATGTAAATGTAAATTAATTCCAATTCCAATTCCAATGTAAATGAAGAAATACATAGAGAACTATTAATTAACTTGGAAAAATTGCAAGGAAAAAATGCAATATAAAGCGTCCAATTCCCAAATCTATTGTGCTTAAGAACAAAAAATAAACAAATCATTGCCATAAGCCACAGTCATTTAGAAACTTTCATCACAAAAATTGAGCAAAAATTTTTCAATCACTACATCCCTTTAATATTATCTAAGAGATTTAGGCTTACCTCATTGATTTCAAGCGGTCCAAACTACCCTTCAACATTTCATCCAAAGCATTAAAAACTGCACCCGAACCATCTCCTTCATCATCACAATCTTTCTTTTGTGACCACCACTCTTCTCTTCTTAGCTCATATCCATCGCCAACATTTGCAGCAATCATATCCTTAATGGCATTTGGAAATATTTCACTCCCCCTATAAAATATAAACCACACATCCAACAATGCTTGCTCAACCATTAACATTGTCAGATTTGGTAATGCATGCTACTATAGCTTATGGTTTGACAGAAAGTAGCAGAACATATTCATGTAATGAACCCCACCCATTTTTTCGGATAAGGCTCTGTAAAGGTTAGTTAAGTTCATATAGACATGCTTATATGGATTAGTTGTTGCTGTAGTGGCAAAATTATAGTGACAAAACAGGACAATTGTTAGGTGCAGTGGATAATACCAAAAGTCGTTATGTATTCGGTTCACAGAACCAGAAACACCTTCCATCAAGTTATATGGACTACACTGGGCTATGACTTCACATATATGTGCATATATATGCGAGTTGGAAGCAGTCAGTTACCTTCTATCGACTAAATCTCTGTTGGGTTTACTGCAGAAAATGTCGGTAAAGATCTGACTGATACGGTCTTTGATGGAGTCTAGGGTTTGGATGCTACTGTTGAAGATTCGAAGAAGAAAATGGGATTCTTTGGAAGCAATTAACAGCTGAAACTCCAATTTTACAACCACCAAATAGTGAAATTTATAATCAAATTGCAATTACACACACAGATATCTTATAGAATGCATTTGTATACATACTATAATCTCTTCGAAATGATAATTACAGAATAGAGTTTTATAGCTGAGAAAATTGGGAGACTTACCGTTTGCATTTCTCGGGAAAGAAATGGTTTTGGTAGGTACGTCGCTGAGATGAGTCGATGGTTTGCTATTCGGGCCAATAAAACGACGTCGTCTGACGGCCGCCTGAGTAGCAGGACACGCAGGGAAAGAGAGGAGACATCGGAGCACTGTTTTTGAATCTGAATTGAGGTTTACAGCGAGGCCGGTGGGTCTGGGTACGTATAAATTGTGTTTGAGTCGGGTCGGTCAATTTGAAAAAATTATCGGGTCTAATCTAGCTTATGTGTTAATTGGGACCAGAGAATTTATAATGAGTTAAATTTATTCCTTAAACATATTTGATGATTATTAATATCTTTAGTTAAGTCTAAACTTTTATTTAATAACAAAATGCCCTTATTTTTACGTTCAAAGGAAATTTCAACATGAAAAGTAATTTTAAAACTTAGAACCAATTATCTCTTAATTTATGCTCAATAGAGATCTTTCACTAAGATTTTTTTCATAAATTTAAAATTCAAATTCACTAAAAAAATTTCCATCAAACACTCCTCTTTCTCTCTCGTTGCCTCTCCACCTCTCTCACTTCTCTGCCCTCTCAATTACCTATCTCTCTCTCTCATTGTACCTGAACTCCCCCACCTAGATCAGTTTTCCAACAAAAAACTCTAATACCACTGTGGTAATTATTGGCTCTGCCGCTGCTTTCAACAACTAAGAAATATTATCAAAGCTCAATTGTTTCAATCTCTAAACTTCTGTATGTTTCTTTAATTGAGAGTTTTGAGCAATGTTATCAGAATCGGATCGGACTAGCCGATCGAACTGGTTGGACCATGAACCAAGACCTAAACCGGTACAGTTCTTGACTTGGACCGGATATACGAGTGAACCAGTAAAAAACTATAAAACCGGCCAAGTTTGGACAAAATGGTGAACCGGGCAATTTTATCAAACTGGACGATTCAAATGTTATTTATTATAAAAAACTAAATCTTTCCAGAAAAAGGTGGGTCTATCTTCGTTGTTTTCCTCTAGCGGTCTAGCCTTCTCTCTCTCTCTCTCTCTCTCCCTCTCCCTCTCTCTTCCTCCTCCTCCATAAACCAGACGCACTTCAGCAGGGTGATTTCTTTGATCATCTTCTCTAGAGTCCAGATCTTTTCCGTCACTCTCAATCTCTTATTGAGCCAGCCTCTCTCTCGCTCTCTCTATGTATCTCGAACAGTCAAAATCCAAGCATAAATGTTTAGGTACTAAACATTGGAATCTATTACCAACACAACTATTTTAAAACAAAAATATCAATCTATTGCATTTTTAAACGTATTTACCAATCTACTGCATTTTTTGAAATCGGAATCAACAAATTCACTTTCATATATAAAGCGTCTTTGTTAATTCTCCTTTATTAGTGAAAGCGTATTCATCACCTCCGCTTTTAAATAAATGCGTGTTCAAGAAATCTATTTTCATGGCTTAAATTCGTTTTGCATTAAAGCGAATGTATCAAATACGCTTTCAATGAAAGCGGATTTGAGGAAACCACTTTATAATGAAAGCGTATGTGTGGATACCACTTTCTAATGAAAATATATTTTATGAAACCGCTTTCATTAGAAAGCAAATTTGCTAAAAATGCTTTCATTATAAACGTATTCAATACATCCACTTTCTTTAGAAAACGGTTTTAGCACATCTACTTTTTATGCCCAAACCCTTTAAAGCTATGAAAAAAGAACCCTCTTCCCCCCCCCCAAAAAAACCCAACAAACCCTAAACCACCCTAAACATTAAAAACCCTACCCGCTAAAACTATTATTATCCAAAAAAAGAATATTACCACTTGTACCCCCAACCCAACAAACCCTAAACCCAGTGAAACTATTATTATTCCAAAGAGTGAAACTATTCTCAAACTTTTCATGCATGAACCCAATGAATAAAAAAACTCAGATTTATAAAAAAAAAACATTCAAAATGAAGAGACTTTATTTCTTTAGCTGAAATAGAAATATAAGATTCTATTTTATACGATATAAAACAGACATAGAATAAAATATTTCTAATGACGACCATGTTCCCAACAGCATAATGGTGTGCCATGTAAGCAAAGAGTATCAAGGAAATTTTTTTCATAATACATCACTTGATTCTTCAAAATCAGAAAGTTCATTGTCAGAAGCTAGCAATGGATTGGATAGTATTGCATTAATAGGCTCTACAGGATCTAAATGTTCAATATTTGCTTTCTTAATAAGGTAGAATTGATTTAGCTGTCGTTCCATCTAATCATTCTCAAGATCAAGTCTTGCAATGATATCATTGTAGTTATCCGTGCACCATTCCACTGACATTTCAACTAAGCATGTATGTGACACTCGTAATCCATGACAACGACAATATACTTCAAACTCACAACGCTTGAAATAAGATTTGAACCAACTTGATCCCGGTAGGTAGTAATAAAACTCTAGAGGCGAAACAATGGTTGCAAGTCCAATCATCACATGGTCAACTTCGGTGAAAGGGTTATGAATGTTGATTGGCTCATTCTTAAAAAAAAACGTAATTTTTCATATCATGTTACTTCATTAGGATCTGTGTAATTACCGAGTTCTAGTGAACCGAATGAAGAAAATGTTTGATGATGTTGTTGGTTGGTCAAGTACGAGTCTTCGTTTGTTTGGCTTGAAGACCCAATTGATGATGTTGTTAACATATTTTAGTGTAAGGTTTACATTGCAATTACTTATCTGTAGATAAACACAAAAGTATCTTATTTAGTTTAGTATTGGAGGCATTATAATGAGTAGTAACTTATTGCAGTGAAAGACATTAAATTGTGAACAGTGATAGTGACCGGACACTGCTGACATAACACTGATAGGAAGTACTAACAGTGTTGTGTTACATCAATAAGATTGGCCATATCATGCAATGCATTGTCAATTCAACGTCTATTGTCACATAGACGCTTGACAATGTGTTTATGAAAGGTTAGTGATGTGCATCATTCAGTGATTAGTCAAATCACTAATGTTGAATGATTAGTCAAATCACCATATTTCAAAAAAAATATCCACATGTGGAAAAACAGTGACTACGACTAGCATCACAATGTCACTATAAATTCATTGTGTGTGTTGCCCTTTTTCTATACTTACCAATTGCAAACATGAGTTATAATCTATGCACATTGGTTAAAAGTATGGGTTATCTACGGGCGTTAGAGGATGAATTCTTCTATCCATTAAATCATCATTTACGTTTCTCACAGAGTTCAATGAATAGAATGAGGGAGGAATAGTAATATCGTTCGAATGAAAGGGAAGTTCTAAGTGAAGATTTGCGCACTTGGACGTACGAAGACGTCGTCAAATTGCCATTAATATGCCTATTGGCACACCCCAATAATTGGAACATGCATTGTGGCGTATTCGAGTTGAAAACAACCATATGACAATACGGCAAAATATGTACAACCTCCGCCAAATTGAACGCGACTGTGATGCAGAACATTTGATTGACGAAGCATGTTTGTGCTTGCAATTGTCTACAGAATCAAGATGTGTTTCTGACGTTGAAATGTCAAACGAATAAGGTTTCCCATGAAGAAGATTCCTCGATCAATAACCATATACCCATATGTTGGTTTATCCTCCAATGATTCTATTAATGTGGATCATTAGTTGTAATAATGTTTATATGTTTGTACTAATGTGTTGTGGTATTTTATTTGTACTTTCATTGTGTTGTCTTAAAATAAAATGTACCGTTTGTTGTCCTATGCTATCAAAATCATTTAAGTGGAGATGAACGCTCAACATAACAATGCAAACAATATAACATTATCATACATTTGAAAACAATATAAACTACTTATTAGAATTAAGTAAATATTCTAAATACCGACTTTTCACATACTGTATTTTAAAAAAACCAGAGTTTCCTCTATAGGTTGAAGGGGCCTAAAAATTTATGTATGTATTTCTCAATATATTTGTTTCTTTTTTAAACTCCCACAACAAGTTATTTGAATGAAATTTTTTTGAATGACCTACAACTTAACATATCTGTATTCACACCTTACTTTGGATTTCGTAGGGAGCAGATAAAATTTTAATAAAAGTTGTAAGCTTTTCTTTTTGTTGAATTAACTTCTTGTTTGACATGTTTTCCCATGGATCCCAAAAAGCAAAAAAAAATAAGCAAACGTTCGTTGTAGATTTTTAAGAGCAAAACCTAGGTCGGAAAATCCATTAGTTCTTTAAAAACAATGCTCTCAAGTTAGTTTAATTTTATTGCTATATATCATCACTTTAAATCCTTTTATTTATTTAAAATTGATATGATGGTATAGACTTACTCAACAATATGAAGCAACTTAAATAGATAGAGAAAAATTCTAGGTTCATATTTTGAAAATCACTCTTCTATAAAATATTGGAAATCAATAAAAAAACTTTAACAGTTTCGAAAAGACAAAAACAAAAAGTATTTAAGCTAATATAAAATCCGTAGATACGGATTTTCATATCTCGCCATTGTACTCAAAAGAAATATGGCGAGACAATAATGTAGACACACACACACACATATCATACGTACAATTATTCCATTCAAGCTTTATAAATTGGGCCACCTCAAGTGGCTCTATATATGACTGGTGTAGGGGGCATTCTTTTCTTGTTAGTTTAGAAGAATCGAATGGTACAGGTAACAAATTGTACACTACATATCTGCTTAACAACAACAATAAATAGTATAGCACAGTGTGACACCTCGAAAATCTGGGGGTCCCTTATCTACCGTTGACAACTTGTCAACCCGCGGAATTACCCATGGATGTCGCTTAACCCGACACCACGTCAATAACATTCTCTATAGTAGTAATTATTGCCACAAATGAAACTCATAGTTCTATATTCATCTAATTCAACCGAGGTCCAACGTACTCCAATATATAGCAATTTAAGTCTATTTGTGTCATTGAAACCCAAGAACTCAAAGACCAAAATCATAGCAAGAAGACTTGAAGATTTCAAAAGTCTGGGAAACCGTATCGGTACGGCGAACTTTCTGGACTGCAGCGTACCAGTACGCTCTGCCAATAACTGCCTGTTTCACCTATTTTCCATTTTCAATCTATTAAAAAACTTATCAATTTCATCACAAACATGTATAATGATGTTTTATACATTATACAAGATTTCATACAAGTCCTATTACAATTGTTTACATACGATTTCAATACTTACATGTCAAAAACCATTTTAAATCAAAAATTTTACAATTTTCTCAAAATAAGCCACATTCCGGCTTCTTCATCCACGAGGCTCAAAGTGAGGGCCTTCCATCGGCGTAGACCCCGTACATGAAATATTTTCCCATGAAGGGTGAGCCGCGCTCAATAGAGTATTTCCTAAATAGGCTACTCCCCAACCCAAATACACATGAAATGCTCACATGCAACCAATTCACCATTCATACATTCCAAGTATAGATATTCTATCAATGTTGAAAATTTACAATACAATGCTATAGAATGAGATGAGACTCACTCTCACTATCCAACTTGAGCCTTTCCCGACTCTTCAACACATGCAATTACTAGTGTGCATTTGTCCGTCATCCATAATCCCGAGCCCTTTCCGGCTCTCCAACACATGCAATTTTCCATGTGTAAAATTCTGTTATTTATGTTATACATCAAATGACATTATCAATCCGGGGTCTTGTATGGGGTGATTATTTATGGACTTACACCAACAGTATCCGACCGACACGGGATTTATGGGCTTCCACCAATGGTCCCGCGTACACCGACACATTTTATGGACTAATACCAACGAAAGGTGTATCCAAATCACCGGGCCTTACACCCGAGAGATCTTCTAGCCCTTCTTGCTAACCCCGACCCTCAACACCATGCAAATCGTGCGACTCGGCCAAGTCATCGACCTAGCTCACTCGAGCCCACTTGTCATCCATCAAGTATGGTGTTGACTACACCATGCACTCACACCCACTCAACCACGATGTTTTCGTGTATATGTAATGCAATGTCTCATTGCAACTACAATATAATGTTCAATATGCTATGTGTGTCATATGAACTATTCTAAACCCAATTCACATAATCCATGACAAATTACATCAAAAGCATATAATTCTCATGTCTCACAATGTCAATAAACCAATATGCATTTATCAAAATTTTATCCAAAACTCAAGTCCAAGCATGTTATCTCATATAAGCAATAACACACTTCCAAATCAAGACATTATGTAAACACACAACATGCCCACAATTCACATAATTCAAGAAATTACATTAAGCAATTTCTACATAGTCATTTCAAGATAGAATATATTCTACCCAATTTCAATATCCATTTCACCAAATCACTTCTATATGCAAGTCATATATATATATATATATATATATTAACTTACCCATTTCATCATAACATTTAAAGTGGTGAATAAACCTAAGTAGAAGAACCCCCTACCTCTTGAGCGTGAGGAACGATCGTAGGAAGCTCCACGAACTAGTTTTTAACCCAAATGCCTCCCTTCCAAAAATCTCGTTCTTTGATCTTCGGTGAAAACCCTCCTTTTTGGTATGGGAGCGTAGCCCTTGACGAGGAGAACAATTTTTTCTCTTGGCCCGAACGGATCTGAGCCCTCAATCTTCATAGATCTTAGAGAGAAGGTGGAGAAAATCTTGAGCTTCTCTCTCCTCTCTATGGGCTGGGTATCGACTGAAGAATGGGGCGAAAATCTGATTTTCTCCCCTATTTATATTTTTAGAATACTTGGCCCACAACGCGCTGCACGACCCTTTTAATTCCGGGTTCGTTTTTGTCCTGAAACAATTAAATTCGCTCTGGCTCATGTTCAAAATATTTTTACTTTGTCTTGACTTCATTTATTTTTAAAATCTCATAAGTTTCCTAAAATTTTCGTATTTGGGTCTCCCCGAGTCCGACCGCCTTGTAAAATGCGAAATACCCAATTATCTCGGAATTTGATAAAATTTGACATGGTAACTAGATTTAGCGAGACGAATCAAACGGCGAGTTCTGTTTTGTCATCCGAGTTCTAGAAAAACTCAAGTTTGTAACCCGCATCGTAGTGATAAATTACCGGTTTACTCTTTATTCATAAAAGTTCAATTTTACCCGGGTTTTACACACAGTGAGAACTTGCACCCATCCTCCGCAACCGATGCAAATGACCTACTTCGGATTCAGATTCAGATTACAAAATTTGAATCATTTTTTTGTGTAGTTTTTTAGTGAAAAATAACATATTGAGGAGGGGGAGGGAGAGAGAGGGAAATGGATGAATGCAAACATACAATAGATCAAAATTAAACTTAAGTAGCCATGGTTTTGGAGTCTCGATCGTAATCAAATACTATAGATGGGATCATAGGTTTTCTTCTTCATCATTCTGTAATAATCCTTTTGAGAATCACCATTTGAAACAAATCTGTAAAATCAAAATATCCATCAATTCCAAAAAATGAAACAATGATGTATATATATATATATATATATATAATATATATATATAATTGATAAACCATAAAGCTAGACTATGTATGCGTTTCACTATGAGTCCAAAAAAGATTAAGCTAGAAGGTGCAGACTAAAACACATAGTTACAAATTTTGAACATTGTTGTGGTATGCAAACTCCTTGGAGGCTTCCTAGAGAGATATCTTTTTTTTTTTGAAGGGGTTAAAATACCCAAACTTGAATCAAACCAATAATAGAAAATGAAGAGAAGTTACAGTAGGTGAAAAGTTACCAAGTAAATTGGAGGTTATAAGAAATTAAGTCGACAACCGAAAAGTCACAAAAAGATAGCGTGTAATAAGTATCATGTTTTTCCATTAACTTTAGAATCTAGCAAACATAAGATAGACTAATAGTTAGAGCCTTGTTTATTTTTCTTTTGGCGGGAAAATGAGCATAAAATTTTTGAAAAGTATAAACCACAACCTGCATTTTAAATAGAAACAACCGCAAAAACAAAATAATTAGCAACAAAACTGAACAATGATGTAAAACACCATTTGCCTTTCCCATTGGTAAATGATGCATTAACAACATCCTATTATTCATTCATAGAATTTATGAGGACTTTGTTGTGAACCAATCATGTCCAAGCTACAAATGAGGTCGTAGGTATTAATGATGAAATTGGCATTAAATAATAAGACAATAGATTATCAATTTGTTTATGGGCAAAAAGGAAAATCAAAACTTTTTTCAAGATGTTGATATTTTATAGTAGCATGGATAAGGATAAAATTGGCATTAGAAAATTAAATAAGGGTGAAATAGAAAAATAAAAGTTTTTTAGGTTAAGAAACTTTTAGGAATATTATAGGTATGTATAAATAGATTCATCGTCTTTCTCTCTCTCTCTCTCTATGTGAATGAGATGAATGAAACTTTCAGTACTCAGACTACTTAGAATTGAGGGATTATAAAATCATAAAAGGAAACCTCCATGGTGATTATTGTAAAACCCAGGAAAAATTAAAACTTAATTAAAAAGAGAAAATTGGTAATTATTCATTACATTAAGGGTTGAAAACCCAAATTTTTAAGAACTCGAATGACGAAATGGACCTCACTGTTAGATTCATTTTGCAAAATCTAGCTATTCAACTAATTTTCGTATAATTCTAAGGCAGTCGAACTTTTCACGTGTTATGAAACAATCAGGTGTCACACAACTAAAATTATCTCAATCATATATCATTTGCGGGACTCGAAAAAATAATTTAAAGTTATTTTAATAAAAATATACTAAACTTAACACGATACGAGATTTAATTGATTCGTAATAAAATTGGACCCATTCAAAATTGAACGTGTGGCACGATGTGAGCCAAACATTTAAAACTACGTAAAGTGAAAGACTTTTTGTCTTCCACTTATTTTGCACTCCAACATTCAGCTGAGAGAGAAGAGAAAACTTCCACCTTCCTTCTTAGATCTACAAAGATCAGACCGTTGGATCACTTCGGGCCAAAAATTAAAGTTGCTCATGCAACGAGAGCTACACAATCATACCAAAGATCACACATTTCACCAAAAGTATCAAAGAGTAGAGTTTAGAATTAAGGCTTGGGAAGCTAAATTCGGACTTTCTTTGGAGTTCTACTGCGTGGGCTCATGCTACAAAAATTAGGGTTTCCCCTATTTAGATGTAATTTTAACCTAAAAGATGACATATGAAATGGGTAGGCTAAAGGTAGATATCACAAGTTAGCTCTTAAATAGTGTAACTAGCGGATCAAATATAGGATTTATAATTTGTAGCGTCTCAAAATCTACCTTGGACGACATTACTATCTAAAACCATTCACATCATGAGAGAAACTAATAAAATCTCACCATAAAGAAAATTTCATTCATCATATATATGAGGTCTACAATATTATCCCAAAAGAATAGACAAGGTCATGGCCATGACATCAAAAAGAATTATGCCATGATATGACAATAACATCCCAAAAGAATCAAAGCTAACTTGCAGTGGAATCAGAAAATATTAACATAGACATTATCTCAAAAAAATCTCCTATTCTAGAACAACAGGAATAACCTACGCATCCACTTCGGGATCTACATGACCGTCTCCTTGAGCTTCCAAAGGGACCCGTTCCTCAACACCAATCTCCTCATCTAGATAGAATTTTGAAAATAAACATTGTTGGTAGGGGGTAAGCATGAAGATCTGTAGGAAAATCCGTCCAAACCCGAACAAGTTTTATAAAAACATATAAAATGGTCGGTCTCATTTTACAAATAGCATATATAATCTTTGAAGTAAAATAGGGACATTTTAAAACAGATCTCAAGTTTAAGTAGCCACAGTAAATTAAATAAGCAATAAAAAAAACCAATTTATAATAGATAACCATTTCCAAAATATAACTCATTTTCCCACAAGACCTTGTAGAATCTCATACTTACACAAGTCCTTGTAGGAAATAATTTTTCACAACAATAATAGTAATCCATAACTTGAATATTCCATAACAATATATATATTTATCTCAAATATGATGCGAGGCAAACCCCATGAATCAACACATTGAGTAATATCTAGCTCACACACACACACACACAAATCTCCTCAAAGATATCCATCATTTAGGAAGGGGGTGTGTCATACCAATGACAGTGACGTATCTAACCCAGACATTAGTATACTAACCCTCTGCCTCGATACCCGTGAGCAATAGCAGTTTAGTCTTACCAAAGTACTTACCCCACTACGAGTGATAGAAAAAGCTCAAACCCACACGGAGTATGAAGAACATCTACCCACTCTACAATATCTCGTCAAAGGTCACCCATGGTCATCCCACACTCATAAGAGATACAATACCAAACTCAATTTTTCAATTTACAAGCATTTCTAAAAAATTCTCAAATTTATCATATGACAATTCTAATAACTAATTACGAAAAATACAAGAGATTACAACATCATTTTATTACTCAACACAAAGCACTATGATTTCAAAATTAATAACAAAAGAATAATTTAAGAAGAAAATTCATCACTCTCCAAAAACTAGGGTTTTAAAACAAGAAAAGAGATTTCATGGGTATTCAACCTTAACTTTGTTCAAAACATGCAATCTTTATAAAAAGACTAAGAGATGATGATTTCATATCATATATATAACATTTAGCGGCAAAACATATATATATTACCCTAACCTCAATGAACAAGAATGGAAGAAAACCCCTACCTTGATGTTCTTAAAGAACTTGAGCTTTGATCCAATCTAATGTGAAACTCCCCTTTGATCTTATGTTTTTCCATTTCTTTCCTCTTCTCTAAGGCTTCCTAGGGTTAGAAGTGTTGAAATGGGGCTAAGGGAGGCGGCCTTAAGTATTTATAGTGGGAGATATGGTCCACATATCACAAATTTAGAACTCAGACTTTTAAGTCACGTTCGAACGTCATTTGGCGTTCGAACGTTAATAGTGCAAATTATTGGCTCACGTTTGAACGCCACTTTGAACTTCGAATGTTGGTTGCTCTCAGTATTTTTTTTATTTCCATCAGAGGTCTGTAAGTCACGTTTGAACATCATTTGACATTCGAACATCATTAGTGCAATTGACTGTTTTACGTTCGAACGTCATTTGGCGTTCAAACGTCATTCTAATTTCTACTGGAACTTCAAGTGAAGTTTTGGCCTGTTTAGAGGTTGATTTGGGAATTTTTTGTGAAATACTCTTTTGTAACCCTGCAAGTCTACTACCTAATTTCAAAATTTCAGATCAATTGGAAATTAGGGTAAAAATTTATGGTCCAAATACTAGACAGTATCCAAAATCCTTTCTACTCAAATTTTACCTAAAATGTGCTTTCATTCCAGAATACTTCTAAACTTCTACAACATGCCCTATTTTCTCAAGTAACATTTTTATTTCTACTCTTACACTGTACATGATTCCTGCATACATCATTACCTATATAAGAATTACTAAACAATTACATTACTCTATTGATATAACATGTGGGAGTTTACACAATTAATCTTTTAATTAGTAAAATTCTATTATGATTAACTTGGTGTAAGTTAACGTTAGTGGTTTAAAGAATGTTAATTGTATAATTTGCATGACTTGATGTTTTAATGATATATCATGTTTAATAGAACTATTAGTTTGTTATGTGATTATGAGATAATATGTATGTTAAATGATCATTTAGCATATGGTTAGTATGGTAGACTTGTGTTTATGCTTATAGAATTAATAAACATGTTGTCATGTTGGAAGTATTAAGCATGCTAGTTGTGTAAATTGATGTCTTCTCTAGGTGTTTGTTTAAATGCCTAGGTGAATACAAGTATGTTAATGTACTTGATTATTTTACCTAACATGTTCTGAGATGATTTTGAAAATGTCATTATACACTACAAGAAAAAGGGTCTTTTGTGACAAATTTTTTACGGGGGATGTGTTTGCTGTCTCGAAAGACATATTTGAGACAATTCTTTGCGGTGACTGTGTTTGCCATCACAAAAAGCGTGTTTGTGTTAATATTTGTGGCAGTTATTTTTTCTGCAATAAATAGTGTCATAAACTCAAAAGAAATTTTTTGTATTTGAGACAGCTGTTTTTCCTGCCTCAAATAATATTTTATAAATTCAAAGAAATTTTTTATATTTATTGCAGCTATTTTTTCCGTTGTATATAATATTTCATAAAACATTAAAAAACTCTAAAAAAATTATATGGGCAACAACTATTTTTCCCGTTACAAATAATATTTTATAAAATTACGTAGTTTAACATCAAAATACAATTTCTAGTTCAAAAAAAAATTAACTCTACAAAGTCAAGTTTTTATATCAAAATTAGGGGTGTCAATATATGACATGACCTGTTAACATGACATAAAATCAGTGGGCTTGAGTTTTCTTTAAACCACATATTTAGTAAATGAGTGGACCCGTCACGATACGATTATAAACGAATTAGGTATTGGCGAAACCAATTAGAAGAAATGTATATGATATGACTCGTTTATATGTCATTTACATAATTTGACTAGTCGTTCAGAGAAATATTGTGTGACCCTCTACTGATGTATATTCTAACTTCTTTTAGTTCTTTATTGTATATATGTATATAAATATTATGTTAATATAGTAACAATAATTTTATATTTTTTTCAAATGTCACTGAGAGAGTAAATGGTTCGGGAAACATGTTCAACTTTTGCATTAATTTCTTGTACTCATAGATAGTTATGTTTTATAAAAGTGCATATTTTATATTTGGATAAATTACACTCACACCTTCTGACATTTGAATTTATTACACGGATACCCCCTCACTTTTCAAAAATTACATTGGCACCCCAATAGTTTGATGGAGTTAACTATCTTAAAAAAAAGACTATTTTGCCTCTTTGTTCATCAGTCTTCTTTCTCTCTCTCCCTCATCCCATCTCTGTGTGTACGTGTATATATACACATATATACATACACACAAACACCGCCCAATACCCAGCGACGCAACCACACCACCCCCTGCCCAGCCCTCTATATCTCTCTCTCTCTCCCTTTCTCTCTCTCTTTGGCAATATAGCAGACCCTCAATCGGAACAATAGAGTCATTAGTACCCATCACTAACACCATTTCTAGAGACCCAATCGCAACAATGGAGTCCACCGTCAACACATCCATCGATTGGAATCCCACCCGAGATAGAGAGACCCATCAACACCACTGCCTCAACCATCCAAAATCACCCATTAGGGTTTGCAATCTTTACCTCAAATATTTTTTCTCTTAATGAAATAAACCATCCAAAATCACCCATTAGGGTTTTGTACATGTTCATTCTTGACAAAACTCTGTGTGAGGGTGATTTGTTGCAGCGGTGAATGTTGGTGGTGGTCAATGGTGGCTTTCAGTGTAGATCTGGGTTTTGTTGTTGTTGTTGTTGTTGTTGAGATGAAGAGGGTATGATCTTCCATTGACCACTAGTGTATTGGTCTCTTTAGATTGATGCATTCAAACTGTTATTTTTGGAGCTGCGGATTAATCAAGTTCTTGTTGTGGTGTTGTGTATTTTTTTGTGTATTTGTGGAGATGAAAATGAATATGGAGGTGGTGGACTGGTGATAGATTACTCTGTTACTAGTGGTGGTGCTCTGTGCATGAGAGAGAGAGAGAGGCGGAGGAGGAAAAGGAGGAGTATGTGGTGCTGTGGTGGTGATTTTTAGGGAAATATGGTGGTGGTTCCGTGGTGTGGAGGTTGCGGTGGGTGGTTAATTCAACATTTAATTTTAATTTACATTTAAATGTGAAATATAACATTTAATTGAAAAAAATTTAGTTTATATATGAAATATAAAATAGAGAAATGATAAATGAGAGATAGAATAAATTTTTGGGACTTCGGAGGGTATTTTTGGTATTTAGGAATTAATATCAATGACATCAGTTTTGACTGTTAGTCATTCTAACGTTTGTTAGTTAGAGGGGGTGTGATTGTTATAAGTTTTAAATGTCAAGGGGTCTTAGTATAA
>CM042198.1:7612253-7655190 GCA_023539305.1 Ilex asprella
CAGGGGGTGTGAGTGTAATTTACCCTTTATATTTTGTTTAACTCGTGAGATTGTTTTTTTTTTTTTATGAAAATATTTTTATGTTTTTAGAAATGTTGATTATATTTACTTTTGTGTTTATTTATATATTAAATTGGGTAGTTGTATGGATACCAATGAGTCTTTGGTTTAATGGTATTCCTTACATTGTGGGAGCTTTGTCTTCTTGAGGTCAAATGTTCAAGTCCCTTCCCCCCCTCTCCCCACCAAAAAAAAAAAATAAACTAAAAAAAAATTGTATTGAGTATATATATGCATAGAGTATATAACATTGGTTACTAACGGTCAATAATAATTAAAAAAAATATTTTTTTGTGGCGGCAACGTTGCCGGCATAAATATATCTTCTATTTATTACGACAATCAAATATGACATTTGAGGCAGCACTTTTGCCGCCATAATAAAAACAGAAGTGTCGGACAACTTATTTACGACAGGTTCATACTGCCGTAAATACTATTTGAGACAAACTGTTGCTGCTGTAAAAACCTTTTGAGACCACACTTATTATGGCGAGCCAATGTCGCCACAACGCCGCCATAAAAAGTATTTGTGACGACAAATAGACTGTGACAACATTTTACCGCCGTAAAAACCCTTTTTTCTTGTAGTGATATTACATTCGTTATACAATTGATGGGTATTGACATGGGTGGAAGTATGTGCATAATATAAAATCAATCACCACATAGATGGGTTGATCATGAGCTCGAAAAAGTTGCACAAGGTCTGGCTAAGTCGTATGAGAAATTAAATGGATAAACGTGTTGGGTGTAGTAAGAACGGCTAGATTCTCCTTTTAGATCCAAGATTCAGTTACTTGGTTTAAATACTTCCCGACAGTGTAATTCTAGAAGTGTAAAGGCAAAAACGGAGCCGCATGTGGGATGTCCTGAAAATCTTTTGAAGGTGTGGTGTCTCATTGGTGAAATATCATAAATCATCACCCCATAAAGACCTAAGAAAATGAATTAATTAGTCATTGAGTGTACATAACACCAATGACGGGGGATTGGAATGCCCGGATACATACGCATGACATTGCATGTGTTGTTGGAGCCCGGGATATGGCTCGGTGTTGATATTGCTTGCATGAGTCTCATCTCATGGCATGACATGATTTATAACATTTGTTCATAATAGATATATTTGAATGAATGCATGAAATGATTGTTGCATGTAACATTTCATATGCATTTGGGTGGAGAGGTATTCTCTATATGAGTTATTTTATTGAGCGTTGACTCACCATTTATGGAAATATTTTTCAAGTATCGCACAGGACTCCACCGAAGGCCCTCCTATGGGCCCGTTTTGATGATAGAGTCGGATTATGGCTCTTATTTTGACGTTGTAGTCTCTTGTATATGTTTACTTTTGACTTTGTATAATTTTTGTAAACAAAAACTTGTTTTATATTAAAAAAGCATGCATGGGACTCTTTTGGAATATTTATTCTTTTATGAATGAATGTACGTAGAGATTATGATTATAATAGTATTTGATACTATGCAATTGAGTATGGATGAATGGACCAGGTGTGGTCAATGTTGTATGATTGCACAAGTTGTGTTTTTAAAGTTTCTCATTCAAAGGAGACTCTGCCCGAATTTTGTTAAGTTATGAATCACAATCAATGGGACATAATAGTGTGGTATCGTATTACACAATATCCACGGATATTTCACAGGATGATCAACGTGTGACACTCCAAAATTCGGGGGTCTGTTGATTGCCCATCAACCCACGGAATACCTGTGGATACCGAGTAACTCGACAACGTGCCGTTATGCCCCTCTTATCGGGGTCCATAATTGAACAAAAATCTGGCAAAGTCTCCTTTATACGTGAAACTCTACTCAAAACGCAACATGTACAATATCTTCACATGACCCATCCGAGGCCCAACATAACACATTGACCACACCGGATCCATTTTTAAGTAAACATTGGCCACATCGGGTCTAATCATTCATACTTATATCAAAATATGCAAAGTTATAGTCCATACAAGTTTTTTTACAATTATTTGTAAAAGATTACATGTCCAAAACATAATTTTCACAAGTGTTTTATATTAACACAAAATAAAGCCAAATTCAGCTTTCTTCAAACATGAGGGTCCAAATTAGAGCCATTTGTCGGTGTATTTTTTCGACCTGAAATGTTTCACGTATAGGGTGAGCCAACGCACAGTCGAGTATATCCTACAAGGGCTACTCCCCACCTCAGATACATATGCAATGTTTATATGCAACAAACAACATTTAACAACCATTCATACAAGAATATGCATTCAATGTTGGAATGCAACCATGTCATGCCATGAAATGAGATGATACTCACTCATGCACTTAAACTCAAGTCCTCACTGACTTCCACAACACAATGCAATGTCAATGTGTAATGACCCGTCTTCGACGGAAATACATCCAATGATCGCTTTGTTTTTAAAATCATGCGTTTCATAAATTAAATCATTATTGGATGGTACTCATTAAATGAGTATTTTCTTATAAGTCAAAATCTTGTATCTTATTGGGCAACGAATTTTGGATTTTATACCGCCGGTTCTGTATACTACACTTTTCTAGAATTTCACCACAGGGGAGTGTATAACCAAGTCGTCGGGTCTTGAACCCGAGGGGGGAATCTACCCCTTCTTGTTATATCCAACACAAGTTTTTTCATGCAACATGCGGCTCAATGGGATCTTTGATCCGACCTTACCGATTCCACATATCAGTCACTAAGAATGATGTTTGATTAACCATGCATACACACACTCATACTCATGACTCATGACTCATGTCCATGAATGTGATGTCAATTCCATGTCCATATTGCAATGCATGTCAAATGAACAATTTCTATATATCTATACCATGACAATATCATATGCAATTTATATCATATGCATATAATCACCATAATCCATTACAAGTTTAATATATCCTAGAGCATATATCAATACTTCATCAACATGTTATCACATAAAACATGCTAATATCACATTTCATTCGCAAGACATAATATAAAACACAAAGCATACCCACATGATCCCAATTTCTAAGGGATTACATAAAAACTTTCATATACCAAAATCAAGCCAAGATTAGACCACCAAAACAGCCCACATAAACCACCATAAAACAGCCCGTATATAGCCCACAAAATGGCCTAAAAACAATCCGCAAAGTGACCTAAAAATAGTCCGCAAAGTGGCCTAAAAATAGTCCATGAAATGGCCCCAAAAATAGTCCCATTTCCACCACTAAAATAGTCCAAAAATAGGCCATTTGGACAGCCTTTATGCAGCCTATAAACAACCCCTTGAAGCCACAATTTCAGCCTCTTAGGATAGGAATAAAACAGTCCAAAAAATGCCCCTAATTAGTGAACAAAAACAGCCCCTAATTAGTGCACAAAACAGCTCCTAAACGGTCCTAAATTAGTTCCTAAGTTCAGCCACAAAGAAGTGCACAAAACAGCCCCTTAGGATAAGAATAATATCAAAGTAGGAAGAACCCTACCTCTTGTAGCGTAGATTGAAGTGTGGAGACTTCAAGAACTCCAAAATCACCTCCAAAACTTGATTTTTCCCAATATCTGCCTTTGAATTTTCAGTGAAATCCTTCGTTCTTGGTGTGGTTGCGTAGCCCGTATCACAGTGATTGACTTTAACTCTTGGTTCGAGTTGATCCGAGCGACGGAACGTCTTGGATCGGAAGGAGAAGATTGACGATCAAACTTTTTCTCCCTTCTCTCTATGGCCGGCCACCTATGTTGAATAAGGGTGAGAATATCTGATTTTTCAAATATTTGCCCCTATATATAGTCGTTAAATGTGCGGTCCATATCGCACTGCATATTTTCAACTTTTGGTCCGTTTTTCATCTCGAAACGATTTATTACATTCCGTGTTTAGTCTAAATTAATTTTATTGGCACTTTAGTTTAGTTCAAACATAATTAAATTTTAAAATATTTATTTTTGGGGACCACTGAGAAGTCATCCGCCACCCAGTCGTCTCGAACGATGTGCAAAAAATTCGACTATCTTGGAATTCAACGAAATTCGACATGGTGATTAGATTTCGTGACATGAGTCCAACGGCGAACTCCGTTTCCTCATTCAAGGTCTAGAACATGAGTATTTTAAATACGCATTATAGTAACAAATTACCATTTTACCCTTTTTCGAAAAAAATTTAAATTTTTTTGGGTTTTACACAACGGGTTAATTACGGACACCCGGATATTTTAGTGTCACAATTATCAAACAAATTTATTTTAAAATAAAAAAAATGTACATCATCAACAAAAATATAAAAGATATTTCTACCTTCTGGTAATTTATGTTATGATTTTGCCTTCTTTTTACTATTTTGTAGTCACTATTACGAAAATAAAGTCAATTAAATAATCTAGGGGTGTATTAAAAATCTGTGATATATATTCTCTTTATATATTTGTAGGAAAAAAATCTTCTAATGTCAAATTAGACATACATATTGTAAAAACATAGTTGAACTGATACATATTTTAACAATTCCTTAATTTATTCTTATTTTGAATTATGTAGAATTGCCAATTAGTAATCGTTTTAGAATAAGGGAAGCAACAATGTTGTATAATTTATACCATGGATCTCATAGAAATATCGACCACACATGCCATGTAGGACAAACCAATATTAAAATATGCATAAAAATAGGCAAAACTGTTAATTAAACATATAGATCTATGGTCTACTTACCTTTGCTCTACTTGATCCTTGTGGTACAAAGTCGAAATCCACCAGAGAGCGCTCCTCGTCCACTATAATAACATTGGCCTATTGTGATGAGTGAAAAGCCAAGTCTTAAGTGTTTGATATAGATTGTTTGTTGGGAAAGTGAAAAGGAAAAAAATAAAATAAAGCAAGAACAAAAACCAGCAAAAAAGTGCAATTTTTGAAGCTTTCCATTTATACTACTTCCTGGAAAATCAAATGCAAGCTGAAGCAGCAACATATTACATATGTCAAATAAAAAACATTGAACTTGAAGCAAACCATCAAAAATAACATTTGTCCATTGTTTCATGATAGTTTATTATAGGAATTCCGAAAGCCTAGGAAAACCAGCTGTAAAATTCAAACCAAGCACCAAAACCAAAAGACGAAAAGTTACGGCGCACAAAATGCTACAACAAACTTTATACAAGGTGAAATGATTCAAATTCCTCAATACATTGATTTTGCATTAAAAATTTATTAAGGCATTCCAAAAGTTACATCAATTATGATGGTTATTAAATTATAAATGAAACAAAATTTCTAACATTGATGTTAGGATATAATGGATAATATGTCATTTTATAAGGATAAAATTGTCAATCAAAAGTTTTTTTTCAGATACCTTTAATTTCCATTTTGTTCTAAGTAACAGACACTACAATTACAATGTTTTTTTGAAAAATCAAGAGTGGCCTACTTATAGCACTTGGTTATTTGAGATCACTCTTTCAAGAGTGACCCAACATGAAAAGAAAAACAAAATCTCCATAAGCTATTGTATCTTCAGTAAAACTCAAATCTTTCCCAAATAATACACATGCATAATATGTAATGGCCTACAAAAAGTCCTAATTGTGACACTCCCAAATTCGGGGGTTCTTTATTAACCGTTGATAACCCATCAACTTATGAAAATACCCGTGAATGTTGCATAACCTGACACCACATGATAGCATCCCCTAACCGAGATCGTAATCCACAAATATAATCCGGGTTCAATTATTCGTTGAATTCAACCAAGGTCCAATATACCATGATTTATGCTTCATTATGATTCATTTACATCATTGGAGGGAAGGAAAACATAGGCCAAAAGTATGGCAAAGCAGTTTTAAAATTTAAAATTTTTAGAGAGAGTACCGGAACACAATACCAGTACGATTTGCCCTATGGACAAAAGCGTACCGGTACGCGATACACTGTATCGGTACTGACTGCCTTCTGTACAGCAGTGTACCGGTACTCTCTGTCCTGTTTTGTATATTTCTCCTGTTTTTGATTTTCAACCTCCTCCAAACCATTCCAAAACCATCTAATACATATTTAACACTATTTCTCACACAAAACTTGGTAAGTACAAGTTCTATTACATTTATTTAGATAAATTTACATGCCAAAACTAAGTTTTTGCAATGATTTTACAAAATCTTCAAGTAAAGCCACATCTCGGCTTTTTTTCACACTTGATGACACGAATGAGAGCCATCCACCAGCGTATGCCCATACCTGAAATATTTTCTTGTGTAGGGTGAGCCACGCTCAATAGAATATCCCTTATAGAAGCAATTCTCCCCTAAATGCATATGCAATGTTTACATGTAACACATAACCATTCACAACAATTTCAATCAAGAATATGCAACTCAATGATGGAATTTATTACGACATGTCATGGAATGAGATGCGACTCACTCATGCAACTCAACTCAATCCCTTCCCAGCTCCTCAACACATGCAAGTGTCAATGTGTATGAATCCGTCATCTATGTTACACATCAAATGATATTTATAATTCTAGCGTCTTTTTGGGGGTGGATGTTCATGGACTTACACCAAGGGTCACCAACCCACATAGAATTTATGGACTTCCACCGAGGGTTCCGCATACACCCACACACTTTATAGATCGACCTAAGGGAGTGTATACCCTATCTATCAGGCCTTGCACCCGAGGGATCTTCTAGCCCTTACTTACTACCCCAACCCAATTTATCATGCAACCATGTAGCTCAGCTAGGCCTTCGACCCAACTTTCACAGGCCACCTATCATCCACCAAGTGTGGTGTTGACGACAACCATGCACACACACACCCATATGATGTGATGTCCCTGGGCATATACAATGTGATGTACCACTGCAATAACATTATCATGTCTCATATGTAATGAATACCATATGAACTAAGTTAACACATAACAACCCAATTCCATAGCAAATTATGTCATAAGCATATAATTACCACAAGTTATCACATAACTCAAGTATGTTATCAAAACAACAATTTCAATCACTCAAAACATTTTATCTAACACCTTCAAGGCACCAATCATGTTAAACACACATCATGCCCCCAAATATCACCAAGTTACAAGAAACATACAAGTAATTTTCCAACATCAAATTTATGATAGAATTCAAATTAAATCATTTTAATACCAACTTCCTCATTTCCATGATCATAGATATGTCTTAGGTCAATTTCAATATTAAACCCTTTGTCTATCAACACCAAAGGGTGGAATAAAACCAAAGTAGGAAGAACCCTAAGATGAAGTGTAGAACTTCAAGAACACTAATCACAAACCCAAAAATCTTGATTTCCCCAAATCTCCTCTTTGGATCTTTGGTGAAATCACTTGTTCTTGGTATGGCTGCGTAATCCTAGTTGAGGTGATCGACTTTAAGTCTTGGCTCGACGGATTCTGACCAACGGAACTCCCAGCATCGACGAAAGAAGATTTGTTTTCTCTATTTTTTCCTCTCTCTCTCCAATGTTGAAGACACAGATTTTCAACAGTTTTTTCTGCTGAAAAAATAGATATTTACCCCTGATTATAATTTTAAAACTTGGCCCACATCGTGTCACACGCTCCTCACTTATCTGGGTCTTTTTTCGCCCCGAACGATTTATTTCATCCTGCTTTAAGTTCAAATTAAAATTAATTTTATATGAACTTTAATTCAATTATAAGAAAATTTTATAATTTTTATTTTTGGAGACCTTTGTGAGGTCATCCGCCACATAGTCATCTCGTAAAGCGTAAAAAATTTGACTATCTCGAAATTCAACGAAATTAGTCTAGGTAACTAGATTTCGCGATACAATTCCAACGACGAAGTCCGTTGTGTCATACGAGATCTATAGAACACATATTTTAATTTCCATATTATAGTGGCAAATGACCATTTTGCCCTTTTTAGAAATTTTTTAAAATTTTATCCAATTTTCACACTAACTCTTGAAAACAGCACGTTGAACCCATCGAATCGATTGATCTGGTGACACAAGGTTTGGACTCTACCCCTCAAAATAGCATATATTTTAATTACTAATTAGATATGAAAAGTGTAACATATTTCTAGTTTGAACACATTAAAAAATTTATTATTCATTTTATTGTGTCCTGAATCAGTGGAAAGAAGATATCACCCCAAAAAAAATGGCCTTAAAAAGATTGACCAACTATTGTAAGCAAAACAATCTTACGCACATGACTAATTTATAATAAAGTTATATATTCACAATAAGATTCTCATCTCAAAACAAAAGCAAGGTGGGGTGATATGATAAAATTGACCCTATGGACTAATTGGACTAAGCCATGGTATCGAATTGAAATCTTCTAAGTTACAAATTCAACATTAAAGTAAAGGAAGAACTAATAGAAATTGATAATTTTGAGATATATCCTAGTTTTTGAAAACAAAGGTGTAGAAAATGAAAAAGAAGAACAAGCATTGAGGCTAGACTGAAGTTGTTCGAACCAATGGAACACTACATATATAAGCTTCTAAATGCATGCGCCAGCTCGCTCGCTGCTTTGGTGTAAACTATAAGAATTTGAATTGATTTGGACCCCTCATAAATACAAAAGGCTAGATCTAAACATATGGAGTGGTGTTTAGGTCCAAAATTAGGAGCTGCCAAACTAATTGGCCTTTAGTGCACATATTTCCCAATACAAAGTGACTAATGCAGTGACATAGACAGTGATGCGTCATCCATTTCGTTGCCACATAATATCTTAGTACTATCAATTTCAAAACTGGAGATAACACATTGCAAATCACAAATACCATCATCAAGTGGATACCCACGCAAAAAAAAAATGAGAATTGATCAAAGACCGTTACAGAATCAATGTGTTGTGTAAAAGATGCTTGCATACATTACTATTTTAACAACAATAACATATAATAGGACTAGAAATCTTTACAATGTGCATTTTTCATTTCTCTAGTTGCAATTTGATAAGGCGTAAACAATCAACTGATCTAACAAAATGTGCTGTCAAAAATAACATAAAAAGAGTGTAGTTATAATTTCATGACTCCCCTTACATTAAACCTCCATGCATAGGTTATTTCTATGAGAAAATTAAATATATTTAGGAGAGAATGAGGTACCAACACAAGATTTTCTTGCTCTTATAGCATAAAAACAACCAAGTGCAGTAAAATTACATTGGGAATTTTAATAAGAAATTGTGTTGATGTGGTTCAACAACTACAAAAAAAGCTAATTGGTTATAGTTGTAGTCCTAGTGATCTATGATGAGAAGCTAATCCAACAAAAAGGATAGAAGGGAGAACATGATTTGCCTTATTCTCCTTTGATACATTGTGGAAAATTGGTAGAGTATTGGATTTAAATAGGCATCATACCATATTTTTTAAAATGTCAAATTGTTTGCAAGGAACTGTTTCTCAATCCCTGGCTCACCATAGGCGTTGCAAACACCCTACAAAAGTAAATTAGCAACATGCAAATACATACACGCAAAATGATACCAATACTTGATAAGCACCCCATAGGTTAGATCCTTCAAAAGCCAAATGGGAAAAATGGGTTAAAGTTAATAGCCCTAAACTTACAAACTTTGAAGTAAAAGAGGTCATTGGAATTGAACTCATATGGACACTCGTGTACGTTTTTATAGAGTGATTGCGTTGGGTGCTCTTGTTTTTCACTCAATAGTTATACAGAGTTCTAGATTGACATATTATGACAAAATTCCTATTTACTGCTAGAATCCCCATTGACGAAAAGTTAGAATAGTTATAGCCTTAACTCATAGCCTTAAGATTAGATGCCTACAAAATGTATTATCTGCAATAATCCCACTGGTTGTGCCAAAAAAGATTAAATGAATATGATACTTTATCATTATTTATACTCAAATAATATTGCACTTATACCATAGATGAATATGTTGAAAAATTACCTAAAACATAAGGGTCACCATTGTCACCTGACCATGAAAAACCTTATTGTTATTCCAGTCAACCACCTATTGAAATAAAATGATCAAAACTGAATCCTTGATTAGATTGTGGCAACCATAAGAGAAGGAAGGCAGAACACAATATCAAAAAGTGATCCATAAATATATTGTTGTATGGATGCCATGGAGAGGCAGCAATTGTGAAATACCCATTCTGACAACTTTGCTTCACCTAAGTGTGACAACAGATTTTGAAACTTAGCACCAATTTTAAATCAAGAACTTCAGTTGATAGACCGGTACGAATATAAAGAACCACTCTCTTATTTTTTTAAGTCACATTGCATCAAATGTCAAACTAAGGATCTGATGGAAACTAATTATTAAAGTGCTTTTGTAGCAAAAGTCAAACTAAGGATCTGATGGAAACTAACAGTAAAAAAAGAGAGGTTATCCGACCATTTACTGATCTAAAAATTGGGTTGAGGGGAAGAAAATTTTGAGTGACTAAAACTTTGAGGGGCCTTTCCCCATATAAACTAACAAAATGCTGCATTTTTGTGTTCGACACTGGTAGATCCATGAAACGGCTCTAGAAAACCCCATTACCATAAGCTTACAACACAACATTAAAAATTATGTATAAGAACACCTTCGCCGAGCAAAAGTTAAACTTCAAATGAAAACTCCCAACATTAAAGATATCATAAAAAAAATTCCGAATTCAATAACCAATTTGTTTACTCAGACTCAAACTAAATACTTCATCATTAAGTCATTAGCATACAAGTTATAAGGACCACAAATATTCAATATAAATAGAACAAATTTAAAAGATATAAATTAAAAAAAAATCAAATTATCACAATTCTATCAAACCGAACTTTGATATATGAACAATTTAACCCATCACATGGTCCTATCCATTGAAATACTATAATCCAAATGTCATACATAATCGAAAAATTCCAAATGTATAAATCAAATTGAATAGAACATTTAATTGACATAATATGGTAAAAATTCAACCTATCATAAAGCAAGCAAAATTAAATTTCAAGCAATATAGCAAAACAATTCAATACATAATTGAAAATTTTAAAATTCTGGTGTAAAATCTAGTTCCAAATGAAAACTTTCATAACTAAAACAAAGAAAATCTAGGTGTTTTGTATAATATGTGTTTATGCTATCCATGTTCAAAAGTTTAATAGGTACGAAAACATTGAACAAAGCATTAAGACAATCAACCTTGACAAAAACAAACAAAGGAATGTCCATTCTATGAATCAATATTATTGAACGTGTTCACTAATCTATAGCACCCTGTTGCTTCAATAGGATACACAAAAATAATTATACAAGAATGAGTCAAAATCAAAATTTTAACGCATGAATTAGCTAATTAATATGGTGCATTGGTGTAGACAAAAATGACAAGCTTAATTGAGGTTGTGATTGTGCTATTTTGTTTTTGCTTTGATATTTGATCTTTCAATCGTTGTTTGAGATTCTTAGATTGAGCAGGCACTTTCAGAGAATGAGTGGACTTTAGATTTGCTTTAAATAATAACTCAAATGTGGCTACTGTTGTAATTTATATCTTCACATGATAAAAAAAAAATGGTGTTGTAACGCCCCAAAATTTTCCTTGGACGACGTTACTATTTAAAATAATTCACATCATGAGAGCAACCAATAAGATCCATAAATAAAGAAAATTTTATTCATCATCCATAATATCTACAACATCATCCCAAAAGAATATGTCACACCATGGCCATTACATCCAAAAATAAACCTTAATCTTGCAGCGGAATAAACAAAATATCATTCATACATAGTTTCAAAATGCATCTCCTAATCTAGGACATAAAGAGAGAAACTCTAGACATGTCCCTCGGGATCCACGCTTCTATCCAATTAAGTTTCCCAAGCTACCTGCTCATCGACTCTCAACTCTTCCTCTAAACCGAAATCTGAGAATAGATATTGTTTGTAGGGGGTGAGCACTAAACCCTATAGGAAAATCCTTCCAAATTCGAACATGTTTTGAAAACATATAAAAAAAGTTAGTCTCATTTCACAAATATCATATGTAACTTTTGAAAGAAAACAATGACTGTTCAACCGATCTCAAGTTTAAGCAATATCAATAAAGTAAATGAAGAAATAAAACCAATTCTCAACAATAAGCCATTTTCAACCATAGATCATTTTCAACAAGTTCCTGTAATAAATTATTTTCACAACAATAAACAATAACTCACAATTTGTACCATTACCCACAAGGTATCTCATCATACAACTTGTATCTTAACCCACAACTTGTATATTTGTATATGTATATATATTTTAAGTAGGAAGTAAGACATCACATGAATACACATATTGAGAATATCTTGGCCCACGCACACACACTCAATCCTCGCAAGGATATATAACTTTAGGAATGGCGTATATCGACGCATCGATAATGACCAATCCAGCCCAGGAATAGTATACTAACCCCCAATCTCGGTACCACGTGAGCGAACAGTGGTTTGGTCCTTGCAAGGCACCAACCCCACTACGAGCGGTAGGAAAAATTCAAGCCTGCACGAAGTAAAAAATGCATATGCCCACTTTAAAATTTTTGGTCAACGGGGAACCATGATCATCCAAACATCCATACAAGAGATACAATACCAAACCATTTATCAAATCACAAGTAAATCAAAACCCCCATTCCATAGGCAATTTTTCAACATAACAATTCAATAAAACATGCAAGAGATCATCAAAAGATAGACTTTTATTGTTCCAAACAAAGCACTTGAGTTTTTGAATCAAGACAAAGGAATATCAAGAGACAATCCACACTTCTTGAAAAACTAGAGTTTTTGAATCAAGAACAAAGGAATATCAAGATAAAATCCACACTTCTTAAAAACCTAGAGTTTTTGAATCAAGAACAAAGCAATATCAAGAGAAAATCCACACTTCTTGAAAAACTAGAGTTTTGATGCCAAGAACAAAAGTTTTATGGCTGTCAAGCCATAACTTCATTCAAAACATGGTAAGGTTTGCAAGAACCTCAAGAAACAAGGATTTTAATACACACACACACACACACATATATATACATATATATATATATATTAGCTTGAGAGTCAAAACATGTATATATATAAGCCCTAGCATCAATGAACAAGAGTGGAAGAAAATCCCTACTTTTCTTCTTCCTTAGTGTTCTTGAAAAACTAGAAGTTTTGATCCTCTTCAATGTGCAAATCCCCCTTGATCTTGTGTTTCTCTCCTTATTTATTCCTCTCTAAGACTTTCTAGGGTTAGAAATTTTTTATTGAGGCTAAGGGAGACTACCGTATGCATTTATAGGGTGAGAAAAAGAGTTTAACCAACGTAAATTTGATATTATGTTTCATAGCTGATGTTCGAACGTCATTGGCGTTTGAACATTAGTTGCTCCCAGTACTTTTGTTTTTCCATTAGACAAGAGTACTAGAATGAACGGTTGACGTTCGAACGGACTTTCACATTCGAACGGATTTATTGTTTTTGCTAAAATTCCAATGAAATTTTGGCATATTTAGAGATCAATTTGGGATATTGTCATGAAATACACTTTTGTAGTCCTGGAAGCCTATTGTCTACTGTAAAAATTTTTGCTCAAACCGATAGCAGGGTAAAAAGTTATGATCAAATTACTAAGAAAGTGTCAAATTCTTTCCTACCCGAATTATATCTAATATATGTTTTAACTCCAGAATACTTCCTAACTTCTAATACACCTCATATTACCTCGCCTAATATTTTTGTTTCTACTCTTACAATCTACATAGTTCACACGTACATCATTACATATATTAGCATTTAAAAAAACATAATTACGTTACTATATGACGATAAGAATGTGAGGGTTTACAGGTGAAATAGATTCCCAACAACAAATACAACAAACTAAGTAAATCAGTCAAACAAATAGAAAAATAGAGAAATACTATAAGAAAAGAGAAGTGGAGTACCTATTGATGAAGAAACAAAGCTCCATGGGTTCGACAATAATATGTCTACATCTGAAAGAGCAAGCGAGCAAAAGGAAGATGGAAACAGCACCGTTGGGTTGGCATTTGTGAGATACTCATTTGTAACTAAAGTAGCCATTGTTGCTACCATTAATGCATGGAATCTGAACAATCGAAAGAGGGAGATGAATGGGTGACATTAGTTCTAGTGGCAGGTGGTAGTATTTAAGCAAGTATATAATGGTAGGTGTAGTGCCCTAATTAACACAAATAGGCATATAAGGACCTAAAATTCTTCAACTTTCATTGTAGGTTGAAAAAGTAATGTATAGAAGGACTTGAAGAGTTCCTTAGAAGCAAGAAGAATTAGTTGAGAGAGGTAGCAAATGGAGAGGGAAAGAGATGGGAGGGAGTCGTTCAGGAGAGAGAGACATAGAGAGAAACGGTTAGAAGGAAGAGAAGAGGTTGGGAGAAAGGTAGCGAGGATTAGGTACATATTATTAACAACTCCTTAATGTGTTATTATTTTGAATTATGTACAATTGCCAGTTAGTAGTCATTTTAGAATAAGGAAAGCAAGAATGATGTATAATTTGTACCATGGATCTCATAGAAATATCAACCACACACTCCGCAATTCCATGTAGGACAAACCTATATTAAAATATGCATAAAAATAGGCAAAAATGTTAATTAAACATGTAGATATATGGTGTACTTACCTTTGCTATGCTCGATCCTTTTGCTAAAAAGTCAAAATCCACCAGAGAGCACTCCTCGTCTACTAGGGCAGCATTGACCTATTGTGATGAGTGAAAAGCCAAATCTTAAGTGTTTGATATAGATTGTTTGCTAGGAAAGTGATAGGGAAAAAATAAAATGAAGCAAGAACGAAAACCAGTAGAAAAGTGCAAATTTTAAAGCTTTCCATTTATATTACTTCTTGAAAAACCAAATACAAGTTGAAGCAGCAACAAATTACATATGTCAAATAAAAAACATTGAACTTGAAGAAAATCATAAAAAATAACATTTGTCCATTGTTTCATGATAGTTTATTATAAGAATTCCGAAAGCCTAGGAGAACCAGCTGCAAAATTCACCCCAAGCACCAAAACCAAAAGACTGATTATTGAGCTATGTCTCTCTCTCTCTTACCAATGTTGCGCTAGTCGAGAAATCTAAAACAATGAGGTAGAGGGTGAGCACTTCCCTTTCCAAAGGACTTACCAGAACTGGGGATGAGCTTGGATAATTTTTAAGGGCTTTAAATGTTTCTTCACATCGGGTCCCATTGGAATGTCTTTTTAAGATTTGGAAGAAATGTTGATACTTGTCGTTGGATCTAGACACAAAGTGGCGCAGAGCTACAATTATTCCTGTAAGGTGTTGAACCTCTCTAGTGTTAGAGGGAAACTGCATGTCTATTTATTGTTTTGCCTTTCTCTGGGTTAGCCTCGATTCCTCTACTATTGACTATGAAACCCAAGAATTTTCCTATAGAGACCCTAAAGGCACATTTGGCGGGGTTGAGCTTCATCTGGTATTCCTTAAGGATTTGGAATGATTCTTTAAGGTGTCTGATGTAGAGCTCAACTTTCAGTGATTTTACCAGCATATCATCGATGTACACCTACATGGATGTGCCGATTTTCTTTTGGAACATTCGATTTTTCAGGTGCTGGTAAATAGCTCCAACATTCTTCAGTCCGAAGGGTATGCCCTAAGAGCAGTATGTTTGTTACTCTGTTACAAATGAGGTCTTCTCTTGGTCACTGGGGTTCATTCTGATTTGGTTATACCCAGAGAAAGCGTCCATAAAGCTGAGGAACTCGTGTCAGGCTGTGGTATCTACAATCAGGTTAATCCATGGTAAAAGGAAGCGGTCTTTAGGACAAGCTTGGTTGAGGTCGGTAAAGTCAATGTAGAGACGCCACTTGTCATTTGTCTTTTTGACGAGGACCGCATTTGATAACCAGGTCGGGTAATTCACCTCCCTGATAGCTTTGGCGTGGAGAAGTTTGCTGACTTCCTCATGGATAGTTTTTTGGTGCTCTAGGACAAAAATTCTTTGTGTTTGCTTGATGGGTTTTCAGGTTGGGTTCACACTGAGCTTGTGTGTGATGACTGAGGGGTCAATTCCTTTCATATCTTCTTGTTTCCAAGCAAACACTTCTATATCCTTTCTAAGAAATTGGATCAGGAGGTCTTTAATTTCCCTGTTCAGCTTAGATCCCATATATACTAGACGTTCTGGCTTTTTATCAAGTTGAATAGGCTTCAGCTCTTCCAATGGCATTTGTATAGTCTCTGGCTCATCCCTTATATCAAGTTCGTCCAACTAGATGTTTTGGACCTCTTTCTTTTTCAATGATGCCATGTAGCATTCCCGTGCTACACATTGGTCTCCTTAGACCATCCAATTCCATTTTTTATTGTGAACTTCGTGGAAAGGTGGTAAGTAGAGGGAATGGCCCCATAACATTGAGGGAAGACCTTCCCAATATGATGTTCTATGCTGAGGGTGCATCGACTACTAGGAACCTTACAGTGATGGTGGTCTGACAGGGAGGATTTCCCATAGTAAGCATGAGTTAGATTGATCCTAGGGATAACACCCTCTCCCTTGAGAATCCTAATAGATGAGCGTTCACTGGTTCAAGTTTATCTTTATCTATATCCATCTTGTCAAAGGCAGGTTGAAGATGATGTCAGCAGAACTCCCATTATCAATTAGGACTCGATGATAGTTCTGTTGGCGACGATGACCCTTACTACTAGGGATCATCGTGGGGATGCTGGTATCCCTCCAAATCTAAGTCTGAGAAAGTATTGTATGTGTTTAGGTGAGGTGTTTTGGACATAATATGTACTTCCACTATCTCGTCAGCTCTAATTTTGTGCATGTGAGCCTTCATGGCTGAGCTAGACTCTCCTTTTCCTGCGAATCCTCTGGATATTACCTTAATCTCTCCTAGAGATTGTTGATGTTGTGCAAGAGCTTGTTGCTGAGATGCTGAAGCTTGGTTCTGATTATCATGTGCTACAAAGCGACACAACTGTCGTCGTTGAATCAAGAACTCGATCTCCTTTTTCAATTGGATACAATCATTAGTGAGGTGGCCATGATCTCTGTGGTACTCGCAGTACTTTGTTGCATCTCTTTTTGCTGGGTTCACTTTCATTCAAGGTCCACCTTAGAAATTTCTCATTCTATACTTCATAAAGGATCTGGGATATTGTAACTGTGAGAGGATTAAGCTGCTAAGGTGCATACCTCGACTGTAATTCTGGCTACGAAGGACCTAGGTGGTCCCTGACATTTTCCCTTCTTTTGACAAAACAGTCTATGCTTTTTCTTGGAGACCTGTATATGTCTTTTTCCTTTTGGGGACTTTGATCCCGCTTCTTTTCTTCCTTCCATTTTTTCTTCTATGTGGATGAGTTTTCCTGCTTTAGGAAAGAGAGCCTCTTCGCCATTAATGTACTTTTCTGCCTTAACCAGCACCTTTGTCATGCTGGCTTGTAGGTTCTTTGATATGGAGAACATTAAATCCTTCGACTGTACTCTTAATCCAGCGATGAAAGTAGTAAAGGTGAAATTTTCATTTGGAACGTCTACTTTCAGTGATTATGAGTTGAACCTCTAGACATAAGATCATAGGTTCTCGTTGGGTCCTTGTTTCACACTCAGTAGATGGCAGCTCAGTTTTCTGTAGGTACGAGCTCTTATAAAGTGTGATATAAAGGATATGGAGAGCTCTTTGAAGGAGGAGATAGACGCTAGGGTTAATTTGTTGAACCAGGCTAAGGTTGAGCCCTTTAATGTGATGGCAAAGGCTCGACATTGTACAGGGTCTTGGTATCTTTACAGCTCGATCTGATTTTTGTAGGTGTTGAGGTGATTCATGGAATCCTTTTTCCCATCAAAGGCCTCCATTTGAGGCATTATGAACTTCGGAGGAAGGGAAAAGTGTAGTACATCAGTAGTGAAAGGGGACTTAGTTTATTGCACCAGGGCATCCATAGTTACATGAATCTTGCCTCTCATTGCTTCCTTCATGTTGTTGAGTTCCTGCTGGATGTCCTTAAAGTGTCGTTCCTAGTATTGTTCTCTTCTTTTCGACGGGAAAGGGAGAAATTCGCTTCTCTCAGATCCTATATTCTGGCTTTGTACTTCTTCGTTATCTCCATTTCTGGGGAGTGGATGAGAAACGTTGCCCATGGCTTGGTTATTTTCACCTCCTTCATTAAATTCCCTCAGGGGATCGAGGCGTTGATGCTTCCCTTGTGGGGGATCGTTCCGGGCTTGTCTTGCCTTCTTAAGACCTTGTAGGAGCTTCAAGAGCTCTTCGTTCTATTGGAGTAGAAGCTAGTTGACTAGGCGAAGAACCTTCAATTTGTTATTTGATGGAGGATCCGCCATATGGGTTATTCTCAGTGATGGGCAGGAAGTCTCAAAGGTTTTCTTGTTGTCTTCCACTGGTGGCTTCCTGCTGGTTCTGCATCCACTGAGGATTTAATTGGCTTCTGCTCATATTACGCGTAGAGACCATCAATTACTAAAGGAAATCAGTATTTTGTAACAAGAACAGTCATTTTTCACAAACGGTGCCAAACTGATGGTCTGTGAAACGTGGTTGAGAAGATTATGTGTGCTATGAAGTTTAATTTGAGTTACAAGGCTCTTGGGAATAACGTGATGATCCTAGGATGGGGGATGAATTACACAGAAGGGTTATAGTAATTCACCAACTCGGGAGCTCGGCTAGTCCACTCTTCAATGGCGTCTATTACTCCCAGGATTTTTATTGATGGTTCTGAGAGGATTACACAGTATTCTTGGACAACTTGGGTTGCTTACCCTATAGTGAGGGCATTTTATAGTATTTTATAGCCTAATTCCTAAGTCTATGGGGTTTGTGGCGAGATTTTCACCATTCTTCTACAACATCTCACTTGATTTTAAGAGACAGTTTGGGCATTCGAGGATCTTGCGCCTAGACTGGCGCTTGCAGCTGTTGAGGGAGCCTTTTTCGATTGCCAACTGTCTTCCTCTTACCTTCTTTGGGGGCAGGCTGACGGAGCTCCAGGTCTGCACCTCAGAGCTTAGACTCTTTTGACTAAGCTCCTTTCTGACCTCATCGTCTAAACTCATGCTTGAGATTTTTTTCGGGTATCATCAACAGTGATAAATGCCTTTTCATCCTATATATGATTCAAGTATTCAGACGTAGTGGACCCCAAATTTATTTCATCCAAAACTTTTTTTGGATGGAGTATTGAATGATAGTATAAATATTAAATTATTAAAGAACCCCAAAGAAATAGAGTGATATTTATATCCTATAGATTATTTGAAGGTAAAAATATCTTTTACTTAAATACATCCCAATCGGATTATTAAACCCACCAAAAAAGGTGGATTTATTTAAGAGACTGTAGGTTGTATTAAATATATTATTCATTCAGGTTGATATTATTTTTAGGTGATAATACCGAGTCCAAAATATGTATCCAAATATGAGTATAAGAAGAATAAGGTGGACTCAGTATTTTTTTTTCAATCCCTCTTTCCTAATACCTTAAGCAAACACACCCATAGTTTTGTCTATATATAATAACCACTCTTTATACTTAACTATCGACTCATAAAAATATTACTTTAACCCTTCATCTTTATTTAAATTACCATTTACAATCACTTAAAAATTTCTATGCATATAATAAAGAAGTTATATTAATTGTCTATAACTTTTCGCGCCTTAGATCGTTTTGATCCAATGGACCTAATTGGACTTTCATTCCTTTTACAACTTTAAGACTCTCATCTCTCATATAACTCTCTATCTATCTATCTTATTCTCTCTTTCTTTCTCTCTTATACTATTATTATTTTTTGTTTACCTAGTATTGTTTTGGTTATTATTTACTCTATAAAGCAGATGAAACTACACCTTATGCAATTATTTATTTGATAAAACTAATTCAAAGTTCATATATGTATATAACGGCATGTATTGTGCCACTTACTTCTTAATTTGTAAATAACACTTAATATAAATAAAAAATAGCGCATTAACTATAAAAATACCAAATAATATTTAACACGAAATGAACCTTAAATTGTAAATTAATATATAATTTTATTAAAAATTGACATTGAATTTTTTTCAATTTATATTAAAATTTTTTGAATTAATATCAAATTAATTTTTTATTGTTATCAAATTAATATAGAGATTCATTTAATTAATTTTTTGGAGTACTAAATTATATCAATTTTTTCAATTTATATTAAACTTGTTCGAATTAATATCAAATTAATATAAAAATTCATTTAATCAATTTTTTGGAGTATTAAATTATATCAATTTTTTTCAATTTATATTAAAATTTTCAATTTATAAAAAATTAATTTTTATTGTTATCAAATTAATATAAAAAATCATTTAATCAATTTTTTTGAGTACTAAATTCTATCAATTTTTGGGTACTAAATCAAAATTTATTTGATTTTATTAAATTTTTATTTTTTTGTTACTAAATTTGGGGAAGGAAAAATTTAAAAATAATTAATCTTTTTGGGATGAAATTATTTTTGTAGTAACATTGACGGTAGAGACACAGAGAAAGTATTGGTGCAATAAATTCAAACCTCAAGGGGTCTTTGTGTTATTTATTAAATATCAAGAGATGTCCGTTTAATATTGCCAAAGCTCAGGAGATGTCCGTGATTTTTATCATTTTTTAATTAAAGATTAATTAATTATTATTTTATCTTAAAAATTTGAACATTTATTGATTAGGAGGATTTGTTAGTAACAAAAAAAATTGTGTGTGTGTGTGTTTGTGTGAATATTTATATGTGGAGGATTGAACATTTGGTAATTAAATTTATAATTATATTATATCATTTGAGATTGAATGGTGATAATGATGATAAATTCATAAATTTTATAAATGAGTAAGATTTAATTGATTTTATTTATTATTTAAAGATTGTGAATATAATTGTAATATGTGAGTATTTTTTTTTGAGGTATTTATTACATGAGGATATGATATATTGAAAATATGGTGGTAGAGGTTATAATTATGTTTTGTTATTGGATTGAGTGGTAGTAGATGTTAGGGGTGCAACTTGAGCGGGCTAACCCGATTTCAACCTGAGCCAAACCCGAAAAAATTAGGGTTTGAGCTAGGGTTTTTAATACTTGAGTTGAGCTTGAGTCAAAAAGCCCAAACATGAATTCAATTTGGGTGAGCCTCGGATTGAGGCATCGAGTTCACGAGTTGAACCCGAATATTAAAATTAGACTCAACCCGAATTAATATTATATAAATACAATTTTATGCTAGTGTTAATTTGAAATCTGTGCCTTCCTCAAGACCCTCTCTCACTCTTAGTCTCTCTCACTCTCACTCTTAAATCTATCTCTCACTCTCAGATCCCTCTCCCCTGCGCCCCCTCCCTATTTTAGCCTCCTTCGTCTTAGGTGAATATTATGTAATATATGTTTCAGGTTTAGAACAACAAGCTTATTTTGGACTCACCCCGAATTTAACACGTAAAGTAACTTGAATTCAACCCAGGCCCACTCGAATTAAACTCGGACAGTGCTCGGATCGAGTCCCTCAACCAAAAATAGAGTTAAAGTTGAAGATTATATACCTAGGATTGAGTTAGAGTTGACTGTACAACCCACCCGAGTTGCACCTCTAGTAGATGCGATAAAATTTGTGAGTCTTGTAAATGAAAAAGATTTTATTTATTACTTAAAAATTATAAATTTTAATAAGTTATGTTATTATTTTTTTCTCAAAGGTATTTGTATATATGACGCTATTTTAAGGAGTTTTATATATTTTTATGACAGTTCCATCAATATGAAAGATATGATAGACGATATATTTGAATTTTTCTAGAAGAAGAATTTATATAAATATTTTTAGGCCATTTATTTTAAATTTGGACAAATATTTAAGAATAATGACCAGTTTAGAGTTTACCAATATTTAACCAAACTGAACTTATTTATTCCAATTCATATCTTTCGATTGCTACCTATGGCTGCATAAGGGTCCTGCTCCTGGCCCAGTAGTGACGAATTTAAAGGATAGAATGAGAGGGATGAGAGATAGATTCAGGGATGGATAGCAAGTGTATGCTACAAAACTGATTGATCCTCTCTGTCAGGGGTGTGTGTTTACTTCACAAGATGTCCTTAAGGTCATCTCCATCTCTCTCCAACCCAAGCATTTACTTGGCAAACCCTAACCCTAAACCCAGCAACCCTCTTATCCCCACCCACAACCCCCAACTCACCCGTCTCCGCAATCCCAGACTCTTCTTGAGGGTCTCAGTCATCTCCGACGGCCGTAATTCGTGTTCACTCTCCTCCGAGGCACAGCCGCACACCCTTAAACTTACTCCATACTTGGTTCACCATCTTGTCACCCCCACAGTGTTTTTCTTCAGCCTCGGCATTTGTGCCTTCTCGGCCGCTGCCACCACACAGATTTCTCCGGTCAATGTTGTGAATTGTGAGACAGTGATTGAAGAGAAGAGTGCTCAGGTAGCTTTAATGGCGCCTTGTATTTAGGAGTGTTTATGTATGCATATTTATGTATATACGGTGAATTACTTGTTAATTTAATACTTACAAGAAGTGGAAGATTAATTAAACCCATCATGACTATGAGGTGGGTTTACCAAACTTTCTTCATTTTATGCAAAAGCAGTCACAATTTATTTAATACCGTGTTTGTTTGCTTGTTTCTTTGTTTAGAACTTGTGCCCATGTGTTTGCGCTTTTTCACTGAATTGTTTAGCTAAGAATAGCAGTTTTTGCTCTTTATACAATCATTGCTCTTTGAGGTTTTTTCACACTCAGCAGAACTTGGTGTCTTTACTTGAATTTTGTGATTTTGTACATGGACACTATTACACAATCCTTTATATATGAGGTTTTTTTGTCAAATCTGTTTGTGGTGCCCAGTAAGTTGGAGCACCAGTTACAGATTTGAGTTTTAGGCAGTAATATCATTTGCAAACAGGGTATGCTCCTCTGCTTTTGTAAAACTTTGATGATCAATTCAACATTTATTTTCCCGAATGTTTCACATCTCACAAAACAGACTCGTATTTTAAATTCACCTACGTGTAAGAATAAGATTTTGGTAAAACTACTGTTCTATCCAGTGGTAAAATGCCATCTGTAAACATCTTGACACCTAATGGTTGAATCATCTTCCTTACTGCTGTACATAGAAAGAAAGTGATAAAACAGTAGTTTATGAAATGGGAGTCACTAAGAATGACTTGATTTGGACAACTCAGAATCATTATTGTGAATACGAAGTGTAGGCCATTTTGTGGGACTAAGGATTATTTTCCAGTTAAAAAGTTTTCAAATTTCCAGAAAAGGTACTTATAGACGTGCATGTTGTTTTACAGGATAGGGCGAATTTCTTTTTTTCCTCTGCTCTGCACATAACCTCCCTTTCCTTATAAGATAAACCCATCACCCCTATGTGGGATATTGAGCAAAGTTCACCTTTATAACTTCCATCCAATTTAACTGTTTGTGTGAGCCACATTCCAACAGTGAGGATTGGTATGAAAAAACTTTGTACGAAGACTATACCACTCTTAAATAGTCTCAATATCTTCTCTCTCTCAGTCTCGCTCCCCCCTCCAATGGTAACACTCCTAACTGCCAAGTCAATCTTGCTGTCCTCTCTCATCATTGTCTCATATTTCTCTCCATAGTTATCAAATTGTGTATCGGAAGGCGTATCGTTTTTTAAAAATAGTGTATCGTATCGTGTATCGTAAGATACGGTGCAAATTTAAATAAATAATAAAATATATATACTTTTGAAAAAAATTATACACTCATAAAAACATAACATTTCATTAATACTCCACCAACTATTCAAGTCATCAATATAATTTACTAATATTATAATGTAAAGTTCACAACCATAGTTCACTAATTCAAACATAGTTTATGAAAATAGGATGTTGGTGATGCCACTGTTTTACAAAAATAAAATTAATCAAGATTCAGAATTTTTATACAAATATATATATTTTTGTATAAAACGATGTCGTAAAAAAAAAAAGGATACGTATACTATTTTTAAACATAAATATTTTTGTATATATTTTATCAAAAAAAAAGTAGTTATGATATGTTTGAATTGACATAAAATAACGTTGTAAAAAAAAAAAAGCTTTTGCACGTGTCGTATCAATACGTATCGTATCGTAAAAACATATCATGTATTGGACGATACCACGCAAAACCGATACATAATTACGATCTGTATCGTAACATATCGTACGATACGTATCGCGTATCGTACGATACTAACAACTAAATTTTTCTCGCGTTCTCACTACTGCATGTTTCTGTCGTGCTCTCATTGTTTTGTTGGTTCTGTGCTCAAAATAAAACTCATAATCCATCCTAGTTTCAGGACAACCATCATTGCCATAACCAAACTACCTGGCATCAAACCCATATTGCAAAAATGTCCGAAGGCCTATATTTGTCCGTTGATGATATCTTGAGAATAACGAGGATTAAGAGGTAGAAATAGCTCGTCAGATTGTAGTTTTAGTTTTGGCCTATATCCAGCTTGACTATTCACCAATTGTACTCCAATGGTCTCTCTCTTTTGAAGTTAATATTTTTTTTTAAATTGCTTAAATTGATGGGAATCACTGAAGATTTTGTGCCCGAATTGTTGCGTTCTTGAACCCAGAATCTTCTGGCACAATGGAAATCCATGTGATTTGTTCTTTCTATGAGTTACATAATTTTGGTTGCTTGAATTGTTTGCACCACTAAATCTTGAGTTGAAGCCTATTTGTTTGGGCTTTGTAATTGTCACGCCGTAATTTTTTTTATAATAATCTGGCTTGATCAACGAATAAACCATCCCTAACATATAATAATTTTTTTTTATACTATGAGTTCATAATTGAAACATGTCATGAATAAAGTTACAATCCTGAGATTAAATATAACATAATGAATGCTAATGAAGTTCTATTCTAGATATATAATAATAAAATTCTAGCTGCGCAATCTCCTCCACTTGCTCTACCGACTTCAATCCTGTATCTAAAAAATATAGAATATGTTTGAGCTTACTTGGATAACTTTTCTCAATGACTTTCAAGGCTTTAAAACAATATAAATATAACTAAATAACAATTAAGTTCAACAATATGTCAAATTAAAATATAATTCAGACACTTTGGATATTTAATATGATATTTTTATTTCAACATGAAATATGACAAATATTACAGTCATTTGACTTGTTTTTACGCAAGGTAATTATTTTGAGGTCAATTTGTTTATTTGAATTTTCTAAAAATAACTTCGATATTATCCTTTTGATCACATAAAATTATAGTTAGGTGTCTAATTGATGTATTGGCAACTCATTTCATGCGGGTCATTACAGTAATGTCCATTTTTGGCGGGATTTCATGGATTTTGGTGACATTTTTTGGTTTTGCCAGAGTTGATGGGTTGGGGTCTGGCAGAGAAGAAAAGAGTGAGGAGAAAAGAAGCCCATTTGCCCTTACTGGAAACCATATGAGGTTAGTTGGCTTTTTTGAATGCGAGAGGGGTCTAACCATAGGAGATAAAATGAAGTGTTACCGGAGTGGACCGAGATTAAAAAATAAAAAATGTTACTGCTGAAAGAAACACTTTTTTTTTGGTGTTATGGAAGGACTTTTAATGCAAAACAAACATTTTCATATTTTTTCTTCAAGAATTAGAAAAGTTACTCAAACAGGTTTTAAAAATGGTACCTTAGCTACTTACTTAAAAGAAGTGGGAGGTTACATGGGATCCGTAAGGCTATGCAAACTTATTTGGGCTTATCAAAGTTTCTTCTTTTCAATAACTTTGAGATTTGAACTTTATTTTGGTACATTTTATTATGCTTCCGTAATCCACCTTTCTTTGTTTTTTGTATGTTTGGGGTTTGAATTGGATTTGGTTTGGCATTGTCATGGATGTTTTTTGTTATCTTTGAGGAAGGTTTTATAGAAGAGTTTGTTTGGTGTGATTTTTCAGTGTTTTCTGAACACAGAAAATGTTGATGTGGGAAAATCTGAAAATGTGGAGAGCATTGAAGATAAAGAAATGATAGCAGAATTTGAGAAGTGGAAGTCTAAAACATATGCTTTAACTGTTCCCCTGAGAATCGTTGCTCTGCGAGGCTCAGTACCTCCTCTGTGGGTTAAGGTCTGCTCTGTAATTTTGCATATGTATTCCTTTGAACATTGAGACTTGGTTTTGCCCTTTCTTGGACATGAAAGAAGAAATAAATTTTGCTTTTCAGGGAAAAAACAAAACTTTCTGAAAAGCTATTTTACTCGTTTTGGATATCAGAATCTTGATTGACAAAATGAGTGTATGGTGGTTTAGCATCGCGATAGTTAAGTTTTTTCATAAATGTTAGTGCTTCGGGCAAAATGAATCAATTGCAGGAGCAGCATAGTAGTAATCACAATATTGATATGTTATTATGTGATTGTTGTCGTTAACACTAGTTGTCAGGGTTGTTACTATTAGTAAATGGCTAATTTTTTTTTGATTATTGCAATATGTTATTTGTTATGACATAGGATTTCACTCGATCTCAAGGAAGGAGAGCAAGGTTACGTCCAGAGTTTCGTGGAAGTCTTGAGGACATCTTTTCTGAACTCTGTAAGAAAGGGAATATTAATTGGAGATCTGCTCTGGCAGCTGATATCATTACTCTTGGTGATTCCTGGCTCAATTTTGCCATTAGCAAGTCTCTAATTGAGCCCATACCAGGGGTAGAAAACCAAGATTGGTTTAGAGACTTGAGTGACAAGTGGAAGGTAAGGATATAAGTGTCTATTTCTTGATATTTGCTTTAGGTATTCAATGGTTTTTGCTTTCACAAATCTATAGATACACTTGTTAGGAAAATTTTAAATTGGCCTAGACTTTGGAATTTGTCCATTGAAACTCAGCTAAAAAAGGCTTACCCCACTACATGGGGTTGGCCATCCTGTTTTTATTAAGTGGCATTTATCAGTTTAAGTCATTGATTATCATGTTATTTTTCATATTTCATTTCTTTTCGATTGTCTTCATGATGCTTTGGCAAGGATCACAATTCATATTAGCGATGAACTCATTTCGTTTTGCATTTCAGAGCTATATTAATTGTCTTTTTCTGTCCTGCTTCCAACAAACTTGCATGAGGACCATAGGCGACCCATGACCTGGGTCGGCCGATCCCAAACGGGTTACCTTCGCATCCTAGATCAGTAAAAGTAGCGTTTCCAAATTTTAGCCCTAACTACAAATTACCCACTCCAAATCGATATCTCGAACCCACTTTTAATCCAAAAATGTTCCAAAATTCAGAAAAACATAACATACAAGGAACATAAAATAAATGTCTAAAGATGTTGGATGAGTACATAGCGAGAGATTTCATATGCGAGAGGAAGTAGGTGTTGATTTCACACCACCATTGTTGCAAGCAAATCGAAGATCTTCGTTGATGGAATCTCTATCACTCTTTGATTTTTTAGATCTGCCTTGACAGAAACTCCAAAACTATTCAGCTTTTCAGATTTCCTTTGAAGGGAAAGAAAACGAAGGGGTAGAAGCGATGTTCTCTGTTTTTTCAGATCTTCTTCATTTATAAGAGATCTGGAAAACCACATCTTTTTGACAGGAAAGAAAGGCTCCAGAGCCTTTTTTTATTTCTAAAAGACTTTACAATCCACACCAACAAAATAACATGGGAGGCTTGAAGTCTAGGGAAAATAAACAATTAAATAAAGGCTTTAAAGTTAAAGCTGCTGGCTCTTGTCCATCAGCCAAATTAATAGACAAGAGAAAGAAACATGTGATTATTTGGTTCTCGATTCTCTTAAAATAATTAATTATGTTTGTATGTATATAATTAAAATAATATTGAAAATTATAACTTTTTTATGAATATTGACTCACTATGGGTGAATAGATGCGTACTTGTATATAATTTTTTAGTAAAAACAAACCAAATAAGATTTCAAAACAAATAGTGCCCCAAATTAGCATACTGACTAAGCCTATCCCTATCGTATTGCATATCATGGAAAATAATATACCCTATACTATGTACCAAAGTGATCCACAATGGAGGAAATACTAGTCGAGGGTGTAGTTTTGGTAGTCCTTTGCTCACTCCTAGAACGAAACCAAAGATCTAGATAATCTTGATTCCACACATATACGTTGTAAAAACAATATATAGCTATAAGCTTGTTCTATGATCTAGGTCCCCATTTTTATGGATGAGATAAATTTTGATAGGGTTGGGCTCCGACGAAGTTAGAGGGCACATATTTGACCTTCGACTCTAAATATAGTCTGAGTGGATTTTGCCCTTTGCGTCCGCTCCAAAGTACTATAACTCCATCTCGTTGGCGGAGGAGTTGTAACGCCCCAAAAAACACCTTGGACGGAATTACAATCTAAAATCATTTACATCATGAGAGCAACTAATAGACGTCATAACAAAAAGGAATTTTATTTATCATCCATAATATTTACAACATTATTCAAAAGAATATGCTCAAATATGACAATTACATCCCCAAAAGAATCAACCTTAACCTAATAGCGGAATGACAAAAGATTAAACTTGACATTGTTTCAAAATAATTTCATAGTCTAGAACATGAGGAAATATAACACTAAACGTCCCCCTCGGGATTCACGTTCCCATCTACTTGGGCTTCCCAATGAACTGGCTCCTCGACTCCAAGCTCCTCCACTAGACCGAAATCTGAAAAGATATTATTTATAAGGGGTGAGCACTAAGCTCAGTAGTAACATTCTTCCCATACTCGAACAAGATTTTAGAAAAACATAGAAAAATCGGTCGATCTCATTTTTGCAAATATCATATATCAATTTTGGAAGAAAACAAGGACATTTTAATAGATCTCAAATTTACACAATAGCAATAATTAAATGGAAACAATAAAATATATTTCTCAACAATAAACTATTTCTAAAATGGTTAGGAAGGGCGCCCGCCGTTACATTGTCCCATACCAATGCACCGGTCATGACGTAATCCAAACCATATTCTCATGTATATTGGTTCATCCCCGTTGTCATGTACGTTGATTTCTTCTCAAGAATTTACTCAACGTTTTACCTAGTTGACCCATCACAATCACAAGCACAAACATTTTGGAAAAGGGTGTATACTGTCTCACACGACATTGATGAATCCTTCGCAGGAAATGTATACCGTCCTTAGTTCGAATTTAAGTGAACAATAGTGGTTGCGTTTACAAATAACAACCCATTACAAGTGTAGGAAATCATCTCACTCCGACTGGGATAGACTAACCTCTACACTCTACGACATCTCTCGAAGGCAATTCAAGTCTATCGTAACAACCATATAAATGAGGAAACTAAAATATTCTCAATTAACCAACAATTCCAAATAATTACTAAAATTTCCAATTTTTCTCATGTAGTTGTACAAAGAGCAATATAAGAAAATGTACAAGAGGCAATCATCAATACCATTTTGTTGTTCAATATGAAACAATAAAGTTTTGAAATCAAGAATAAATGAGGAATCAAGAGAAAAATCTATTTCTCTTGAAAACTAAGGTTTGAGACAAGAAAATGAAGTTTAATGGTTATTCAACCATGGTTTTGTTGAAAACCATTTTAATCTTTGAGAGAATGGCAAGAAACAAACATTTCATAGCATATATATAAGATTTAGGAGCAAAACAATATATATAAGTAAGCCCTAACCTCAATGAACAAGAAAGGAATAAAACCCTTACCTTGTGTTCTTGAAACTATGTTTTTGATCCAATCCAAGGTGCAAATTCTCTTAAATCTTGGGTCTTTCTCTCTCTCTAAGCTTCTCTAGGGTTATAAATGCTGAAATGGGGTTAAAGGAAGCGTCCTAATGTATTTATAGGGCGAACACGGACCACAAATCGCAACTTTAAACTGTCAGATTTCTTTCAGTAGTACCGGTACACAATCGGTACGCTGTACCGGTACGACAAACTCTCTGGACCTCGAGGTACCGGTACACAGGACCAGTACGGTTTGTCCAATTTTGCCTATTTTCACTGTTTTTCATTTTTAATCTTTTCCAAACCCTTTCAAAACTAATTTAAACTTATACAACATACATTTGTACATCAAACATAGTTGGTATAAGTTCTATGGCCAACGATATTATATGTTTACAAGCTACAACTAAGTTTTAACTAATATTTACTATATTAGCCTTTACTACAATTATAACCTATATGGTTCATTCCTAAACCAATACATATATTAAATTGCTAAACATTCTTTTATCATTCTATTAATAGTAATACGTGGGGTTTATAGGAGTGGAGTTTCGGAGTTGGGCTAGATTTGGATTGTGAAGTTCTCTAAAAAAATCAATATTTCCCCACCCATCATAGTTATCAAATCGTGTATCGGAAGACGTATCGTTTTTTAAAAATAGTGTATCGTATCGCGTATCGTATCGTGTATCGTAAGATACGGTGCAATTTTAAATAAATAATAAAAAAATATATATACCTTTGAAAAAAATTATACATTCATAAAAACATAGCATTTCATTGATACTCCACCAACTACTCAAGTCATCAACATAGTCCACTAACATTATAATGTAAAGTTCACAACCATAGTTCACTAATTCAAACTTGAAACACCATTGGGCTTTGTAAATAAATTAAAAAATTAACATTAATCAAGATTCAGAAATTTTAATAAAAAAAAATAAAAAAAAATTGGCTTTGTAAATAAATTATCATTTATTCCACTATACAGACCACATGTTTGTTGGAGTACTTGCCTAGCTCAAAATGACATCGTTCCATAAAAAAAAATTTTAAAAAATTAGTCTATCTAGCCTAAAATGATGTCGTTCCGTAAAAAAAAAAAACAGCCTTTGCACGTATCGTACCGATACATATCGTATCGTAAAAACGTATCGTGTATCGGGCGTTACAGTGCAAAAACGATACAGAACTACTATCCGTATCGTTTTAGCCCTGTATCGTGACGTATTGTACGATACGTATCGCGTATCGTACGATACTAACAACTATGCCACCCACAAATAGATCACCAAGCAAAGAAACGAAGGAAAGTAACCCACCAAACCAAACCAAACCAAACCTAAATTTTTCTAGAAAATCAAGGGAGAGAAATGTGCATAACTTGAGATAGAGGCGAAGGTTCACAGAAATAGAATAAATGAAAACCTCCATAAAGGCTTGATATTTAACTCGCGTATCTCTTTAATTGTTCTTCATACTTGATGCATGATGGTAATGGTTGAGGATGGTGTCACATAATCTTTTGACATTGGATCTCTCTCGAAATATCTTTTTTAGTTAGTGGAGAATGTTGGGATATTTTAGTTAAGGGTATAATTGTAATTTGTAGCTTGTTATGAGATTAATATAAATATGGGTGATAAGAGGAGATTGGTGATCTCTGACTCTCCTTAAATCTAATTTTCTTATGTTTTCTCTTCTCTTGTCTCTTCTCCATTCTAAACCCTAAAGTACAACACTTTAAGATTTCAACTTGGTATCAAAGTGATCTATTGGAATTTTTGAGGTCACAGAAATGCTCAGGAGGCTTTGAAGCGTCTGATGTTGTCGCCAGGAAGATGACGTTGTCGCGGGAAAGATGACGTCATCAGCAGAATGTAGTCAAAATCATCCAAACTCATCATGGGCAAGCTTAGTTTTCTCTTTTGAGTATGATGGTGATTTTTTTGGAATTGTTTTTCTATTTTTGAATTTTTTGGACCATATTATGTGATCTACGATTTGGCTGAGATTGGGATCATTTTACCCACTTTGGTACCATTGGTGGGTGCCGACTAGGGTCCATAAACACTCCTGGTGAGTTTCGTGGAGATCCCAGAGGTGTATGGATGTTTTCTGGGCAAAGTTGGGTCTCGGCATTGTAGTTTTTGGGTTTCAGCAGTGTGTTTTTGGCCTTTGTGACTCTGACAGTGAGTTTTCTGGACTTCTGTGACTCCGACAGTGAATTTTCTAGCCTTTGTGACTCCGGCAGCGAGTTTTTGGCCTTCTGGAACTCCAACAGTGACTTTTCTGGGCTTCTGTGACTCAAGCAGTGATTTTTTTGCTTTATGGGACTTGGCCAGTAAGCTGGTTGCTACTGTGACTTCGGTAGTCAGCCTTTTCTTTGGCCTTTGTGATAATCTGCCCTTTATCTCTATTTCTTTAAGGCTTTGTGGTGTCACAAGTAGTTTGTTTTTTATTCTCTTTGTGCTGGTTAACCTCAATTTGCTGTTTAGAGGTTTGCCTTGTGGTATTAAAGGCTTCCTGTTGCTGAATAAATATATCAGCAGTTAGTATGGAATCTACCGGCACTGAGAAAAATGGGTTGAGTCGAGTAGGGACTTTGGATGTAACCCTTCTCTCCAGATCAGTCCAACGAAATTGCATAGGAGTAATTATTTGGCCTCGTCACAATCATGTCTGGTCATTCAGTGGATTTCAGAGAACTCGTTGGTATTTACATGGTTAATCAACTCAATGAGACTCACATGGTTGTCTATTTCTTGAGATAGCCCGTGAGATTTTGTTGGCCGCATCTCAGACCTATTCACTTGTTGGGAATGATGCCTAGGTTTATGAGCTTCGGAAGAAGATTCTTGAAACCAGATAGAGGGATATGATTATGGGAGAGTATTATGTAGGATTGAGTAGTGTGTGGTAGGAATTGGATTATTATCAAGATTTTCAAGTAGATTGTACTGTAAATAGTGATAAGTTTTAGAAATTAGTAGCGAAGGAAAGAGTATATGATTTTCTTGCTGGCATTAACATGGAGTATGGTCAGATCCGTATATAGTTCTTGGATAGAGATCCTTTTCCTTCTTTGTGCTAAGCATATGCTTATGTACAATAGGAGAAAAGTAGGAGGAATGCATGCTTTATAGTCTTGTCCATGATCGATATGCCCTAGTAGCTGGTCTGTATAGAGAGAACAAATCTTTTGAGCCTTGTGGTGATGAAAAAATGAGAGTTTTGCAAATAATCTGTTAAAATGTGATTACTGTGGAAAGATGAGACACACCAAAGACCATTGTTGAAAGCTACATGGTTGTCCATCAAGGGGTGGGGTGGTATATGCTTACATGTTCATTTGACTTGCTAATCCTATCTCATCCTCCAGTGGGCCATCTCCATTTACTTGTGTTGATAGTGCGAGTTTCAATGCAGATGAGATGCAAGTTCTTAGGTGTCTGATGACTCAGTTCGATACTTCTTCTGCATTTTGTTTGCACTTGTGGTGTTTCTAACTTTGCTCACACAGGTATACATACCAATGCTTCTATTGCCGCTTGTTCTTCTAATCTTTCGATTATCAATTCTAGAGCCATTGATCATATAACAGGTTTCTCAAGTCTTTTCTCTTATTATTCCACAGACCTAAGAAGCATAGACACGGACACAAGACATGGATACGACACAGACACACCAACACGACATTTCTAAAAAAAGTAGGACACAGATACGTTGGGGATACGTTATAATAAAATTATATTTTATATATAACATTATATAATTTATTGCAATTATATTGATAATGATATACAATTAATAAAAAATTCAGTATTTTATGATAAGTAAACTTAATGCGTAGTTATCTGTGTAAATTTTTAGACTAAAACATCTCATTATAGTTAATAATCATCAAATTTTCTTGTAGACAATGTGTACCTAATATATAATTTAAATAATTGCTCTCATTTTCTCAAATTTTTTTTTAAAACTTGTATGAATCTTTTGTTTTTATTATTATAATTAGAGTATAACATTAACATGTCTAGTATTAATAATTATATGTTCTCAAAATTTTAAGCTTTGTTATTCACATTTCAATATATGCCGATTGTTTAGTGGTAGACACGTTTTAAAGAAGTGTTGGACACGTCACCAAAGAAGTGTTTGAAATTAAAATTTTATCATTTAATTATGCACATAGATAAAAGAGTATCGGACATGTGTCCGAAAGTGTCTGAAGAATGTCCGTGCTTCGTAGCCACATACTGCGGTAGAGATAAAGTTAGGGTAGTTGATAACTCACTGTCATATGTGTCTGGGAAAGGTTTCATCCATTGTTCTTCATCTATGTCTCTGTCTTCGGTTCTTTATGTTCGTAATTTTTCTACTAACTTACTCTCAGTAAATAGCATTACAAAGCCTCCTATTTTTTTTGTAACATTCTTCCCTTCTCATTGTGTCTTTCAGGAATCGGGAATGAGGAGAATGATTGGCAATAGTAGAGTTCATGGTAGTTTATATCTGTTGGAGTAACAACTTCCTTAAGCACTTTAGACTTTTGGTTCTATGGCCCTCCAACAGTAACATCAATGGCATCAAAGACTAGGTCATTATTCAGAAGGAGTATTAAAGAAAAATTTTCAAGTTTTACTGAAACAATGTAATAAAGATAACTTTTTTTGTGATGCTTGTGAATTTGCTATGCATACAAGACCTTCTTATCTTAGTAATAATAATAGAAGCATTCTGATGTGTGGGGACCATCTCGTATTGTTTCTCTTCCTGGATATTGATATCGATATCGATGGTTTGTTGGTTTCATTGACTACTACACTTGGATTTATTTGTTACATAGCAAGAATGAAGTGTTTATTTGTTTCAAAAATTTTCATAAATTGGTAAATACTTAGTTTAATGCCTAAATTAAGGTTCTCAGGACCGCTAATGGAACTAAGTACTTTAATGGAGAATACCGGGATTTTCTTATGGAACATGGGATTGTCCATCAATCTAGTTGTATGGATACGCCTGAACAGAATGATGTAGCAAAAAAGAAAAATCGACATCTCCTTGAAGTAGTGCGCTCCTTGATGTTTACTATGGGTGTACCTCAGTCTTTTTAGGGAGATGGAGTACTTGTTATTGTGTATCTTATCAATCGGATGCCTTCGAGAGTTCTCGACTTTGCCGATCTTATAGGGTTGCTTCAACTGTCGGTTTCTCATTACTCTGTTCCCCTAAAGGTGTTTGGTTTCGTGTGTTTTGTACATCATTACCAAAAGACCAAGGGAAAGATGGATATAAGGGTGTTGTGTTGTTTTTATTGGCTACTCTGCTCCCTGGAAGGGGTGTAAGTGTTATCATCCTCAGTCCCAAAAAGTATAAATTAGTATGGATGTCACATTTCACGAGGCAGAGTCATATTTCTCTACTCTTTCACCCTCTCGAGGAGCAGTGTATTCAAGAAGAGATGCTAGATGATGGATTTCTTTTCTTACCTCTCAACCTGTTCTTGATTTTGGGGGAGCCTTAGGGAGAAACACTTATTCCGGGGAATAGACTACCTACTTGTGGCAGATTAGATAGAGATGATTTGCAGTGCTATATTTGATGACAAACAAAGTAGATCACCGTCCATATGAGTCACCAAGTCAATCATCATCTCCTGACTTAGTTCCTGAGATCTCCTCCCCTGCATCAGGTAATGAACTTCTTTGTAGTAATCCTATTGATGGTAGTTCTTTATGTAGTGCAATTCAAAAAGGAGTCCGGACTTGTACCCCACATCCTATTTTTAAGTTTGTCTCTTATGACTCTTTGTCTTTCTCTTGTTGTTCGTTTGTTTCGTTTTTGTCTTCTATGTCTCTTCATTAGAATTGGCGTGAAGCCTTTGCAGAGCCCAAGTGTGGAAAGCAGCCATGACATAAAAAATGAGTGTTCTGGGAAAGAATGAAAGTTGTGAGCTTATGTCTCTTCTAGCTGAAAAACTATTAGTAGGCTGTAGGTGGGTGTTCATTGTCATGCAGAATGCAAATGATATAATGGATAGATATAAGACATGATTGGTAGATAAGAGATTTACTCAGACATATGCCATTGACTATCAAGAGACTTTTGCCCCTGTAGCTAGGGCTATTAATCAAGCCGAGCTTGAACACTATTTTAGGCTCGTTTATGAGTAAATAGTTAAATGAGCCAGCTCGTTTATTTGTAAATTAGGCTCGACAAGGGCTTGATTAACACCTCCACCTGTAGCTCAGATGAATTCCAGTCGGGTCATTCTTTCTTTTGCTTCCAATTTGGGATAGGATCTACAACAACTGGACGTAAAAAATGTATTTCTTCATGGGGACTTGGAGGAGGAAGTGTTTATGAATATTCCTATGGCTTCTCCTATCAAGCGACAGAGGGAAAGGCATGTAAACTAAAAAAAAACTCTTTATGGATTAAAGTAGTCTCTTACAACTTGGTTTGACAGAATCAATAAGGTAATGATCAAGTTTGGGTGCAAGAAAAGTCATGCAGATCATATTATATTCGTCAAACAAGCAAGTGGTAAGATCTTAGTTCTTATGGTATATGTTAATGACATAATGCTCATAGGTGATGATGTGGAGGAAGTGGCCAAATTGAAAGTTCACCTTGCTAAAGAATTTGAGATTAAGAACTTGGGGCGTTTACGTTATTGCTTAGGGATTGAAGTGGCCAGGTCAGACAAAAAGATCCTCATCTCACATAAGAAATATATCTTTGATCTCCCGAAGGAAATCGGTATGTTAGGTTGTAGACTGCTGACACACCCATTGAGACAAACCACAGACTAAGAAATGATGAAGGTGATCAAATTGATAAGGAAAGATATCAGACGCTAGTTGGGAGACTCATATACCTTTCTCACACTGGCCCAAACATAGCATATGCAGTGAGTGTTGTTAGTTAGTTCATGCATGCTTCTCGAGCCCCTCATCAAGAGGTTGTTCATTGTATACTAAGGTATGTCAAGTCGTCTCTAGTCAAAAGAATATTGTTCTCAAAACAGGATCATATGAAATTAAAAGCCTTCACAGCTGTAGATTGGATCGACTTAATTGATGATAGGAGATCTACTGTAGGTTGCTCCACAGAGTAAATCTAGCTACTTCACAGAGTAAGAAGCAAGCAGTGATGGCTAGATCTAGTGCAGAGGCAAAATACAAGCTATAACTGATGGTATTTGTGAGTTTATGTCGTTGAAAACCTTAATGGAAGACTTGGGGGTCTCTAATGGTGAACTTATGCATTTGTATTGTAATAATAAGACTGCCATAAATATTGCTCACAATCCAATCCAACATGATAGAACAAATCATACTGAGATTGACAGACGCTTTATTAAAGAGAAACTAAATGATAGGTCGATTTGTATGTCCTTGTGATGTCCAAGGAACAATTGGTCAATGTGTTTACTAAGGGACTTAGTAATAGAACTTTTCATTCTGATGTATGCAAGTTGGGCATGAGAGATACCTATATTCCAACTTGAGGGGGAGTGTAGAATGCTAAGATGTTTTGATTAAGGGTATAATTGTAATTTGAAGCATATTATGAGATTAATATAAATATTGGTGATGAGAGGGTATTGGTAATCTTGGACTTTCCTTAACCCTAATTTTCTTATGTCTTCTCTTCTCTTGCCTCTTTTCCATTCTAAACCCTAAACTAAAACACTAAACACTTTAAGATTTCAACTGTTACCCATGTTATACATACAATTTTTTACTTCTTTGAAAGGGTTCCACATTTTAATATCGTGTTACTTCTAAAATGATCTCAGGTATATTTATGCAGGAACACCGAGGGAAAATTAGATTCTGAAGGTAGAGTATGGGCTGCTCCATATCGCTGGGGAAGCATGGTGATAGCTTATAAGAAAAGTAAATTTCAAAAGCATAATTTGGCTCCTATAGAGGTAAGCTGTCTTTCTAGCTTTCAAGTCTTCTGTAGTCTTTGCTTCCTAAATCAAAGCCAAGATGACTATCCTTTGTGCTCATGCCATTGGTGTCTATATGTGATTGTTGTTTCCATCGTTGTAATATGGTCCTAATAGTTATATAATAGATCTATTCAAGAAGTTTCCATTGGCACATGAATTTCTTTGGTTCCATAATTTTTTGATTTCTAACTTCTTTTGAAGAGATTCACTTAATTTCAAAACCCTACCATTTATGAAGCTTTTGCAACCTTCTACTGCACTTACAGTGACACCTAAAGCTACAGTGGTGTTTTTTTCCGACTTATTATTGCACACTTACACTTATAACCACAAGGGAAATTTCTGCCTTGGTCTGGCTTCCGCTCAACTGCTCTATTAACATTCTTTCCCAAGTTAATAATATCTAGATATTAAACTACATAGGCTTACTTGTTTCTTATATCCTTGTACAAGTTGACTTGAGCTAGTTCTTAAACGAAATATGTTCACTTATATATTATACGTAAACAGGTTCCTGATTGCTTGGATGCTCCATCATTTGCAGGAGCATCAGTAAACATTATGTTTGATTACATTTATATTGAATTGAATTGTTGCCATGTTATCCTTTTGGCTTATTCACTCTATTACACAAAGGATTGGTTTGAAGTTTAAATTGTATGAGTTGTTTATCCAATTACTGATTATTTGCTCGACAGATAGAAAAAAACTAAAATAGGTCAGAATGAGCGGTTTAATATATATTGGGAAAATGGATTGATGTTTCCAATGACTGGTCAATCATAGTTATATTATTGAAATTTGCCTATATGTGTTTTTCAGTATTTCCTAGTGAGATATGTGCCCAGGTCCTTGATAATCAGAAAGGGTGGTAAAACATTGCATAATACGAAGGAGTTTGTGGTATCAGTTTGCAAGGTCCAAAGATTTTAATTGAGGGAGTTCATGTTATCCTTGATTAGGGCACAGTGGTTTGACGTTTGATACACGTGTATTCTGCGCCTTTCTATTTTGTACTTTTGTTGGCTTGCATTTTTTGATTTTTATTTGAAGGGTCTCTCATTTCAGTTTTTTTAATTTTCAATAAAATTTTAATTCTTTCTGATGAAAAAATAAATTAAAATTTGCTATTTTTGGTATTCATATCAAGGTCCCATTAGTTGTTTTTAAATGAGGGATCCTTTAAGTTGTCCATCCCTTGTATTATCTTGAACTTGACTATGCCTCTTCTTCTTTATATGCCTGTTTGAGGTAGTACGCCTACTGTGCTGACAAGCCAAAAAGTGTTGATGTTACACATTTTATCTTAGAATACCAGTATTACCTTTTTTCGCCTCTTCCTCTTCCTCCACAAGTGCATTGAGAATACAGACAACCCCCTGCACACAACCATCCTTCTCCTGCCCCTCTCCCTTGGCCTGCAATCACTTTCGCTATGTGCCAGAACCACCAACAGTTCACACACAACACAAGCAAATTGTGAGAGAGAAGTTAGAGAGAGAAACACTGTCAAACCAAATTCCAGCATGCACACAATTGCTTCTTATTTAGAGACAATTCAGAAATCAGTGAACTAGACCACAGTTGACTGCCACACCCAATCCGCAATCACAGTCAGCCAAAGACTTTTATTTTCGATAAAAGCTACGTTAATCAAAGAAGCTGCATAAAACCATTGGAATTCACTGACCTTCATCCTTTTTGTTTCTACCCGTAGTCTATGAAATGGATCACAAAGTTCAGTACATGGTAAAAACTAGGAACAAACGATGGAAGGCCGTGACCTCAACAATGTCTCAAGAGGCTAGTTTCGTGGAGGATCCAAGTGCCTGGGTCATTGATCTGGTCACTAATGTCCAAGGTAGTGGCAGTGGAGCTGTTAACGAATTGTGCAAATCGAACTTGGTTTGGGGGGAATGGAGTGCACAACTATGGGGAAGGGTTTTGGTTGGGGAGGGAGAGGGTTTTTAAAAAGGCACCCCTTGGTGAGTCGAGTGCGCGTCACTGGGCCTAAGACGAAGTGACTTCGTCTCAGCAAAGCGTAGGCATCCAAGGTGCAGAATTCTGGTTGAAGCTCAGGACCCCAGTGGAACTATCACAGGAAGACCATACTTGTTGATTCTCTCGTCTCTTTCACTACCCAAGCCGATTGGTTAAATCCGATGATTCTTTGTTTCCAATTGAATGATTTTGGTGAAGAATTTGAGGCTAGTGTTCTTCGCCCATGGTTCTTCTTCTCCAACTGACGAAGTCTTTTTCTTCTTGATCTTCTTGTCACATTAAGCCCTATTCTCATGCGGCATGCTGCCTTTTGTTGCCCCCCCTTCTCATGCGTATGCACTTTCATGTCCAATGTATGTCCATTGTGGATGCATATCGGCGAAGTATCCAAGTATTTTATTTTTGGTGGATACGTATTGGTGTGTATTTGATATGGTTACACCAAGCTTAACAAATGATCCATGCTTCATGGGTGTTCAATGACATGTTGCACTGCTTAAATCCCCTATATTGGTGATGGAAGCATGGTTCTCATGGACTCTATGCATGCTTATGTGGAACAAATGTACTATAGTATATTAACTTTGATGCCGACTACTGGATTTAGGACTTTTATGTAATAGTTGATGTAGAAAAGTGATATACTGTCTTTTGGTGCATGCTAGATAGTATAGACTAAAAAGCACGAATACTTCGAAGAAAGTAATGTGTGATGGAGATCGAAAAATGATTGAATAATCTTGAATTGAAGAATTTGAATTTATTATTTTTTCGATTATTATAGTATTTAGGGAATATTTGTTTAACTAGGATTACTTTAATAATTGAGTAATGAGAGTTTGATTAGGAATTTTATTAGAGTATTAGTAGGAGAGTAATTTGAGAGTACGATTATGAAACTATTTTAGAATTTAAATAGGGGTGTATTTTTTATTCTGGTAGGAGACTTAACCTATAAATATAGATGTAATCTTTACTATTTTCATGAGAGTGATATTACTAAAATTCTTGGTGGAGAATTATGTAATTCTTTACCTAATTCTTGTGAAAGTTTGGTTTCCTTTAATTCTATCTTCTCCTCTTTTCGTCCGGCATCAATTGTTTTTTTAACAAGCTGATTTCAAAAGGTGTTACTATAGTTGAAGTGAAACAAGTTTTGAAATTAGTTTCTTAGATGGAGTTGCCACTTTTTTCGCCACCAATTCTTAAGCTTTCTTCACCACCATCCTTTTTCGTGAAATAACATGTGAAGGTTATGGAGATTCAATATATAGATTCCTCCCATTGTGATACCCGGTATTATCTCATTGACGTGAGATCTTGTTCATATGCTATTAAGATAGATGATGTACTTCACAAACTAACATTGATTTTCTTGGAATACTCTTGCTATTACAACTCTTTGGAGAAAACTTTTTTTTCCAGCCAAGAAGAATTGATGGAGATTAAAAAGGGATCGGATGAGGCTTAATTGAAGAATTTGAATTTATTATTTATTTTCGTACATTAATTAGGGAATATTTGTTTGATTAGGATTGTTTTAGAAATTTTGAGGTTGAGAGTTTGATTAGAGAATTATTATAAAGGTTTAGTAGGAGAGTAATTTTAGAGTTTTATTATGAAATTATTTTAAAGTTTGGATAGGAGATTGATTTTTATTTTGGTAGGAGGCCTAGACTATAATTATGGATGTAAGTCCTACTATTTTTATAAGAGAGACTAATATTAATAAAATTATCCCTCTATGGAGAATTATATGTTTCTTGACCTAATCCTTGTGAGAGTTTGATATTTCTTAGTTCTTTCTTCTCCTCCTTTTCCTGTCTTGTAACAATGTCTGTGTAAGACATGTGTCGGGCATCGACATATTTTTGCGAATTCCCTCGAGCATGTGTTCGATACCCTATTGGATCAATTCTAGACGCTGGGCTAGGCACGCTAGTTGGAGACATGTATGACACTTCTAAGGTCATGTATATAACTAAAAAGTAAACATGTGACCGACACCTTTGCAACATGTGATTAACCAAAGTTGAAATTTTAGTATCTGACAATCTTATACCAAGGATCATAATATTGTTTTGGTGTGCCATTTCTATGTATCGTTTCAATCAAATGAAAACGTTAGGAAAATATAAAGGAAACAGAGAAAAAATATGAAAATATATGGAAACACGTGGAAACATAAATAAATTTTTTTTATTTATAAAGATAAGTTTAATAATTGATTGACTGAGCTTGTTTATTGGCTTAACATTCATTTATACAAGATAACATCAAATTGGAGGGAAAAACAAGGCTTGACACCAGGCGAAGGTCATTTCAATTACTAAGGGTGCGTTTGGTAACGTTTTCGTTTTTATGTTTTTTTTAAAAAAAACTAGAACAAGTTTTTGTTTTTTCTGTGATAAAAATTAAAATATAAAACATGTTTGGTAGTCATTAATATTTAACAAATTATAAAAATAAAAATAAAAAATATGTTTGGTATTATAATAGCGTTTTCATAATTTATTGTGGTTATTTTGATTAATTTTTTTAATCACAAATATATCTCCATCCAAATCAATGAAAACCCAGTTCACCCAGCCCCATCGCCACCACCAAAGCATCGACAACCCACCACCACCCAGCCACCATCGCCACCACCAAAGCACTGGAAACCCACCACCACCAAGGTAGCATCAAAGCTTGAACCTACAAAATCCCAGCAAGACGAGCACCCCTGTGTAGCCACCACCAAACCACCACAACAATACCAGTCCACCACCACCCAACACCTCTACCAACAGCCAACCATCAGCCAACCATCACCACCGAAAACCAGCCATCGAAACTCATCCCAACCAGCACCACCCCTGAAAATCCACCCTAATCCCCATCACCCACAGCCACCCAACCCACCTCTATCCCCGAAACCCACAGCCACCCAAATCCACCCCCACCATTACCCTTGAAAATCCACCCCAATCCCAATCACCCACAGCCA
>CM042198.1:7655590-7678553 GCA_023539305.1 Ilex asprella
CACCCCCATCCCCGAAAACCCACCACAACTGAAAACCCACCACAACCGAAACCCACCATTCCTCCCGAAAATCCATCAACACTATAAAAAATAGGGAAGATTGAAAGAAATAGAGAAAGAAAGAGAGAGAGCGGCTGGAAGGGGTTTGGATCTTTCGGCTTTGGCTTCGGTTTCATCTTCTTCTTCGTGACTTCGGCAGAGAGAGAGAGAGAGAAAGAGAGAGGCGACAGAGAGGAGTGAAAGGAAGAGAGAGAGATGACCTTTTATACTGGAGCAAAATAATCCATCTTTTGTTGCTAAGGAGAATTGATGCCCAGACCTCATTAAATCATTTCACTATGTAGCGTGTTTGTTTTTTTTTTTTGATGTTTTAAAAAATATCTTTTTGAATGTTTTTAGATTTTAGCCTTGTTTTCAAAACAGAGTAATTAAAAAAAAAACAAAAACATTCACCAAATGTGTTTTTATTTTTTTTTGGCCATAAAATGAAAACAAAAACAAGCGTTTACCAAACGCTACCTAAGTAATATTATTTCATTAATTTTAAAATTAATGAATAAATAATTTTTGAAAACACAAATACTTAATTTTAGATATTTAATAAACCATAGAATTAATTGCAAATTTTAAGAACTAAGGTATATTGCTAATATAACAATTTAGTAAATAACAGTAGTATAAAGAATAAAAGAAACAAAAAGGAGGGGGATTAAAAGTTAAAACAACCGATTATAATAAACTAAAAAAGATAAAAGAAAAAAAAGGGGGGGCATGGGGATTAAAATGGACAGGCATTTGTTCTCAACGACAGAGAGAGAGAGAGAGAGAGAGAGAGAGAGGCGTGTATTCTCAACAGCACACCTTTTCTACAACATGTGGATATAGATACTTTATTGCATCATATATGGATATCTGTGGGCAAATGATTTTTTGCAAATACTGTTTTACGTTCACTTCACATATATGCATAATTGGAGTAACTAAATCATGCTTGCAGGACTGGGCTGATTTATGGAGGCCTGAGCTTGCAGGGAAGATCTCAATGGTTGATTCTCCTAGAGAGGTTGTTGGTGCAGTACTGAAGTGTATGGGGGCATCATACAACACCAATAACATCGACTCTCAAGTTGCTGGTGGGAGGAATGCTGTGCAGCAGAAGCTTGCATTGCTTGCAAAACAGGTATGAAGAGAACATGGAAAAATCCCTCCCATGGTGGTCAAAGCATCCCATTGGTTGGGTTTGAACTTTATATGATGACAATGCACAGGGGTGGGTGCTGTATGGATGAGTCTGACTCAAGGATCAAAATTTCGTTCTTAAACGCTTGAAATGGTCGAAACTTTTTCGTTTTCAAGGAAATTAAAACGAATTAGTGATTGAATTGAAATTCTAATCTTTCAAGGTATTTCAGAATATTTTGAGGTGTTTTAAGATGTTTCAATCAATGTTCCAGAATGTTTCAAGGTTTTCAAAGCATTTTTTGAAACAAAATTTTGATTCTTGGCTACAACAACTGTGTGTTGAGTCCATGTTGATGTTACTTTTCTGAAAATAGTTTTTACTTAATTTTTAAGAAATCTCTATCAACTCAGGTTTTCTAGTCATTTTTTGGGTTACTAAAGTTAGTTTATTGGTCTATTGATTTGTTATTTGAGTTATACAATTGTGCTCAGATATATGATCTATTAAGCTGCGTCTCTCGTAATGTTTGTCTGACCTTTTCGTGGACATAATAAGTGGATGTGTCAATAAGTCATGCTGAATGCTATTCACAGTTTGTTCTTTATTTAAATTTATTGAGTAACCACTTTCATGATGTTTGATGTTTCTTTATTGGATGTGTTTTAATGTCTCCATTATTTGGCTTTCTATAGGTCCGACTATTTGACACTCTGCATTATTTAAAAGCATTTGGAGTGGGAGACGTATGGGTGACTGTTGGGTGGAGTAGTGATGTAATTCCTGCTGCGAAACGCATGTCCAATGTTGCAGTAATTGTGCCAAAATCTGGATCTAGTTTATGGGCTGATTTGTGGGTATGTATGGACCCATCGGTCACCATATTCTAGAGGATCCCTTTTTATTACTTGCAATTTTGTGATATCTCTGACTAGAATGAGGAACTTAAAATTGCTGCATTTCCGTCTCCAACATGAATGCTTACATGCATGGTTGGAATCTGGAATTTTCCGTCGGTCAACTTAAAAACTCTGATTACTTAAACATGACCAGGGTCTGGAGAGCAGGGATTGCAAAAATTCTTAAGGTCCAGAGCGTCCCAAGGGCGCTGTAGAAAAATTGAATATACTGATATATACCTGTCCGTTAATCTATTGTTAACAGATAAATATATCTTTGTCAGTAACTATTTAGTATAGCACTAATAGGTATAATAATATTTGTAACTACATTGTAAAAAATTCTATATAAAGAAATAGATTCACAACAAAGCTATTGTGACTAGGAGTGCCTCCTCCAAGTTTCAACAAAATGATGTGACTTCAACACCTCTCTGGTTGTTTATTAGTGAGTGCATTAAGTATCCACACTCTCTTAAAAGCAAAACCACACTTTAGGCTTGAGTTTTGCGATAAAATCACCATTCTGGGGGTTGGACTAGGAGTGTCCCCCACAACTGTGGAATGGAGAAACCTGGAACTGAACTAGGATGACAATTAAATGTTTACATTCATTACCATGAAAGGTTTGTGAAATTGGGATATATATTGAAAAAACCAACGAACTTAGCTTATCTTGAAAAGAGAAACGAGGGAGACATAGGGGCTATGATGCCTTTTTTCCTGTGTAGTGACAGTCATGAATTTTTTCTGTTAACGTTCAATAGTGGAAATCATCATCTCCACATTGTTGTATTTGTATTTGCAGGCAATACCTGCTGCCTCTAGATTTGCAACGGATCAAATTGGAGGTCGGTTCAGAGGGCCATCTCCTTTGGCGCACCAGTGGATAGAGTTCTGTATGCAAGCTGAAAGAGCACATCCTTTTAAAGAAAATGTAATACCAGGGGCATTACCGTTTGCCCTTGAAAATGGCCCAGCTGAAGAGCTTGAAGCGCTAAGCAAGGGTAAACCAAAGCTTGACACAAACCTCATTGCTGGAGCCCCCCCAGCTGAAATTCTTGCAAGATGTGAATTCTTGGATCCATTATCAGATGCTGCATTGTCAGATTATAAGTGGTTAATAGCTAGTATTCAAAAACCTAGTGGTGGTTTGATCCTAAGTGTGCAGCATTATATTTCATCAGTGCTTTCACACATTTTCCCAAAGGTTGCAGTCAAAGGTAGCCTCAAATAATCTGATAGTATTCTCAAAAATGTGTTGCTTATTACATAGAGGCCAATCTCACGGGACATTAAAACGTGATTTAGTGTGGCCTTGGGAATCTAAATGGTAAATTTAGTATTGATGTGACTAGATTGTTTTCAGTATAGCATTCATTAAACCAGAGGTGGTTTCATCCCTAAGTTGATAAACACTGAAATTTATCCATCGGATGGTTGAAATTTGGAGGTTTTGACCAAAATCAGTCTCCCCACCATCTTTATTCTCAAATTCAGCCTGTTTTAAATTTATTTTTCAAACCAAGTTTCTTTCTAAAAACGTCCTTTGAACGACGTCTTTATGAGTTAAAATGTTATTTTGAATGACAATTTTAAGTTGAATATTTTTTATATAAATCGTTATTTAAAATGATGTCTTTAAAGTCGTAAATGAGAATGACGTTAAAAAAAAAGTGAATTCAAATGGTATAACTTTACGGGCGTTAAAAAAAGTGTTCTCTTAAAAATGTCATTTTGAATGATGTTTTCAAAAATTTACAAAAATTATTTTTAACTCTTTTTTAATGTAGTTGTATGAGTTTGTTAATTATTTAGATGATATTAATTTTTTTGTTCAGTAGTGTTTTGTGTTAACTAAAAAATAAATTATTAAAACATGTTTCGCACATAAATTTATAAACTTTGAAAGCTATTAAAAAGATCAAGTTATAAATTAAAAAAAGTTAATTCAGTGCTACAAAAAAATGATTAAAATATTATTTGTGTGTAGTACATGAATTTTGTGACAAATTTTGAGCAATTTATTTTCGGCACGTTAAAAAATTGTAATTTTATGTTATAAGTTTATCGGACAACGAGAGTTGACCTACAAATAGTGTACAAAACATGAAAATATGGAAAAATATGCTTACACATTAAACAAAATAATTTTATTGTATGAGACGGCAAAAAATGCAGTGTGTTAATATTGTGGTTGATGTAAAAAATAACATAGAGAGTTACCGAGTGCACATAAACTCTATGGAATAAAAATATCAGACGCATCATCACTTAAATCAGAATAATCAGAAAGTTCAATATCAAAAACAAGTATTGGATCTTGTAAAATTTGAATTTTAGCATAGTCAAGATCGAAATGCTCAATTTTTGCATGCTCGATTGCATGCAAACGATCAAGTATATGTTGCATTTGACCATTTTCACGTTTAAGCCTTGATATAATCTCGTCATGGTTGGTAGAGTTTTGTGGATCATATATATCAGCCGAACGTGCCTTCGGTACCATTAATCCATGCCAACGACAACATACTTCAAGTTCACAACGTTTGTCATATAATTGCCGCTATCTTGGTGTGGACTCGATATAAACACTCGAAGACGGATAGTCGATCGCATACCTAACAAATACGTGTCCAACTTGATTGAATGAGTGATAAATGTTAGTGGGCTAATTAAGGAACTCACGTTTTTGTCGATATCAAGTTACACCGGCAGAATCTGTGTAGGATTCAATTGAATGAACTACGTTCGATGATGTTGCTTGGCCAGTCGAGCGTTCACGTTCATTGGTTGAAAATGAACTTTGTTGTTCATTGCGTAATGAAGAACCTTGGGTGGTTTGACTAAATTGCCTATTAGATGTACACCTAGACATTTTTTAGATTATGATGTACACAATAAATAAGACTGGTTTATATTGACACAAAATGCAATTATATATATATATATAAATTTGAAAGAACAATTTCTGGGTAAGACTAACATGACTTGATATAGATAAAATAATGATATGACTTCACAGTGATAAAATGACATTACAATTCAAATACAAAGGACTGATATGACTTGACACTACACTGGGTTACATAGACTTGCTATCTCACAAATAGCAACACTTACGAACCAACATTATATTATTCTATCTTCGAGCGTGTTTTACTGCTGATTCGTAGTCCTCTCTATTCCCGCGTTGCATTGTTAGTGATCGTTTACGAGGCATTAGTATGTCAAGTTCTCTTAGTTGTGTGAATAGTTCGTTTGATTCTTTAGCACAAAAAATCCACTCTTGTCGTACTCTTGCATAATACTCTTTTGGATTGAAAAATCTCTCGTTCTTGTAATCATCGTTTCATTCTTGTAACAACCAAACCCGTTCATGCTTACGATTGTTAAACTTCGTAGAGAAATTTGACTTAGACATAATTTTTTGTTTGTCATATCAACCACAAATAAGGTGTTTAAATAGTAGTGTCCAAATCCTAGTGTGGTAGACAGGTCACATCAGTCAATAGCAAGATAGTGCAGTCATTAGAGGCCATTTAAGGTTTAGTCATGCATCAGACTTGTGTAAGGTCATTTCACTCTTTTGCCTTATTAAATGGGTGTTGTTACTTCAACACATGGTCTGCAAAAACCCATTCAGGATTTAGTCAGTTTAGCACATGGTATGCTAAAACCCATTCAGGGTTTAATCACTTCAACACATATCCGTGTAAGTAGTCATGAGTAATCACTTTTTCTTCTTTAGCCTTATGAAAGAGCAATTACTTGTCATTTCAAGACTTTTTTTGTATTGATATGCTCAGTTGTTAGGAGATGTGTGTATTCATTACAACAAATGGTTGATCAGCAATTGTAGAATTTTGTCACTTCATCAGCAAATTTTTTGATTCAGTGGGTTGTCAATTTATGTGCAATAGGAAAACAATCAGTGTATTGTCAAGTCATGACAATCTTTTTTCAGTGAATTGATTTTTCCATTGAAACCTTGATTTTTTAGGACTACATATTCATCGTTTGTAAGCAACTAAGTGAAGAAAACTCATTTCTTGCCCATGAAATGCAATTGCACCATGGGCGATGTGCTGTCATGGTAGCACACGCTGTGGAACAATGTGTAACAGACGCTTCCATACCCACAACTACATACACAATATGTTGATTATAAATATATATATATATATATATATATATACACTTACAAGAATATAAAAGTAAGCACAATGAAAAATGTAAGCAATTACCTGAACCAGAATAAGTGGTTCAGGTAATTTTGAGTTCGAGTCTTGGGAACGCAACTGCGTTCAGTAGGGAGAGCTTTGCCGCCATTGTGTTCCTACCCGGCTCGAATCCGGATTAGTCGGAGCCCAAAATGGCTTTCGAATACCGGATGGTCAGACAAAAAAAATAAATCAGAATAAGTGGACCGCTAATATCATTCGCGTTCCATTTAGTAGCGATTTATATCTCCCGTTAACCATGAAAGGGCTGCACTGTCCCAGCTAAAAGTGTTGGCCGCATCTAGGTCTACGACCAATGGTAGGAACATAAGCTTAACCCTTCTCGACGACTTTTTCTGAACATAACCCCCCCTAATCAACAATAGGATGTACGATTGGGCGTGACATGCTACAAAATGCTCAGTCGCATTAGTTGAAATCTCGTGGGCCAAATTCTCAGACAATGCATTAAGTCGCAATGTGGACTTATTGATCACTTCATCTGCTGGTGTAAACCCGAGAAACTCAATGCACATGAGACTCCATTGTTGTACATCGTGCACGATGTCCACACCACATACATGAATCCCATCAACAAAAAGGCCGAGTAATACAACTGTATCCTGAAATGTAATGATGACCTCATTAACTGGAAGATGAAATATGTGTGTCTCGACGCGCCATCGCTCTACAAGTGCAGTAATAAGATGCCAGTGCAGCTGAATATACCTAAGGCGATATGTCCCATAAAATTCAGTTGTGCGTAGATGGTGAACAACCTGCTCGTTAATGATGGTAACTCGACGAAATGGAGCTTCTGATCATCTACAATGTAACGGGGGTAGCTCAATGCCCTTCCAAATAGCAGTCGTGCGATGGTCACGCTGTGAGGATAATATTGATGCATCATAAGGACCTAGATGTAATAATGAACACAGATCACGATCCATGTCTCCAACCTACATCATCATACAATATACAAACATGAGTTAACATATATAAATAACATCATTAATATTTGTATGTGCCAACGTTAATACATCATACCCATAAACATTTTGGTAACGTAAAAATTATCATATGATGAATAATGAGCTCAAACAATAAATAACGCAATACAACTTACATACAACATTAGAGTGCATTGTTAATACATAAATAATATCACAACGTACCAAGATTGAAATTCACTTATACATTACATAACACAATAAGTCAAAGTTAAATAACAACATTGACATAACATATTTATAATGGATGACCCATTGCAGAAGTTGATTGGTTCTTTGTTGGACATGTTCATCGATCGTGCCTTGCTTGCAAACAAATACTACAGTGGTTTATTTTTCACCCTTCTCTCGAGAAATCCATTTCATTGCGTGTGCGCAATGTCTGTAGACGTCCTCTAATTCCTCGACGCAACAACGTATCAGGGCATAATGTAGGGCCATCTGTTTCATCCCAATAATCTTGGTAGTGCAGAGGATGAAGTTCAGGTGCCCAAGTTGACTCAAGTGCTTGGATGCTGAATACTAGATCGATTAAATGCCAGGGACTACCATTGAAATGTGAGCAAGCGACCATAACATAAAAACAAGACATTTTATAAATTGTAAATTTTTCACAAGTGTATGTTTGGTCATCAATATACACAACATGTGTATTACCGTTATTAGTGACCTCTTTTTCAACTTCTCATCGCATGTGAAATGGTGTAACATTATATATTTCTATTTTGACCTGGTTGGGTCGCATAAATTCAATTGCATCAGGGAAATACTCCATACCATTTTCTATGCAACGTTGTGCATGTTCACGACTCACAAAAGTATTTAATGAGCCGATAAAATATGAATTTCACACATACAATGATGGGAAGCGTCTTTGTACCTTTCAATGCACCATTGAACACCTCAAAAATATTGGTTGTGGTTGTTCCATATCGTTGGCTACCATCATGGACAATTGTCCACTGTTGTGCTGGAATATCATCTAACCACTTCCATGCCTTTGGATTTACATTTTTAATTTCTTCCATAATCAAATTAAACTTGCGAATTTGATGTGTTTCCCTAGCCTTCCACACTTGATATTTCAAATACATGTTCTTGAAAGTTGTGTTGAAATTGCTTTGTACATGCCTAAGACAAAAGCGATGATAGGTGTATGTCTCATTCCACCCAGAATCAGGTTGCTTAACCGCCAAGATTATACCTTTATGTCGATCTGAGATTAAGCATATACCAGCTCTATTCGGCACAATGGAGTGATGTAGATAATATAGGAACTAACCCCATCTTTCACGAGTCTCGTCATAAACAAAGGCAAATGTTAGAGGAAAAATCTGCTTTTGAGTGTTAATTCTAGTAGCAATCAAAAGCTTATGCTTATACTTGCCAGTTACAAATATGCCATCGATGCTAATTACAGGGCGAAAATGAACAAATCCATAAATAAAATCCTTGAATGTCCGAAACACCTTTCCAAATATGCCGAATGTGGAGCACAAACCTCATACTGCCATCTTACAATCGTCTTAGGGTTGTATTTTACAAGAGTATCCATAAACTTCGACAAGATGTTGTAAGAACTATCCAAGTCACCGAAAATCTTTGCTATAATCTTATTTTTCCGATTATACGCCTTCTTGTACATTATCAAATATTGATACTCTCTTTTCACCATTTATATGATGACAGGAATTGTTACATCTGGTGTAACCCGAGCCAAACCCTCAATCCATTGAGAAATAAAGCCCGCATCAAGTTGACAGTTGTCCTGGTCAACCTTAGGTAGAAAAAAGTGTGAGGTCCTTGATATTTTGTGATCTCAAACATTCGGTGCTTCGCCTTCAAAATCGCCCGTAGCCTCCATTTGCATCCACATTGTACATGCATCTTACACCTCAAAACCCAACGTGATTTGTTTGTGTCAACAACAACATATTATTGGTGCATCTTCAATGAATACAATTTGACTGTCATCTTCAACTCTTTTTTAGTCTTGAACACTATACCCTTCGACAGTTCAGGTTTGGTAGGATCCCATATTTTAAATCCGGGTAAATTGCACAAGCTGTCAACTTCATTCTGGGTTCCCCGTTCAATGTTTGTGAAAAATGTTGACTCTGGCTTGTGCATAGAAACTTCAACATAATCCTCAACAAAATTACCTTCAGCATTGTCATCATCACAATCATCAGTCAATAAATCTTTCGGCGATTTTTCTTGTTCGTAGTACTCATTTCGGTCAGAAGCACGCTTTCATTCATATGTATTATTAGCAATCTAATGCACTACAAGTGCCTGGATAGGGTCCACTGGCACCGGTGTCGGGGTAACTGTAATCATTTTTATCCATTCGTCACCCAGTGTAACACTGTAGTTTTACTGGGATAAGCATTCGAAAAAAATTCTAGGCCTTGTTTTCAGACTGTGCATGTGTATATCGATTGTATTCTTCCATACACTACATCGTTAAAGGGGTGTAATAATTATCCACCATTGCTAAAAGTTCAAGCATTGTGATGTATGATTGTTAGCCAAGCAGCGAAGAGTATGAACCACCATCAGGCCAACCTTCATTACTTCCACCAATGTCATCGGGCCTAACCTCTTCGCTCACATACAAATCCACTTTATTAACACCTTGATTGCCAAATAAAACAGCCACCATTGCCTCCACACCATCATTGCCAATAACTTCTACTGGAATATATGTAAAAAAGTTAGTTCCCAATGCAGTAGAAAACCTATAGATGAGTTTGAGGTTATATTTGTTTCTTCCCATCCCTGTCACATCATGTAACTTATCCACCAAAGCTGAGTGACTTGTGTCATGAGCAACATTTATCACACGCTTATAACCACTATCGTACCCTAAAATATTATATTTTGTGGATATGTTACCACCCCAATACACCATCACAGATGCACGTCTTCCAACCACTCGTAACAATTTTACAATAGAGACATAATAAGTTACATTCGATGTCGTTTGGGAAATAAGTTTTGTTGGGGCAATGATGCTAGAGCATAGCCATATATCAATGAAATTATCTAAGAATTTGAAAAATTCAATAAGATATTTGTTCCTTGGCATCTTGACTTTCTTTCCCTACAAGGTTATGTAAAACTAGAGTAAATTTGAATTTTAGTGAAAAAGGGTAAAACGGTAAATTTCTACATTGGTACGGGTTGAAAACTTGTATTTTTCTAGAACTCGGATGATGAAATGAATCTCACTATTTGATTCACCTCGCGAAATCTAGTTGTCCAATCAATTTTCGTCGGATTCTGAGATAGTCAAAATTTTCACATTTTACAAGGCGATCGAATGTCGGGTGACTTAAAAAACGACCCCAAAAATAAAATTTTAGAAATTTTAAAATAATTTAAAGGAAGTTCATATAAAAATATTTTGAACTTAAATCGAAATGAAATTTAGTCATTTTGGTGCGAAAACGGACCTAAGAATAGGGAATGTGTGGCGGGACCTGGACTAAACATTAAAGGGTATAAATAAGAGAGAAAAATATGATTTTCTCTACAACTCTCTACTGGGTTTGAAAGTTGGAAGAGAAGAGAGGGCAGAGAAAGAAAAAAAGAGAAAGTTCCACCTCCTCTTTACGATCTATGGAGTTCCGCTAATCGGAATCCTTCAGACCAAGTATTAAAGTTCATCTAGGTGATGAGGGCTACACAACCATACCAAAAAAAGAAGAATTTCATTGAAGATTCAAAAATAAAATCTTGAAAAAATCAAAGTTAGAGTTTGGGAGGTATTCTTGAAGGCTTTTCTACCATTGTTTCACGCTTCAAGAGGTAGGGTTTTCTCCCTAACTAGGTTTATTTTTAACCTAGGACGATTATATGAAATGAGTAGGTTGTTAGATGTATTTTAACACTTGCCTATTGCAGTTGACTTAATGAAAATGAGTAAATTCAATTCTAGTCTGAATTGGTAATTATAAATTGTTAGCTTGTGATTTCTTAGAAGTTTTGATAATTGGGTATGTAGAAACCACTTAATGTGATTTCTTGAGCTATGTGATGAATTTGGACATTTTATGTGATTACATAATTTGGTGCCTTGAAAGTGTTTGATTAAATGCATATGTGAAATTAAGTGTGTTATTGCATAGATTATGTATAACATGCTTGGGAAAATAGTAGTTGAATAAAAATGTTGAGATATGTTTGTTGATATATTAACATTGTGATGAATTATGATATTATATGTTTGGGATATAATTTTTCATGGAATATATTGTTATTTGGTTAAATTGGCACATGTGGCATTCATAGCATATTGTACATGATTGTTGTTTTGCAATTGTGCATTACATTACATATGCACAGAGACATTGCATTTTGTGGGTGTGTGCTTGGTTGTCATCAAACACCACACTTGGTGGATGATTTGTGGGCTCGAAAACGTTGGGTCGAGGACCCAATTGAGTCACACAGTTTGCCTGATAAATTGGGTTGGGGTTAGCAAGAAAGGCTAGACTATCCCTTGGGTAAGAGACCTGATGTTTAGGATACGCACTCTCTTGGTTTAGTCTATAAAGTGTGTCGGTGTATGTGAAACTGTTGGTGGAAGTCCATGATTTTCGTGTCAATTGGGGGTCGTTAGTGTAAATCCATAAATATCCACTCCAAGAAAGACCCGGAGATTTTTAAAAGGCCATTGGATGTGCAACATCAATGGCAAGGGCTTGAAATGCTGGGTTTTATACTCATGGCATTGCATGGGTGATGGGAGCTAGTGAAGGCTTGGGTTGAGTTGTATGAGTGAGTCTCATCTCATTTTATGGCATGACATAGTGAATTCCAACATTGAGTTTCATATTCTTGATTGAAATGCTTTGTCGCTTGTTGAAATTGCATGTGACATTTCATATGCATCTAGGTTGAGGAATAGTCTCTTTAGAAGATACCCTATTGGGCGTGACTTACCCTTTATGAGGAACATTTTAGGTGCGGGATATACACTGGTGGACGGCTCATGCTTGGGGCCTCAAGAATGAAGAAAAGCCGACTTGTGGCTTTTAAAACCATCTTTAGTAAAATATTTGATAAATTTGATTTTGGACATGCTTTATAAGTATGGATAAATAGACCTGGTATGCTCAATGTTGTATGATTACACAAGTTGTGTTTTGAATAGAACTCTCCGTACAAAGGAGACTTTTCTCAAATTTTGTTAAATTAGGAATCCCGGTAAATGGGGCATAACGACATAATATCGAGTTATATATCTACGGATATTTCGCAGGTTGATGGGTGATCAACGTGCTGACAAAGGACCCCTATTTTTTTAGAACGTCATTGGTTCTCTCAGCATGAAGTATTTCATAAGTACCATAATGAAACATGGATTTGTTTGTAGTAAATGTTTCTTGACATCAATTTTAAACTAGTGGAAAACAGTTACAAAGTGATCCCATAGCATAGCACGCGATGTTTTAAGTTTATGCATAGACAAGGTTTGGGTTAGTTACATACTTTAGACTTGGTTCAATATTTTTCTGCGGCATTGTCATAACAACAAAACAAAAACGAAAAATTTAAAATTAGAGTTTGTGTAAAAGACAATTGTTAGGGTGATTCACCTGCTATGGGTTGAGGAAAGGATAGCTGGATACATTATCAAGTATCCTAATATTGGATGCTGAGAGGGAAAGAATGGGAATAGGCTTGATCTTCATGATTATTTCCATGAAATGTCATGCTGGGGCAAGCAAACAGTTGAAATGAATCCATTTGTTAAACTCTAGTAATAGTGTTTCTTTACTTATTGGCAACTTAAAAATTGCTACTCAAAGCCAATGATTAGAATTTCATTTTTTTCACTGAAAGGCTAAAACATTTACTTTAGAAACCAAAACAAATCAATAATTGAATATCAAAATTTTATTATTTTGAGTTGTTCCGAATTATTTTTAAATTTTTCTATGTTTCCAAGTTGATTGAAACTATGCACCGATTCAAAAAAATTTCATTCTTGCTCAAAGCATGGTTCTTTTCTTGCATTATCGCATTTGCAAATATGTGATATGTATGTATGTATATATATATATATATATTCAAAGTAGAATTTCATTCTCCACACATTGATTATGGTGTTCTATCTTCTGACAATGCTTAGTATTAGTCACCTCTATTAGGTTGGGACATTGGTTCAACCAAATTGAACTTTCTAACTTTGACCAAACTTAGCCTTTTGAAAAAAAAAACATTGATCAACCTTAATTTTGAACCCATTATCGCATTTGAAAATAATCAAAAAAAAATATTGATTTGATGGTAGGTGGACTGTGAGACTGTCCACCTCAATTGCAAAAGATAATGGAAAAAAAGAGATAAACAAAAAAAATGAATCCAAACTTATTATGTGATGAACTCTGCAAAACTGCAAACATTTTATCATTTTTTTTAGTCTGCTTATTTAACCTCTAATTTCATTAGTTTTCAACTCAACTCAAATTATTTATATTCAGACCAAAAGATAAAAACTCAACTCAAATTAATAAGATTTTGTCCCAATTTTTTAGTGATCGATTATATGAATACTGTTCGTCATTACATGAATACTGGTTGGTTACATGAATGTTGTTCGTCATTACATTAATACTGGTCATGCAAGACAAACGAATAAGCCTTATCCATGCTAGGCATTCTTGGTTTACTTCACAAATAACATGGAACCAATATATAAAACTTAAAAGTCTTATATGGGCTGTCCCAATAAGAATACATACATGCATACCTCACATATTCACTGTTCACAATGTCAACATCCCCAAGAATCAAACCTTGCTCTCTTGTGGTTCCAAGATCAACTGATTCTCAATGTTTTTCTCATTCATTCACAACCTTTAGAGACAATTTTTCCATATGCACCTGAATACGAGATTGCAAAAGTTGCTACTCAACAAATACATAGCAAAATTTTCTATCTCGCACTTGAATGGAGAGAGAGAGAGAGAGCAAAAATACCTTAGTGGAGAAGAGGGACAAAGATAGAGCTCAAAACTCATCGGAGGAGAAGGACACTGGATGGTCTTCGTTTTTGCAAAATCCTTCGTTGGGATGCTCTTCGTTGAGGAAATAGTCTTCGCCGAAGGAGTGGTGTTCATCGAAGTTAGCTGTCTGCGCCGGACTGCTCTTCATTCGTCGGAGTGGCCTTTGTCGGAGGACTGGAGAGGGTTGATTGGGTTTGATTTCAAATTTGGAAGAGTTAGGGCTTTTCTGATTTGGGAAAGGGAAAATTTGATTTTTTGTCCGCATAAATCGTCATTTGAAATGATGACTTTAAAATCATCATTTCAAATGACGTTTTATGATTACAGTTTATGAATGTTTTTATGCCCTACCTTTGTTAGGAAACCATTTATAATTTCAAATGATGATTTTAAAGAGCTCATTTATAATAACACTTTTACAATATACAGTTTAAAAATGTCATTCCAAATGTTGTTTTAATTCTTGAAGGCGTTATTTAGAATGATGTTTTTAAAAACAGACTGGATTTGAAAAATAAGTTTAAAACAAGCTGAGTTTGGGAATATAGATTTGGGGAGGTTGGTTTTAGTCAAAACCTCTTGAAATTTGAGGAGTAATTGTAAGAAACTAATTCTAAAGACATTCTGCAGAGAAGTTAATTCCAGCTTAACAAAATATCTAGTAGAGTCAAAGTTCAGGCAACAGAGAGATACACTGGAGGTGGTGGGATTAGTTAACCAATGATGCAAGGGGGCATGTGATTTTGAGAGTTGGAGAGTTTCAAGAAGGCACTGCTAGCAAAACAAGCGTTTGTGTTAGAGGTACAACTGTGACCAAGATACAAGAAATTAGTGATCAATTAAGCTATGCCTTGTCGTGAGTAATGTCTGAAAGCTAAGAGTGGAGTATGAGTTTCTGCTTCAATAAGTTTTAGCTTATCTGAATGTGTGTGCCTTTACAATTGTGATGGTCTGATCTTTTCTGTTTCTTAGGAAGAGCTTGATGTAACACAACATACTAATAAAAACAGGGATGTGTATTTTTGCTGATCTTGAAGGCAGTGTTGTTTTTCTATTGTGTCTTGCGGACTGTATGTAAATCAATCAAATTTGGATTAGATTTTAACTCATATCAGCCCAAATTCATTTTAATAACTCCAATCTGAGTATATAATAGTCCATATCCGAATGAGAGAAAATTCAAGATAAAAAATAAAGAGTAAATGATGTGGTATTGACATGACAAGAGAAATTTAAATTTAATGAGAAAAATTTGGAACAAAAGCACGTTGTTCAGAGTCACTCTGGGCTGAGGTCTTGCAAATGCAAAACCAACGAGAATTCAGTGGTTGTAATTCTTTTGAGGAGATGAGAGAGAAAAGGATTTACTTACTATTCCATCAACTGGAACGGATCAGTCAGAAGTGAGGATGCCCCTTCTTTTTTTTTTTTTGAACAAGATGAGAGCATACCCCAAGTGACCTTCATATAGTAAGGAGTGGCTACAATCTGGTGCACCTCCACGCAATAATGGCACCACCTCTGCATCAGCATCCCATTCAATCCCTGGAGGCCTCTGTAAGATTATTAGGAAAATCATTGTCCCTTAAAAAATATGACACTTCCTGTGGAGGGTGCTGAGTTTTTCAGTCTGAACAAATTGAAACTTGTTGAGAAGAAAGATCTCCAACTCCTCAATATGCCCTACATGTGAGGAAGAAGAAGAAGTGTCAAGACACCTCCTCTTATTATGCCCTAGGACAGGGGCGAAGCGAGCAATTTTGCTTAAGGTGGACACATTAATTATGAACTCTAATTTTTTTTCTTCATAACCAATCACGCTGTTTAATATATTTATATGATACATGAATTCCATTTCACATAAAAAATGCCAAAAAATAATGCATATTGTATGTGTACAAAAAATGACTAATTATCACCATTGTAAAAAATGTTGCTAATTGAGTTTCTTTGAGATTGAATTTGATGTTAATTTGAATAATCTATTATTAACTCGATCCCTGGACTAATCTCGATCCCTCAACTATAGATCAAGATTTAAGCTTGTCTAATAAATTTCACTTATACCACTAAATTATCACATTTTTTCAAAAAATTTCTCATATTTTTCATATTACATCCTCAACTATGTAATTAGTTTTATATTACCCCAAATATTTTTACCCATTTAAATTTATCACCAAAGGTGTACCCAAATATGATAACTTTGTTATAATTTATTTAGTGGTGAAAAACTTTGGTGTAATAATTTTAACTTAACCCAAAAGTATTCGATTAACATGTAATTAACAAATTAATATTACATTAACAATCAATTTTATTTAATTAACATTCAATTTTTTCTAATAAATATTTAATTCACTAAATTAACATTCAAATTCAACTAGTTAACATTAAATTAATCAAATAGACTTTCAATTTTATTCAATTGGCACTCAATTCAATAAATTAACATTCAAATTATCAAATTAACATTCAGATTTATCAGATTGAAAAGGTTCTCTGCTGAGGATCTTGGTTCCTATAGGGGTGTCTTTTATCTCTTCCTACTTTGAAGTTCTAATATTTTGATTGAACACTGAAACATGGCGTGTTGTAGAAAATCTCTGAAGTACTTGAGTACAACATTAGAACACCAACTCACGTTCGAACATCCCTCTGATTTGATTGAAGACCAGACCATTGCATAGAGTGTAGAAATGAACTTCTCAGAAAGACCACAGGCCAATTGACAAAAGAACAAATGACACTTGAGTGTGAAAGGCAAACCCCATTTGGTGTTTGAATGCCCATAAGGAAAAGACAGAAGACACGTTCGAACGACAGAAGACGTTCAAACGTCCATAAAGCAAAACAAAAACAATGTTCGAACGTCAACTGACATTCGAACGTACTCCACAGACTGTCTGCAGAGTAGTTGGTTTTTACTTGGACTTGGGCGGCATACACTATTCATTCATTATCTCTTATCTTTTCCCCCTCCCCTTCCTTGCCTATAAATACCCCCATTAGGGGAGCTTCTAAGGGAGGATTTTTCTCTTGCTTAGTAGGAGATTTGGTAGAGAGTTTGATGAAGGCTTAGACTTCCACTCATATTTTAGACTTGTTATATGTTTACTTGTAGTTGTTCTTAAAGTTAGTTTAGATTTAGACCAATACTTCTTAGTTTTTTATGAAATTAGTCTTAACTTATGCTTTCGATTACTTGCAAGAAGGAAGATAGTTCATATTTTGGTTGAGGAAGTAACCCTCCAAAAGTGACTAGCTTTCTCCTACTTTTATTGTTTATATCTTTCACTTCCAGTGCTTGAGCTTCTTTCTTTCTTAGAAGAATGAAACTCTTCCACTTTTCTAGAACTTTACCAAAGCCGTGAAGGGTGGAACGTAATTCACTCATTGTTCATCCCTCCAAGTAGAGGAATTACACAAATAAAGAACAATAAACAAAGAGTCAATATTCACCAAAGCCATGAAGAGTGAGTAGTTTCTCATTCACTCTTTAGTAAGAGGTGAATGACATGCATAAATTATCTGAAATTCATATTTTTGTATTTTTCTAATGCTTAATTGTAATACCCCACATGTGTATATTAAAATAAAGGACATACGTGTTTAGAATTTATTTCAATTGAAATGATAATATTGTAAAATACGAGTTAATAGTAGTTAAAAAAATTTAGTTTTATACGGGTAAAAGTAAGAAATTAATTGTAGTAGGACTTGCACCCATTAGGTTTGATGTAGGGAAGTATGTTGGATAAGTTAGGGTTGAAGTTGGAAGGCTTAGGAATGGATTGGAAATGAAAAAAGGAATGAAACAGGCTGTGAACAGTGTACGTGAACAGTGCACTGGCTGCACCTTCAAGCTCGATTTCGACCTAGATTCTGTCAATATCTCTCAAAACTCAAAACATGAAAGTCGTAGAGCTCTTTCTTAGAATTCCATAGCATCTTGAATCATCTCAATCGGAGCTCGGATGAGAGAGTTATGCCTAGATAACGATACGATGTCAAAACAGCCAATTAGCTTGAACAGTGCACGTGAACAGTGCACTGGTTGCAACTTCAAGCCCAATTTAGACCTTGATTCAGTCAATATCTCTCAAAACTCAAAACATGAAAATTTTAGAGATCTTTCTTAGAATTCTATAGCATCTTGAATCATCTCAATCAGAGCTCGGATGAGAGAGTTATGCCCAGATAACGAAGCGATGTCAAAACAACCAATTAGCTTGAACAGTGCCCGTGAACAGTGCACTGGCTGCAACTTCAAGCCCAATTTAGACCTTGATGCAGTCACTATCTCTCAAAACTCAAAACATGAAAGTTTTAGAGCTCTTTCTTATCATTCCATAGCATCTTGAATCTTCTCAATTGGAGCTTGGATGAGAGAGTTATGCCCAGATAACGAAACGATTTTGCAATAGATAAATTATCTCAATCGGGTGTACGTTGACTTTGGTTTTGAGATAAATCATAAATATAAATATTTTTAGGTTAAAATAACATTAAAAATGAATCCGGAATGTTGAAAAATCTTAGGATAGTCATATGGATCAAATTGGAGATTTTAGTGGCAAAACCGTAATTTCGGAGAGGACCAAAACAGTCCATAAACAGTGAATTTCGGGGCTGAGGTTTTTTAAACTCATTTTCATCCCATTTGCTCTCATTTCTTCCACTCCCCTCACACTCCCACACCTCTTGGAACCCTAAAGAGCATTAGAGAGGAAGAAGGAAGGGAAAAATAATTGATTCAAGTGTGATTCAAGATCAAATATTCTTGTTCTTCACACCAAAGTTAAGGATTTAAGGTAGGGAATTTCTTCCTATTCTCTTTCATTGAGGCTAGGGCTACTATACAGACATGTTTTAACTCTCATTAGTATGTATTTGTTATGGGATCTTTACTTCTTGGTTTCCTTGCAATTATTATCATGTTTTACATGAAGTTAGGGTTGATACCCAATTTTCTTGATTCCAAAAACCTAGATTTCAAGGGTAAATGATTCCCCTCTTGAGATCTTCCTTTATTGTTGATGTTAGAAACTTAGAACTTTGTGTTGAGTGATAAATTAATATTGTAGTTGATCTCTTGTAATTTTCTTAAGTGGTTATTAAAAATGTCACATGCCAAATTTGAGGATTTTGTTAATACTTGAAAATTGCTAGTTTATTGAGAATATGTTGGTTCCCTTATTGTATGGTTGTTGTGACGGACTTGAATTGCCTACGAAAAATGCCGTAGAGTGTTAGAGGTTAGTTTATCCCAGTGGGGGTGAGATGGTTGCCTAACACTTATAGTGGGTTATCATTTGGTAATGCAACCACTATCGTTCACTGGAGTTCGAACAAGGGTTGGTATACCTTTCCTGGGGAGGGATTCGTCACTGCCATTGGGATGGTAGACGCCTTTTCCCGAAGTGATTGTGATTTGATTGTAATTGGTGAACTAGGTATAGTCGTTGGGTAGATTCCTGAGAAGCAATCAACGTACATGACACGGGGATGAACCAATATACATAAGCATATGGGTTGGATTCCGTCATGGCCGGTGCATTGGTATGGGACAATGCAACGGCAGACGCCCTTCCTAACCATTTGGCAATGGTTTATTATTGAGGAATGTATTTTACTATTTTCACTTGATTATCACTGTTGTTTAAACTTGAGATCTGTTTAAATGTCCCGATTTTATTTGAAAAGCAATATATGTTATTTGTGAAATGAGACCAACCTATTTTATAATTTTTCTAAACCTTGTTTGAGTTTGGGAAGATTTTGCTACAGAGCTTTGTGCTCATCCCCTACAGTTAAACATTTTTCAGATTTAGTGCTAGAGGATGATCTCGGAGTTGAAGAGCCGGGGCATTGGGAGGCCCCACCCGAGGGGAATCTAGATCCCAAGGTGGACCTATAGAGTTATAATTTCTTTTGTACTAGATTAGAGAATTTACTTTGGGATCATGTAAAGTCTAGTCTTTTGTTATTCCGCTGCAAGTGTATTTCAATTCTTTTGAGATGTAGATGTCATAGTTGGCATATTCTTTTGATATTGTGGCTATGGCTTGACATATTATTTTGGGATGATATTGTAAATATTTATGGATGATATATGGTGAATGAAAATTTATTCTATGATGGGTAAATGGACCCGGTGTGTTCAATAGCTATGCATATGTGGACCATGTGCGTTCAATTATAGTATAATTGTGCAGGTTGTGTTTTGGGTAGGGCTCCCCGTACAAAGGAGACTTTGCCCGAATTTTGTTAAATTAAGGACCCCCGGTTATTTATGGATTTATTAGTTGCTCTCATGATATGAATGGTTATTGAATGTAATGCCGTCCAGGGTGGTATTTGGGGCGTTACATTAATGTTTTATATCCCCTTACTTATTAGATGATTGATTGTATCTAGCAAAGCTAAGATATTTTGTAAAATCGTTGTTCTTTCTATGACACGAATGACTCTTACATAGAAAGACTCCTCGTTTCAAGGCAAGTATCCGACTAGATCTTCATGACTACCCTTCAATCCTCCCCATTGTTGTGCTTCATTTAAAGAATGGAATATTAATGTCTTGGTTGGATGTCTTGGAGAAACACTTGCTTGTTTGTAGAGAGATTGAGTCTTGGCACAGAAAATTTTTGTAAACTTCTAGAAAGACATCGGAACCATGTTCTTGATTCCAATAGTCCATCTTTATCTTCCGATTAACTTGCTATTGACACGGGAGCTAATTGAGTTATCAAGCATAAATGTAATAAACCGGATAATGAACTACATGTCCAGATCCTTGAACTAAAGAGTAACTTTTTTTATATTTGAGCTTATCTTATATTTTGTCTAGAAACTTGTCCCGGAAAGAATCTTACATTCTGTCCAGCAAAACTCCCTAGAACTCATAACTCTAAATCACAAATGTTACAATCAATTGGTCTCCACTACTACTTACATTGAAACACCAACAAAGAGTTCCCTGTAGATTCGACTCCAAACTCAAATCAGATTATTACTAGAGCTTGACTTCTTGTACTTGGGTATACACATTTTGGTTCAAGTCAACTGTATGGGGGTGTAAAGAGTTAAAGTTTACAAAACTATCTTCTAATGTTTTTCATTTCTTTTTCAGGGAAGAGAAGGAGGTTTGGAGAGTTTTAAACCTTGGCCCATGGTGCTTTGATAATTATCTGCTGATTACGCCAAGATGGTCTAGAGGTATGCTTGTGAATGAGTTTCCATTTGATTCTGATACTTTATTGGTGCAAATTCTTTGTCTTCCACGTGAGTGTATTAAAAAGGAAATGGCTATTAAAATTGCAAGTAGTTTTAATACTTGGGATATAGTAGAAATACGAGAGAAGATTGGGGGTAGAGGTAAGTTTAAACGTATAAGGGTGAAAATTAACATCTTTTAGCCTTTGAGCAATGTTACATGGACTTAAAAGGTAGACTTAAAAAATTGACTTGATAATATCAACCATTGATTTCACTGCAGGTCCCAGCATTTATTGGGACCTACTACCTATTCAATGGTTGAAATTATCAAGTCAATTTTTTAAGTCTAGTTTTTAAATCCATCTAGCATTACTCTTAGTGTTTACGTCGAGGTATCAAGATATGTGATGACAAAGGAGGTATCAAGTTTTCTTCTTTTCTCTATGAACGTCTCCCATATTCGTGCTTCTCTTGTGGAAGAATGGGCCATACACTGAAAAATTGCTCTTGGAAAATTCCCAATGATGCGGAAAGAATCAGAAATGAATATCAATATGGTTCGTGGTTAAATGTAGCATCAGTCAAGTCCAAGATGATACTCAGTTATCGGAACCCGACGACCACCATTGGCAGCAGTTGGAGAATTGAAGAGACGATTACAATAGTTGATGCTATGCGTGAATCTAGGAGGGATCTAACCAAAGTTGTGCTTGAAAGTAGGAAGGAGGGAATTACGGGAAACATGGTTGGTTCCATTCCTAATTCGATGGGTGTGTGTTCTGTTTTAGAAAATTCAAAAATTCCTTTGGATGATGGTAGCCGGGAGGACATAGGGGAAGATGAGGTTTCAAGGCCAGAAACACACTTTTCGGCTCAAGTTAAACATGAGGATGAGTCCGTGGTTATAGTGGGCTTCAACCATAATTTGGTCCATATTGCTTCTAATTCCATTGAAATACCTATTCGACCACCCAATGTTAAATAAAGTGGGAAGGCCCAAAAAATTGACAGATTCCATACTTATTGATAGCCCTATGATGTCTGATCCAGAATCATTTGTTGTGACTGGTCCTTATAGTTCCACACCTAGGGCTACTAAACTGGTTGATAAAAGAAGGGTAAATTGTAAGGGTACACCAAATTAGACTTTTTTGGTAAAAAGTACACACTAAAAAATGTAGGGTTATTAAGTACTTAATTTTGATACTTATTTGTATCTAAATACACAATTTGAATTTACCTAAATTTTTTGTGATATTTTTGCCCTCCATTGATTCATGTGTATGTTCCTTGGAAAGTGGTGCATTAAATATCTCCTAGTTTTATGGGAGAACTTTAATATTTAATGCACTTTGATTCATGTGTATTTGTTAATATATATATATATATATATATGCACGTATAAATATAA
>CM042198.1:7683553-7695022 GCA_023539305.1 Ilex asprella
TTTTTAACTAACACGATGACATGACTCGAACTCGAAACGAATTTTATGACACGAATTTGATTAACTCGAACACGAATGCGACACGAAAATAAACATGTCAACTCGTAACTCAACACGACACAATTAGTTAAATGAGTTGAGTTAGGTGTGACTAATGTTCGACACAAACCCGTAATGACTCAATACGAATCTAACACGATACGACTCAATTATCACCCCAAATCTTAGTCAACAAAAAAAAAAAATAGTCATTTTTGTTTTCCATCCATCCAACCAAACATAACGGAAGGAAAGTGAATCATTCCTACTTTCCTTCCTTGAAGGATAGAAAGTGTATCCTTCTTACTTTCCATCCTTCCTACCAAACGGAGCATTAGTCCCTTCACTTGGTGAAATGGTTTGCTCATCCGTATTTCGTTAAGGTCAGGTTGGATAGAGTAATGTCTTCGGCTTCTTGGATTACTATGTTTCCCAATTTCTCAGTTGACCATATCTTCTCCACAGATTCAGATCATAATCAATTAGTATTCAGACAGGTTTTTGGGCATGATCGTCCAAGGAGAAAACTATTCAGATTTGAAGCAATGTGGGCTGATGATCCTACCTGCATGGATGTGATTCGTAATACTTGGCAGTCGAGGAGATCAGAATCGAGTGAGCAACATTTTATTAATAATGTTTGCCATTGTCGTGTTGGTTTGTTGAAATGGAAGAAAGGGAATTTTGGTAATATTTCCCATAGATTGCAAGAGAAAAGGGAGTGTTTGGCTAAATTAAATTGTGGACTTATCACTGAAGAGTGAAGGTAGTAGTTGAGGGATATACATCACCAGATTCATAGGCTTCTAGAGGCAGAGGAAACAATGTGGAAGCAACGAGCTAAAAATTTATGGCTGGTTGAGGGTGACAGAAAACCGAAGGCAGAGGAACATGATCAGGGGACTTCTGGACAGGAATGACCAATGGACTACTGACAAACAACAGATTCAGAACTTAGCAGTGGATTATTTTCAGAATCTCTTCTCTTCTGATGTTCCTTCTACTCAAAGTATTGACCAGGTTTTATAATGGGTTGAGAAAAAGGTTACTGCCCAAATGAATAATGACTTACTAAGGGACTTTAACAGTGAGGAAGTATCACATGCTTTAAATCAAATGCATCCAAATAAGGCCCCAGGCCCCAATGGTTTTGGGGTGGGATTTTTTCAAAGATATTGGAGTATTATGGGGTGTGATGTAACAAATATGATATTGGATTTCCTTAATTCTGATAGTCCGTGCCCTAGACTTAAGTACACTCATGCTGTATTAATCCCTAAGGTACAAAATCCTGAGAATCTGTCACAATTTCGTTCTATTAGTCTCTGTAATGTGGTACATAAATTTATTGCAAAAGTCCTCGCAAATAGGTTGAAGAAGGTTCTGCCATGTATCATCTCAGAGTTTTAGAGTGCTTTTGTTCCTGGTCGACTCATTACAGACAATGTACTGATTGTATATGAGCTAAACCACTAGATCAAACCAAAAGAAGTGGGGGACGAGCATATATGTCATTGAAGCTAGACATGAGCAAGACTTATGATAGAGTAGAGTGGAGATTTCTCGAAGCTATTATGAGCAAGCTAGGATTTGATTCTAGATGGATCAAAATTCTAATGAGATGTGTTTAGTCAGTATCCTACTCTTTGATTATAAATGGAGAAAAATTGGGTTTTATTAGGCCTACAATATGTTTAAGACAAGGTGGCCCTCTTTCTTCTTATGTTGTGAAGGTTTGTCTAGTTTGTTGAAATCTAGAGAAGATTATGGTATGTTACAAGGGATGTCTGCTAGTAGATTGGGTCCATCATTTTTTCATCTCTTATTTGCAGATGATAGCCTATTGTTTGCTCGAGCTACGATAGAAAATGCTGAGGTCTTAAAGGAATGTCTTCAGCTTTATGTAAATGCATCAGGGTATGTGATAAATTACTCTAAATCGGCGTTGGTTGTCAGCAGAAATGTACAGCTAGATATGAGGCAAGAGTTATCTTCTGTTTTGGGAGTCAAAATAGTTGAAAGCCATGATAAGTATCTTGATCTTCCTTCTATTGTGGGGAGAACGAAGAAGGCTATCTTTGATGTGATCTGGGAAAGAGTTTGGCAGAGCGTGCAAGGCTGGCAAGCGAAGATGCTATCCTCAGCAGGTAAAGAGATCCTAATTAAATCAGTGGCTCAAGCTATACCATTTTATGCTATGTCATGTTTTAAACTCCCCGTGTCTTTATTTAATGAGTTAAATAGTTTAATGTTCAAGTTTTGGTGGGGAGGTAATGAGTCTTCTAATAAGATACATTGGATGAGTTGGGACAAGCTATGTAGACTGAAATCTATAGGGGGAATGGGGTTCAGAAATATTAAAGCTTTTAATCAAGCTCTTCTTGCCAAGCAATTCTAGAGATTGTTCCATAATCCCTGCTCATTGGTTAGCCGATTTTTTAAAGGGAAGTACTTTCCGAGATCTTCTGTTTTGGATGCTCATTTGGGAAACAATCCCTCTTTTACTTGGTGGAGTATTTTTGCAACAAAGAAAAATATTGTTTCTGGTATTCAATGGAGAGTGGAAAATGGAATGGACATTCAAATAAAAGATGATAATTGGATTCCTAGACCCAACGCGTTCAAAGCTCTAAGTCCGCTGTTAGGGGTGGAGGATGATGCCAGGGTAAGCTCTTTGATTGATCCTACTACTAAATGCTGGAATGTTGACAAACTCTGAAGCTTTTTTCTTACTTCTGAGGTGGAGGACATTCTGTCCATACCAATGTGCCAAGATATCCCTTTGGATATCAAGTATGGCATTTCTCTAAATCAGGATTGTTTACTGTTTGAAGTGCGTATCACTTGATAAAGGAGAGTTTTCATAAAGGAGAGCCTAGTAGTAGTGGGAATAAGTGGAGTGGGGAATTTATTTGGGCGCTAAATGTTCCCAATAAAATCAAGCACTTTATTAGGAAGGTCTTTCAAGATATTCTGCCAACCAATTGCAACTTACATAGGAGAAGAATCCCAGTTGAAACTCAGTGTTATTTCTGTGGATTTCATATGGAAACATCGGCTCATCTATTCATGTAGCGTCCTTTTTCTTTGGGGTCTAGAAGGGTTCGGGTGTTAAACTTCCCTTGCTGACTGCTTATTCTATCCGAGAATGGTTAATCAATATAACAGAAACATTGTCTACTAGTGATGTGGGTTTGGTCATGACATATTTGATATGAGGTGACTCGTCCAAGTCACTAGTATAGGGACACTAAAGTAGGTGTGTGGGTGTTTATTAGAGAGCAAGTATACTGAATGTGACCATTGACTAACGTAGAATTTTTCATATGGAGTTTTATATACCTGTCATTGCTAAATCTTAAAGTTATAGTTATGTAATTAATCCTTAAACTTGAGACACCATGGTTGTCTTTTGCATAAACTTCTATGTTTTAACTATACAACATATTCATATATTAACCATATAATTTGGATATGTATTGTTGGACATAGTTGGACATGCATGAAGACTTATGAATGTACAACATAGAATATATCACCCTTAGTAAATAAAGGAGAATTTATTATGTGATCTTCTTGGATATGACTCAAGGAGTCCTTGGCCAAGATAGAATAATAATTAAAAAAAAGAGTTTCTAATTGATCATTAGGAGTCATAGTCCTCAAATTGAACATATAAGATTAAGTTAGAGGATTGACAGTAATTTCATACCCTAGTAATTCAATTGGAGTATTGTGTGATAGGAAAATTGAAGTGCATGACAACTGTAGACTAAATGAGTTCTTTATCTACTTCATACTATCCGGAGGTTGATCATGATATGCTACTAGGTACCACTCATGATTAATAGAAGCCCGAAGAATGAAATTAATATAAATATATATTAATTGTTCTTCATAAAAGGAAAATTAGAAGAGTCTTAATTCAAGTTAAATTAGAATAAGTTCTAATTTGAGATGCTACTTGTAGTTAGTATTAGATGCCTACAACCTGGTATGTTTGAACATATAAGGTCACACACAACAAAATTGATTGGAAAACTAAAAGATAAATAAGAGAAAACTAATTAATAGTTAATTGAGGTGAAAACTTAGAGTTAATTATGAACTTTATTACAATTAAATAGTTAACAAAGGGGTTATATGTAATTATGAGATAATATATGAGATACCCACTCTCTTGCTAGCACAGGAGAAATTCACCTTCATTCTCTCGCTCTACTAGCTCATCAAATGTTGAGGTAGTTCCTTCAAGTTTGTCAGTTCGTGTGAACACCAATAGAGGTTAATCGATTGTGAGACTTGTGGTGAAGATCAAATTCAAATTTTTTTAGAAAGCTTGAAAATTGTTAAAAACATGCTTTAAGAAACAACCCTCAATCTTCTTTATAAATATAAGATTTCTTGGTTTATATTAAACATACATATATCTTAGCATAAGGAATGAATTTTTTTTTTTAAAAAAAGTTGTGTTGCGTTTATTATAAGGTTCCTTACAAGTTGTACGCAATTTTGTCAATGCGTATAAAATTCTGTTTCAGTGACTCAAACTCTTAAAGTTCAGTCACAAGAAAATAATTTTATTACAGGTTTAAAAAACATTAAAAAGTCAATTGGGAAGAGAAGACACTAAATGAACACAAGCCTAGGTTCTGCCTTAACATGTTGTAAGTTGCAACAGATGTAATTGAGCCAAAACTTCCGATCAAGTCAAGATTTAGAGATAAATTTAATAGCAGTAATAGGGTTACCAAAGTCATGAGAAGCACACTAGAAAATTTTCCCACTCTGTTCCATGCACTGATGCTAAAACAGTTGCGTTTACGAGCTAGGCAGTTCGCGTTGACGCATAGCACGGACAACCCACGAGCAACAGCCCCTTCTTTTTGAGTTTTACACCAACCCCGTGTACTAACAATATCTTTTCCCCAATTGATGTTGTTTTAATTTTTTTCACTTCAATATTTTATGAAAACGTCATTTCATTATAAAAACGTTAACAATACTTTTAATACTTAATTAACAATGCATGACGTGTATTGCACGAGACTATTTTTAAATAATATTTTTTAATAAAATTTAAATTATATTTGTAATTAAAATGAATAATAAAACATATATCAAATAACTAATACTTATTTTAAATATTACAAAATCTAATTATTGATCTATTCTACTTTTCTTGGAGTACCTAATTTATTTTTTTAGGTATCTCTCTAGCACTTTAGACATTTTCTTTGTTGTTTATAGTGGAGCTTAAAAATTATTCTTCTTAAGTATTTGGACATCTAATTATATTATAGATTTACTATTATTTTATATTAATATTATGATAATGTTGTGTACTAAGAAATTAAATATGACATATATTTGATTGTAAAATCCAATTTGACAAACATATATTAATAAAATTTTGAATCATGTTATTTATGTACGTTTATTATATATGTTTTAACTCTATAAGAACAAGTGAAGAGTTAGAGATATAATGTTATATGATAAGAAGAGTTTTGATTTAAATAAAATTTATAGGCTAATAGGACGTAGAAGGAAAAATGATGATATTAATAAAGATATGTGTGTTATAGTCGACTTTCTAGTAAAACTTAAGAATAAATTAGAAAATCGATTTTTTTTACAAATGATGACATTTATAAGTAGTATAAATATAGATATATGTGATTTTTTTTTACCAATTTGGTCCTTATTATATTAATTTTATCAAATTAGTCTATAAAATATTCAATTTGTATTTAAATATTCTTTACGCAGACTATTTATTAAGTTTATAGCGGAAATAATCACACGTTAGTCATGTGATACTATTTAAAGGAATAACAAATGGTCACTTGAGTAAAAAAACTTGATGGATGGTTAATGTAAGAACTATTTAAGCACAAATTAAATATTTCAAGAATCAAATTGACCAAATTGATACAATCAACACCAAATTTATGAAACTCGCATTATAAAAACTTCACTCCAAATAATGCTTTTTTAAAAAGGTTATTTTAAATAGCATTTTTGAAGTGTCACACAAAAGAAACTAAAAAATACATACTACACGTTTGTCCTTTATTTAGCAAGCAATGTTATTTAAACTTAAGAGCATCTCTTTCAGGCTCTCTTAACTCAATTCTCTATTTTAAAAAGTTAATTTTAAAAAAATTCTCTAATAGACTTTTTACAATTGGAGATTTAAACTCACCCTCTTTTATATTATTGATGAATGAAAAGACGACACCTATAAATTCTTTATTTAATAATTTAAATATGAAGGCATCAGCTAGAGGTTGTTGGTATGAAAACTATGATGCCAATAATCTTAGTCGGATCATGAATGGTATCAACTTCAAAAGATGAAGGGGGTGAGTTTAGCTTTGCCACTGCATTGAGCATAATCCTTCCTTATTTCTTTAATACAAAGGTGCATGATAAGACGTTTGCGTATAGAAGATGAACAAATTGAGCATGTCTAGGCAAAAATATAGATCCTAATCTTAGGGATATATTTTTGTTCACCTTTTCATCCAAATTTCATTTAAAAGGAAGGCAAAAGCAGTATTAGAGTGCTCTTCCAAGAATAGTAAGTGAAAATTGGGGTGCGTATCTTAGGGGCGGGCGGATGGGGCACTACGTGAGTGCACAACATATACTAGAATGTATAGCCTATTAAAATTGTTTAATTATTTATTTCAAATTTTTACCAAACACTTTCTATTTGAATATGGATTTGTCTTCTGTACTTAAAAAAAATTAGTACCGTACAAATATTTATTATATTTATTGGTGTTTTTATCAATATTTTGGTATCAAAAAAAAATGTTAAAAATAATGATCACAATAGTAATACAAACACACATAATAATAGTAAAGTCATCCACAATTATGATAAATCACTCGCAAATGTGGTATTTATTTTTATACCGAAAAAAATCATAAAAATAATTATCATAGCAGTATTACAAATATTCATAAAAATAATAAAATTTTTAGTTATAAAATAATATATAAAAATTATAAGAATACTCATTAAAATAATAAATTTAAAAGTTACAATATTAATTTTTTTTTGTGTTCAATAGTCAAGTCTTTTTAAGATCTATATAATAAAGTAATTAGACTTCTTTATCTTTAGCTTTTCGAGGCTTAGATCACTTAACAATTATTGATCTAACGATTCTCATACCAAGTTTTTCTAAGACTCCTATCTCTTATCTAACTCCATCTATATCTATCTTTATAGTCTCTTTCTGTCTCTTTTTTTTTTGATCCGAAAACACAAAAATATATCTTTCATTAAGTAGGAAAATTTTGGTTACAATCATTCAAAATAAAAGTCATAAGCTCTTGCGGGGGTAAGCCAACCCAATCCAACGGAAGTGAACTGTTCATTGCAGCGGCTGCTACCCAATGAGCCACCTTGTTTCGGGCCCTTGGCTTGTGTGAAAAACATATGTTGTGTAAATTAGCATACTTTCTATTATCATCTATTAAAGTGCAAATTTCCCATTGGGGGGGCATCCTCGGTTACACTCAGCTTGATGACACTGAGACAGTCATTATACACAGTGACATTCTCTAGGTTCCTAGCGTTAACAAGGAGGCAAGCTTGCCTTACCGCCTCTGCCTCCGTAACAATGGTTGAAGATGCCAGGAAATTCTTTGCAATACCATCCACCAGGCCTTCCTGTGAATGGAATAGGAGAACTCCACATGACGCTTTGTTAGATTCTGGATTGTACGCCCTAGCAAAACAAAAAGACGAAACAGGAACTGGCTACTACCTTGCCTCTTCACCCACCGTTGATTCTTGATGCAATTTTTGACCTTCTCTTTCTCTCGCATTTAGAAATTCACTCCACATTCCTTTTGCCTTTAATACAGTTGCTAGTGCATTTGGGACTTCATCATTAAAGATTTTCTGATTTCTTGCCTTCTATATAACCCAGCTTACTATAGCCATTTTCCCCAAAAGCTCATACCTATCTTGGGTATTCTTTGCCACCTCTAAGACCTTTGAAGTTCTTTGGGTAATCGATAAGAAGCCCTCCTGCTCCTGAGTGAACATCATATCCAGGCCAAACCACACTTTTTTCGTCCAATCACATTCAAACAAGATGTGCTCAATTGATTCTGGTGCTTCACATCAAACTGGACACATTGGAGATGGAGACCATTTCCTCCTATAAAGATTCTCCTATGTTGCGAGAACGTTATGACACGCCTTCCACCAGAAATGTTTCACTTTAGGAGTAGAGAGTATATTCCATAACACCTGCCATATCTTAGGGTGAAGGGAGAAGGAGGTACTTGGCTCACTTAGTGCATGACCTAGGGACTTACCCAATTTGTTGCCAGATTTCTCTGAAAATTTACCTTTCTTGAAATCTGGAAATTCACCTTTCTTGTTTGGCCTCCAAATTCTTTTATCCTTGCCTCTTGTGACTGGCATTGGGATAGCCTTGATGGCTTTAAGTTCATCACTTGAGATTGTTTCCTGTAATAGCTTGGTGTTCCACTGTGCTAAGTTCATCTTTATAGCATCAGCCACCTTATTAATAGGACCACCCTGCGTTTTTGGCATTTGGATCCCTAGTGTGGCGAGATCGGGAATCTATTTATCTTCCTAGAAGTCAACCAAATTGTCATCCCTAATCTGCTATAAATTTCCTTTTTCAAGAAGATCTCTCCCTTGGAGAATACTGGTCCAGATCCAGGATGGTCTGGCCCCCCTTGTGGCCTTCATAAAGTCTACATTAGGGAAGTAGATTGATTTTCATAAATTTTGTGCAAAATGCATCAGGACAGTTAACGAGTCTCCAACACTATTTTGCCAAAGGAGCTTGGTTGAAAATTTTGAAGTCTCTGAACCCCATGCCTCCCTCTTCCTTTGAGAAAGTCATCATATCCCATTTCTTCCAACAAATCCCATTCCTTTCCTCCCCATTACTCCACCAAAACTTCCTTACATATGCATTGAGTTTCTGACAAAAATATTTAGGAAGATTCACCACTGACATGATGTTGTTAGGGATGGCTTGAATAATTGCCTTGATGAGGACCTGCTTGCCTGCCTGTGATAGACAACTGCTTTTCCAGCCTTGTAATTTCCTTAGGATTTTTTCGAGGATGAACCCCAGGACTTCTCTCCTAGAGGCACCCCATGCTGTTGGAATTCCCAGGTACTTGGCGTTGTGAGGGAGACATTGCATACCCAACAAGTTGCATAAGAAGATCTTTTGGTCTTGGGTAGTGTTGGAAGAGAAAATGATGCCCGACTTTTGGTTGTTTACGCACTTCCCTGAGGCAATGCAGTAGCGTTGGAGAAATGCTTAACAGAGCCATCACTCCTCCCTCATTTGCTTTTAGAAAAAGGAAGGAGTCATCAACAAAATACAGGTGGAAGATTATAGGGCTTCTTCTTCTAACCTTGATGCCCTTGAACCTTCTATCCTCAACCCCTTTGTTTAGCATGGATGAGAGAATGTTAACAATAATAATAAATAAGTATGGTGAAGTTGGTTCGCCTTGTCTAATCCCCCTTTGGGCTTGATATCACATCTTCGTTCGCCATTCCGCAACACCTTGAAGGAAACTGTAGTCACACACTGCATAATAAGGTTCACCCATCGAGAATTGAAACCCATTTTGAGCATGGTTGCCTCTAGGATGTCCCATTCCACACGGTCATATGCTTTACTAATATCCATCTTAACTGCAATCTCAGGGATCCTTCCTTTCTTTTTCCCTTTCATATGGTGGAAAACTTCATTGGCAACGACAAAACTGTCCTGGATCTGTCTATTAGGTACAAATGCTGCCTACTTCGGAGAGATAATAGATCTCATAATCCTATTCATTTTATTGGCTAGAACTTTTGAGATAACTTTGTACAGGAAATTGCAAAGGGCTATGGGTTTGAATTGTGTCACTGTTTCTAGGGCATTCTTCTTCGGGCTGAGGACCAAGACTGAATGATTGAGTTCTTCCAACATGTGAACCTCCTCAAAGAATAGCTTAGCCATTTGGACAATATCTTTCCCTACAATATGCCAAAACTTCTGGTAGAAAATACCAGAAAAGCCGTCTGGGCCAGGGGCTTTGAGAACTCCCATCATTCTAGCAGCCTCATGGGTTTCCTCCTCTGTAATGGGCCTAAGAAGATTAAGGTTCATCTCCTTTGTAATCTTGTATTGGACTACCTCTAACACCTCTCTGAAATCCCTTTCCCCTGAGGTTTTTGAACAAATTCTGAAAGTAGTCTCTAATGAGAGCATTGATATATTCATCCCCGTCAACCCATTCAGACTCCTTATTCTTTAGCTTTAGGATCCGGTTTCTTTGCCTCCTTTGGATGGTGGAAAGATGAAAAAATCTGGTATTGCGGTCCCTCTCCTTAAGCCAGTTGATCCTAGATCCTGTAACAATAATTTCTCTTTTCTGCATCTGATGCCATCCAATTTAGCTGCTAATTCATTCTCCCTTATAAGGTTCTGCTATGTTGGGTCCAACATCTATACTCGGGTGAGCTTTTTCTCTAGTTTACTCCAAGACATAAGAGCATAACTACATTGCCTCATTTTAATGATAATACCCAGATTGGGAGATTCTGTGTCCCTAGCTTTCCAGTCCTCGTTAGCCACTTCTTCACATGTTGAGTCTTCTAACCACATGTACTCAAATTTGAAGAAATGGGGCACCTTCCTCTTAGACAAACCAAAATCAATAAGGACTGGACAATGATTTGACTCCATCCTGGCTTCATGAATCACCTGTGTGGCTGGGAAAAGGGAGAGCCATTCTGTATTAATCAATAACCGATCAAGTCGTTCCTGGTTTCTAAGAGATTACAGTCTAAAATGAATTGCTTCAGTTCCTCCATCTTTTTGGCATTACCTACCAGTCCTCCCTCATTCTCTCCCAGTGAGCCAATTACATTAAAGTTCTCATATTATCTTATTTTCTTCATAAAACATATGAAACTACATGTTATATGATTATTTATTCCATGAAATTAATTCAAAGTTTTTATATATCTAATTACATGCATTAAAACACTTGCTTCTTAATTTTTAAATAACACTTAATGTAAATAAAAAATAGCACATATTTTTCATAATTTGATGACTTTTTTATTTGAGTTTCACATCTTTGTATGAAATTAAATCTTAATTGATTCAGAACCTAAATTCTTCTAAAATTCTCATTGACAAAGGTTTTTTATATAGATTATTTTTGTATTTTTTTAATGTTTGCCCTATTTGTTATAATTTTGGTACTAAATTTTTAAATTTTTTTTGAACTATAAAATTTTTAACTTTTTTATCAACTTTTTAATTTACTTTTATACATTTTCATGTGAGCCAGAGATTTTTGGGTTTAGCAAATAGAGGTGAGCGATTCTCTTAAAAAAAAGTGGGGGTAAAC
>CM042198.1:7709404-7723346 GCA_023539305.1 Ilex asprella
AAAGAATTTAATATTCTGTTTAAGAAACCATCTACCTCTCACAAAAATTCAAAAAGGTTACAATCAATCGGTCTTCATCACAACTTACTTTGAAAACACCACGACATATTCCCTGTGGATTCGACTCCGGACTCAAACTGGATTATTACTACAACTTGACCGCCTGCACTTGGCTGTACACATTTCGGATCAAGTCACTAACATCTCATAAAACAGACATCAACATATAAACAACAATGCCCAAATATGTTACTTCAATTACATCAAAACAACAACTTCAATCATTCAAGATATTTTATCAAACACCTTCAAAGCACCACTCATGTAAACACATATCATGCCCAAAATTTCACATTTCCCAAGAAATTATATTAAACAATTTCTACATACCCAATTTAAGATAGAATTTATTCTACCCATTTTCAATACACATTTTACCAATTAAACCACAATAGGCAAGTTTTAAAATCTCTAACGACCCACCCATCTTATATAAACATCATAGGTTGAAAATAAGCCTAAGTAGGAGGAAACCCTACATCTTGAAGCATAAAATTAACGGTAAAACCTTCAAGAGTATCACCCAAGTCCAAAACTCTTGATTTTCAAAAATCCTGTCTTGGAAATTTCGGGGAAATCAACTCTTTTTGGTACGTAGGCATAGCCCTCGACGAGAAGAACAACTTTTGTTCTTGGTCCAAGTGAATTCGACCGCTAAAACTCTGTAGATCGTAAAGAGAATGAACAAGTTTTCTATTTTTTTCCCCTCTACAACTTCAACGTGAGAAACCAGTTGACCCAACAGAGTGTTATATCCAAAAATCAGCTTTGTTTTGTTCCTATTTATAATTTTAAAGCTTGGCCCACGTCACGCCACACGCTCCCCTTTTCCCAGGTCCATTTTTGCCCTGAAACAATTAAATTTTATACCGGTTTAAGCTCATAATATTTTATATGAACTTTATTTAAATTATTTTCTAACTTTCAAAATTTTAATAAAAATTTTATTTTTGGGGTCACCTGAGACCTGACCACCTCGTAAAATGCGATAAATTAGACTATATCAAAATTCAACAAAATTTGTCAGGATAACTAGATTTTTCAAGATGAATCCAACGCTTGCCGAATCTGATCACTAGATACCTTGGTGACAGCTTTTCCCGCTTGCCGAATCTAATCACTTCTCTTTTAGGAATCACCTTTAAGAAGATGTGATCTCTCACCTCAAACTCCAGAGGTCACCACTGTCTGTTGGCGTAGCTCTTCTGTCAGCTTTGAGCTATGAAAAGACATTTTCGTATCAAGTCCACCTTCTCCGAGGTGTCTCTGACCATATTGTGCCTCATAGGGTACCATCTGTTTACTCTCTTGATAACTATTGTTATAGGCGAACTCTACTAAGGGTAAGTGTTCTTCCCAGCTACCCCTGAGATCTAGTACGTATGTCCGTAGCATATCCTCTAAAGTTTGGATGGTCTTCTCTGATTGGCCGTCCGTCCGAGGGTGAAAAGCAGTGCTCATTATCAACTATGTCCCCATGGCTCTCTAAAAACTCTCCCAAAAAATGAGCCGTGAACCTGGGATTCCAACTGATACTATAGATACGAGCACCTCATACAACCGGACAATCTCCCGTATATACAATTTATAAAATTCCTCTAGTGTGAAGGTCATTCACATCATCAAAAAGTGTACTGACTTTGTAAGTCGATTCATTATCACCCACACCGCGCCATGTCACCGTGATGTCCATGGAAAGTAGGTTACAAAATCCATCGTGACGTGCTCCCACTTCCACTCAGCCACCTCCAAAGGCTGGAACAACCCTGCTGGTCTCTAGTACTCAGCCTTGACTTGTTGACACAAGAGACATCGACCGAAAAAATCCACAACATGTTTCTTCATTTCGCTCCAATAACACTGGCAATGAAGATCATGATACATCTTCATGCCACCTGGATGTACAACAAAACGGGAGAAATGAAACGTCTTGAGGATCTCTTCTCTCAGATCCATCGACTAGGGAACTACAATCCTTCCCATAAATCGAAGACTACTATCTGTATGAATGGACCAACCCTCGTCACCTATATCCGAATGTAACTGGTCCCTGATGAATAATATCTCCGTGTCTTGCCTTGTGACTCGATCACTCTGCTTAGTGGGGAAGGCGTAGCCCTAACTGTCCCATAGTCTCGAGCATCTGCCACTCTTGGGAAGCCACACTAGCCAAGAGTCCCCTTGACTTCCAGCTGAGTGCATCAGCTACCATATTTGCCTTACCAGTATGATAGTGCAAAGTGATGTCATAGTCCTCTATGTACTCCATCCATATGCGTTGCCTCATAGTGAGGTCCTGCTGTGTAATGATATATTTTAGACTTTTATGGTCCGAAAATACCACGAACTGCTCACCATATAGATAGTAGCGTCAAGCCTTTAAGGTAAACACTATGGCTGCCAACTCCATATCGTGTGTAGGGTAATTCTACTCATGGTTCTTTAATTGCCTAGAACCATAAGCTACCACCCTCCTGGACTGCTTCAACACACATCCGAGTCCTTCCTTGGAGGCATTACAGTACACTGTGTATCTTTGTCTCCTCTCCGGAACAATCGAAATAAGAGCTAAAGTAAGTCTCATTTTCAACTCTTGGAATGCCTTCTCACACGAGCCATCCCATTGAAACTTGACCTCCTTCTGAGTCAACTTGGTCATAGGTGCAGCTAGCCAAGAGAAGTCCTTAATGAACCTTCTGTAATACCCTTGCCAATCCTAAGAAATTGTGTATCTTGAAGACGGACTTTGGCCTCTCCCAACTCATAACCGCTTCCACCTTCTCCGGGTCAATTGACACACCCGAAGCCGACACCACGTGTCCCAAGAATTTTACCTCCTTGAGCCAAATTCACACTTACTAAACTTGGCGTACAACTAATGGTCCCTCAAGGTCTGGAGAACAACCCTCAAGTGATCCTCATGCTCTTCCTCAAACTTAGAGTAGATCAAAATATCGTCAACAAAGACCACGATAAATTAATTTAGGTAGGGTTAGAACACCCTATGCATGAGATCCATGAATGCCTTCGGTAATTCGTCAATCCAAAAGGCATGGTAGAAAACTCTAAATTCCCATACCACGTCCTAAACATCGTCTTATGGATATCCTCCTCGCTAACCCTCAACTGACGGTAACCCGTGCATAGATCTATATTGGAGTAGACTCTCGCCCCTCTTAGTTGATCAAATAAATCATCAATCCTCAGCAAAGGGTATCTATTCTTGATTGTAACTGTATTCAGCTGCCGATAGTCTATGCCTAGCTGAAGGGTCTTGTCCTTCTTCTTGGCAAACAACACCGGAGTGCCCCCATAAAAAACATCCTCATACTCACAAACCACCCAAGGTAAACCCAACTTATGTCTCGCCTCATCCTCCATGGTAAGGCTCGCAAGCCAGCCCATCAACTACCCGTTCTATCGAGAGTCATACACGACTTGGGGTAAAATATCGTGCCTTTTCCCCTGAAACTTAAAACAAACATCCGGTGTACAAAAAAATGACCCTCTTCCAATCACAATCGATGACAACTCGATGTGCCATCAACTAGACCATCCCAAGGATGACATCAAACTCTCACATGTCCATGACCCGAAGGCCCAAGTGAGTAGAGTCCCCGAGATCCCTAACTCACAACCTTGACATATTTGATCAATACATACCCCAACTCCTAGGGGCAAACTCACATGCAATGACATTTCAAATAGCAATAAAACAATGACTTAGTATCCCAAGGTAGGGATCAAAGTCGTCACTTTGAGATTTCTCTTTTTGTCTCACTAGTAGTACGTGTGTCACTTACTAGTAGATATCTACACCTTAAACTGTCCCGTTCCATTTCTTTTTTCGAACACCAATGTCATGTTTTCTAGCCCTAGTGTTTTTATTTCCATATACATTTCACCATGCATATAATTCACAAAACACATAGCACATAACATGTTACATTTGAAGCATATGACATGAAATGCACAATGAATACAATGGTCTAGACCCATGCCCATGAAGACCTAGGTAAATCGTATACCTAGGCTCTGATACCAAGTTGTGACTCCTAAAAAATCGGGGCTCCTTTGTCACTAATTGATCACTTATCAACCCACGAAATATCCATGGATACCGTGTAACTTGATATCACACCAATATGCCCCATTTATCGGGATCCATAATTTAACAAAATTCGGACAAAGTCTCATTTGAACGGGGAACTCTACCCAAAAATGACCTTTGCAATCATACAATCACATGACCCATTAGAGACCCAATATACAACATTGACCACATCGGGTCTATTTATTGATACTTGAGATGCCCTTAAAACTGGGGTCTTATGTCAATGTATGCAGTGTGACCTTTACAAGTAGTAGTGTGACATTGGTTTATAGTAGTTTGAATTTGGTTTGTCATAGTGTGACATAGGCTGATGTCAGTGTGACATTGTCGTGTGCAACTTTGACATTGTCGTGTACCATTGTGACATTGTCGTGTAGCGTTGTGCCAATGCGACATGTACCACTATGATATTCTCGTGTGTCGTTGTGCCAATGTGACATGTATCGCTATACCAATGTGACATGTACCACAACTACTTATAAACTCATTGAATTTAAGCATCAAACATAGTTATTACAAGTTCAATTCTTTTACATACATTATATGCTCAAAACTAACTTTGCAAATATTTTACAAAAATTAGATTAAAAAGCCACAAGTTGGCTTTTCTTCATCCTCGGGGTCTCGAATGCTAGCCCTCCACCGGTGTATAACCTACACCTGAAATTTTTTTCCGTATAGGGTGAGCCACGCTCAATAGGGTATCTTCTACAGAGGCTACTCTCCAACCTAAGTGCATATGAAATGTTCACATGCGACATTCAACAAGCAACATATATTCCAATCACGAAGATGCAATTCAATGGTAGGAGTTACCATGTCATGTCATGAAATGAGATGAGACTCATCATGCAACTTCAACTCAAGCCTGGACTGGCTCCCATAACACATGCAATGTCATGTATTCAAAATCGGGCACTCCAAGCCCCCGCCATTGACATACACATCCGATGATTGTTTAAAATCTCTGGGTCTTTCTTATGGTGGATATTCATGGACTTACAATGACACCCAACTGACACGGAATTCATGGACTTCTGCTTGATTTATTTCCCTATGGTTCCTAACCTCCGAACATCTCCCATAATGAAAAATTAGAATAGGATGAATGAAATGTGTGTGTGTGTGTATGACCAAAAGTTCTCTTCAAGCGCAAGGAGTATTTAAAGAGTCGTGTTTTACTTGGAAAAGTATTCCAAGGTCGCCTCCTCAGGGAAAGAAGTGAACCATCATGAAGGTAATTTTTATTAAAGAAAAGTGTAAAATCATTTTGTTTTGGAATTTGGTGGTAGTTTATGTTGTGATGATGAAATGAAAACAAGTGTTGACTAATCCAAAGAGATCATTCCAATGGGAATCCCAACTCAACTCGAAACCTTCCTCCAATGGTGTATAGATGAACAATTGATTCGTGGGAAGCTGAGGACGAGATGATGAGGATCCAAGCATAACCCGTGACCAGGCCTATGGGATATCAAAGACTCCCAATCACATCCACTCTCAACCCAGTCAAACCGAACCATTGTACACCGAGAAGAGGAAAGACAATGAGTTGAAATGACATACCCAAGAGGAGATCTCCTTTGGATTAGCCAACTAAAAGCTTAGCTACTCATGGTTAATGTAAAGACAACAATGAACTGGAAATACATTATGAAGAAATAAAAGTTAGAACTAAACATAATTGAAATGCATCAATATAAAAGATCTTTGAAAAAGAATGAGTGAATCATGTTCCATCCTTCACGACTTTGGTAAAGCTCTAGAGAAGTGGAAGAGTTTCACTCCTCTAAGGGAAGAAGGAAGCTCCAACAATGGAAGAAAACAACACTTAAATTAAAAGAAAGCAATAATACAATAAAAGAAAGCAATTATATAAAAGAAAGCAATAACTACTTGGAGGGTATTCTACAACCAAGAGATGATAATACCATAAAAGAAGGCAATAATACAAAGAAAATAATAGCAAAGAAAGCAATAACAACTTAGAGGGTATTCAAAAACCAAGAGAGATTTAGCAAGCATAAAAAGAAAGTAACAACAACTTGGAGGATATTCCACTACCAAAAGCTCTAGCAAAAACTTTTATATTTTACAAGCCACAAATGGGTGATATTTATAGGCAACCAAAAGATGACTTTTACAAACCCCAAGGAATGATATTCACAAGCCCCAAAGATGGCATTCACAAGCTTCCAAAAGTTGTCATTCACAAGTTTCCAAAAGTTGTCATTCACAAGCTTTCAAAAGTTGTCATTCACAAGCTTCCAAAAAGATGACATTCATACTTCCCAACGATGTCATTCACAAGCCCCAAAGATGCCATTTGGATTACTTTAATCTCTCTTTGTTTTGAGCTTTAATAATTTACATCCTATAGTTTGTAGCTATTTGATAAATAGCTGTCTAGTAATTTGTAGCTTTGTCACAATTGGCTACCCGGTAGTTTGTAGTTTTCACGCATAAAATCCTGAAAAGAACAACAATTAATTCATTATCTCTAATTCACACACTAACCTTACTAGGTCAATTTTAATTAGATTAACTTTGTTTAACTAACACTATTGACCTGTTAACTTAATTAAATCATGCATTAATTAGGATTTATCATACCCCCAACCTAAATATTACTAGTCTCTAGTAATAAATAACAACAAAAAGCATCACTTTCATAGATAACACGATTGCATTTAGTTTATGCAACATGCCATTAAACCCCTAGGTGATCTTTAGTGGACTAGCTTTGTCTCGTGAAGTTTTCTAGTGAACGTACCTACAAACTTCTTTCTTTATATCCAATATTTAAAGCATATTCCCTCATTTTAACTAGCACTGAGATGTCAAAATAGCTTTCTCTAATGCATCCGAACTAATCACACATGAATCACATCATAGCCTTAAATGCTATTCTAAAGTATCCACATACACATTTTCTTTCAAAACTCATGTGTGTATAAAATGAACATGTTATTTTAAACATTTACACAATGAAATCCACATTCACATAGCTTTCCAAATTCAGCTTCGATACAAAATTTACCAAGGGTTTGTCTCAACAATGAATCATAGTATGATTATCCTAGCATGCTCTCCATGTGTATATGTGAGATAGAATATTGTGCTCAAACGAAATATACTTACATATAATCCAAAAATGAAGCACATGCATAAAAAAATGAAACAACCTTGGCATAATCTCATGAAATGAATGTTAGGGCACTAGATAGCAAAATTAACTTCTCTTTTTCTTTAAAAGTATGCATCCCCCATGCTTCTCTAGATCCTTTAGGACTTTCACGGGTTTTAATGAGGCCTTAGGGTGATATTGAGGTAAAAGAAATAAAGGATATATGATAACCAAGAGAGTTGTTATGAGTGAATGACCTTTATTTCAAAAAAAAATCTCCCCTTTTATGAGATTTTTAGTCTAACACCATCACTTTACTCTTTGTTTATTTTTCTTTCTTTTCCTTACCATTTTTCCTTTTTTTTTTCATTCTTTTCTTCTTCTCACCCCTTTTCTTCCTATTCTTGGATTCATCATTTTTTTCATTGAACACCTTGAGTTTCAATATCATTTATCTCTTTTGTTTGAGTTTTCACACTATACTTCATTCTCTTTTATGATTACTCATACTCAGCACTAGGAACAACCAAGGTAAGGGAGATATTTATCATTTTCATTGACTTGGTCAAATGTATGACATAGAAATGAATTCAATTAAGGCTTAATCACGACAATAGGAATAATATTTTCTCAAGAAGAAGGCTAAGGCTCAAAATATTCAAAAATGGCCTAAGATCACCTCTAGATAAGCATAGGGGAACATTGTACATATCAAGACAAAGTCAATTAACTACTCAAATGCACCTAACTAAAACAAGCATAATGAGATTATTGAACAAATGTAAAATTTAAAAAATTATACCTCGAGTAAATGTAAGTTCCCTCCAACAAGGATTGACGCTAAAGCTCACATGGGTTCCTACTCATCTCCACTATTCATTCCAAACACTAAATGTGAACTCCACCCATAAATTTCTAAAATTACAAGTTTATGGTGCACTTATGGTTGAGTTAAAAAATAAACAAGTATGTGATACTCTTAGCAATAGAATAAACTTCAATAATGTGCTCATGTATTCAAAGTTTAAAATGAAGATCAAGTATTCACAAATTCCATAACAATTAGGGTATGGAAATATAGTTCAATATTGGATATTTTTCACAAAAAGTGTCTAAAATTTTCAAAATTTTCTCATTTCCAACTTATTCTATACAAAAAGTGGTGAAACACGTAAATGGTGCACCTCACCCCCCAACGTGAACTATGCATTGTCCTCAATGCACAAAAAATCATGCAATGAGAAACATGAAAGTAACATGGGAAATGAGATACCCTTTTTTTTTTTTTTTAATCTGGCATTCGAACTTTAAATAAAATTCAAAATTATTAACATACCATTTTTCAAGGATAAATGAGTATGTAAATATTTTTTTTGAACATTAAATAAAATTCAACATTATTAACATACTCATTTATCTATGAAAATTGAAAGAAGACTAGATGCACCAATTGAATTTGAAAAACTATGGCGTCTCAGGAATAAGTCTCTACCTACGCTACAGGTTGAAATTCTAGGACGTTCCTTACTCGGCCCATTTTTTTTGTAACTAAAAAGGATTTTGTACATCTAATAAAAAGATATTTACACTTTTTATAAAAATTCAGACCATTAACCTTCATCCCTAAATACACTTTTCCACAACTTTGTCAAAAGAGGAGAGAGAGAAAAAAAATATCTAATCCGAGTCGTCGCTTGTGTCTAGGTCATTATTAGTGACCATTCCAATTTCTTGTCGCACATAACGTGTAAGTCCAGGATTGGTATTAGATGACGTGTCAGGAAAATCCTTGCTCTGCCCATACACTATCCAATTTAATCAATCGATTGCACGATTCGAGATTGGTTCAAAACACCGATTATGTTTTTTCATGTGAAATATCCTACCACATTGGTAACAAACACCTAATCGTTTGGAACGACGACGTTTAGCAAAAGTGCTTCTTTCACACAATGATTTTGCTTGTTGCCCTCGGATTTTAATTTTTTTCACATCTCTTGCCTTTCTCATTATCACAGCATGCACATCTGATGGAAAAGTGCACAAAATCCTTAAACTAAACTAAAAAAGTTTATTATCTATGTTTGCTAAAATAAGGATACCCTATCTGGTTCTTTAACATCTGTCAGTCACAAAGACAATTAAAGCTGAATTTGACAGGATCATATAATATAATAAAAAAACTGTAAAGATACGCAAATATAAAACTGGGACAAACTAAAACTATAGATCACACCACCCCCAACAAACTGAAACTATTTTCCAAATGATTCGAATTTATCAGAACTACAAATAGAGTTAGGGTTTGAGAAGTAGAGATCCATTCATCTACCAAAACCTACAAAGAATATACCTAATTTGATAATCATTCTTCGAGATAAGTGTTTCGGTTAAGCTGGAAACCCTTCAACCTATGTGTAAACTAAAGAAGAATAGCTATGTACAAATATAGACATATAATAAAAATTATTAGACAAATGACTGGATTTTCGGGAAATATGGTCATGGTTTTGCAAGGGGTGGGTTAATTTTTACAGAGATCATAGAAGAAGAAGAAGAAGAAAAGAAAGAAGAAGAAGAAAGAAGAAAGAAGGAAGAAGTGGGGCAAACATCGGCGGATAGGAAAAAAGGAAAAAAGTTGGAGGCCTTATAAAGGCGTCCTAATATTTTATTTTATTATTATTATTTTTTTAGTGTCGGCAGGAGCGAATAGTTGCAGGGGAATATTCTTGATCCAACATTGGTATAACATGAAAATGGTGCACCTCACCCCCAACTTGATTCACGCATCGTCCTTAATGCAAAAAAGATATGAAATGCAATGAAGGTGTATAGAAAGACGAGTAGAGATAGAGAACACATCGCATTGGAGCTTTTGACAAAATATCAACATCTGAACTAGGAAAAACAAAACTATACAACAACAAAAAGAAGTAAGTGACATGAAATAACATAAATAAATAAAGGCAACTGTACAAAAAAAATATATATAAACACTAGCTACTCCTCCACCAAATTCGGATACACCGGATCGATTAAATCCTCCTCCACCATTTGTTCTTTAATTCACTCAAAGAATGGCTTTAGTCTTTGGCCATTGACCTTGAATGTTTGGCCATTCTCAGGGTATGTCACCTCAACGGCTCCGTTGAGGTAGGCCACCTTGACAAGATAGGAGTCATCCCAACGGGATCGGAGTTTTCCTTAAAATATTGAGAGGCGAGAGTTGTACAAGAGTACTTTTTGTCGGGGCTAAAATGATTTTCGTATGATGGAGTTGGAACTCTCATACCCATTTCGGCGAATTTCTTCCAATTCATTCAGCTCTAACTTCCTATGATCACTAGCCATTCTCAAATTAAAATTTAAAGTCTTAATGGCCCGGTAGACCTTGTGTTCCATTTCGACTGACAGATGTCAAGTCTTTCCATAGACAATCCAGTAGGGCGACATGCCCAAAACAGTTTTAAAGGCTATGCGGTGTGCCAATAAGACATCGGTCAATCTATCGGACCAATCCTTTCTATTTGGGCTAACCATTTTTTCTAGAATGTTCTTGATCTCCCTATTGGCTAGCTCGGCTTGGCCATTTATTTGTGGGTGATAGACAGTGGATACTTTGTGAGTGATGCCATATTTGAACATTAAAGATGTAAATGGCCTATTACAGAAATGCGATCCACCATCCCTTATTATTGTACGAGACATCCCAAACCTCGAAAAGATGTTGTCCTTGAGAAATTTGATTACGACCCGGTGGTCATTAGTTTTGGTCGGGATAGCCTCTACCCACTTTAAGACATAGTCTACTACTTGGAGGATGTACATATAACCAAAAGACATAGGGAATGGGCCCATGAAGTCGATGCCCCAACAGTCGAATATTTCTATGACAAGCACGGGGGAAAGGGGCATCATATTTCTACGGGTCACACTACCCATTCATTGGCATCTGTCATATGCCTTACAGAACGAAACACAATCTTTAATAAGGGAGGGCGAGTAGAAACCTGATTGAAGAATTTTGGTAGAAGTCTTCTTTACTGAAAAATGTCTGTCGCAAGCCTATGAATGGCAAAATGCTAGGACATCCCGTTGTTCGTTCTCAGGTACACATCTTCTCATGACCTAATCAGGATAACACTTGAACAAATATGGGTTGTTGAAGTAGAAGTACTTCACATCCGCCATGAATCGTCTGCTGTCCTCAAGGCTCCATTAAGGCAGTATCTGTCTTGTTGTAAGAAAATTATATATATCAGCATACCAAGGACATACCGTATGAATTGAAAGCAAATATTCATTAGGGAAATATTCGAGAATAGGAATTTGCTCATTAGTCTTCTGCACCACCAGCCGGGATAAGTAATCTGCCACCACATTCTTAACTCCTCTCTTGTCTTTAATCGTCAAGTCAAATTCTTGTTGGAGAAGGATCCACCTAATGAGTCTTGGTTTTGCATCCTGCTTAGATAACAAGTACTTCAAGGTAGAATGGTTAGTGAAGACAACAATAGGCGTACTAATGATGTATGAATAAAATTTATCTAAAAAAAATACTACAACTAGCAATTCTTTCTCAGTGGTAATGTAATTCATTTGAGCCTCATTAAGTGTTTTGCTAGCATAATGTATCACATATGGTCTATTTTCCTCCCTTTGACCAAGCACTACGCCGGCCGTGTAATCACTCGCGTCACACATGAGCTCGAAGGATAGATCCCAATTGCGTGGTCGTATGATAGGAGGCTGCTTTTTAGTTTTTTAAATGATACCTCACACTCATCTGTCCCCTCAACCTCCTTAGACAGTAATTGGGTCAGAGGTCAGGCCAATGCACTGAAATTCTTAATGAATCGACGATAAAAACCTGCATGACCTAAAAATGACTGGATTCCCTTGATGGCTGTCGGCGTGGGGAGGTTGGAGATGGCCTCCACCTTAAATTTTTCAACTTCAATGCCCCTTGTCGATACTATATGGCCCAACACGATTCCTTCCGTCACCATGAAGTGACACTTTTTCCAATTCAACACGAGATTCTTTTCTTCAAACATCTCCAACACTCTCTTCAAGTTTTTCAAGCATTCGTCAAATGAGTTTCCAAACACGAAAAAATCATCCATGAAGACCTCCACTATCTTCTCCACCATATCACTGAAAATTTTCATCATGCACCGTTGAGAAGTCCCTAGGGCATTGCATAATCCGAACGACATACGGCGATAGGCGAAGGTACCATATGGATAGGTGAAAGTTGTCTTCTCTTGGTTCTCCAATGCAATCTCGATTTGATTGTAGCCAGAGTACCCATCTAGGAAGCAATAGAATAGATGCCCTATTACCCTTTCCAAAACTTAATCAAGAAATGGCATAGGGAAATGATCTTTCCTTGTGCAAGCATTTAGCTTCCGGTAGTCGATGCATACCCTCCATCCGGTGATCACTCTTGTAGGTATAAGCTCATTCTCATCATTTTCCACCACTGTGACTTTGGATTTCTTTGACACTACTTGAGTGAGACTTTACCCACTTGCTATCGACAATTGAAAAAATGTTTCCCACGTCAAGTAGTTTCAAAACATCATCCCTCACCACCTCCTTCATATTTGGATTCAATCTCCTTTGAGGTTGTCGGGAAGATTTGACATCTTCTTAAGGTAAATACGGTGGGTGCAAATGATAGGGATAATTCCCTTGATGTCAACAATTGTCCACCCAATTACTCTGTTGTGATTCCTCAATACCTCTAAGAGTCGTTTTTCTTGTTCCGAATTGAAGGTAGAGCTAATGACCATCGAAAATGTTCCTCCCTTGCCAAGGTGGGCATATTTCAAATGTAAGGGCAATGGCTTTAACTTCAAGTTTGGCTTTTGCTTATCCGACGAAAAAAATTTATTTTTTTGTTTGGGTAACTCCTCAAATGTGGGAATTTAACCTCCTATCCCTTTCAACCCTTCTACCTCATCCTGTTCATTCAACTCCTCAAGATCAACAAGTTCATTCTCCTTGAATTTCAACATCCTCTCCAACTTTAAATACTTCTCGACCAAGGTGTCAATGCTATTGACCTCATTTATCTCCTCGTCATCCCCCAGTTGCTTTGCCAAATTGAACACATTAAGCTCCATGGTCATGTTCCCAAATGCCAATTTCATTAGACTGTTCCTGTAATTTATCATTGCATTAGATGTAGAAAGGAAAGGACGTCCAAGTATAACAGGAATCTGAGAACTAAGGTTAGCAATAAGATGTGTATCTAGCACAATAAAATTTCTAGGAAAATAAAATTTATCAATTTAAACCAAGACATCATTCACTACTCCCCTTGGTGTGCGGGTGCTACGATATGCCAATTGAAGAGTAATTGAGGTGGGCTTGAACTCCTCAAGCTGAAGTTGTTGATACATCGAATAGGGAAGAAGATTGACGCTCGCTACTAAGTCAAGCAATGCTTGTTCCACTCGGCAATTCCCTATGGTAATGGCAATTGTAACACCCCGTATTTTCTTTTTATATAATTGTATAGATATATCCATAATAAAATATTGTGGTGAATGTATGGATATGTATAATAAGGGAAGGATAAACCATATAGATTTTTTTTAATACTAGGATAAATACTAGAGACGCACATAGAT
>CM042198.1:7723446-7741683 GCA_023539305.1 Ilex asprella
ATTTACTTACATTGAGGCTAGGGCATATATATATGTAATCTTTTCACATTAGATTATACATGTATGTTATATAATCCTTTTTTCTCAACATCTTGTGACTATTACCATGATTTACACAAAATTATTGCTTGATCAAACCTTGAATCCCTTTTCTTGCTTAAAAACCCTAGATTTCAAGATAGATGAACTTTTCTCTAAATTGTTTTTAATTATTGATTTCCAATACTTAGAGTTTGATATTACATAACCAAATGATGCTATAATGATCTCTTGTGCATTTTCTTTAATTATCCGATGGTATGTTACATGAGAAAATGTGGAATTTGGTAATTCCTTGAAATTGTTATGAATTGAGCATATTCTCGGTTTCCTTATTGTATGGGTGTTGCGATGGACTTGAATTACCTTCGAGAGATGCCGTAGAGTGTTAGAGGTTAGTCTACCCCACTGGGGGTGAGATGGTTGCCTAACACTTGTAGTGGGTTGTCATTTGGTAATGCAACCACTATCGTTCACTGGAGTTCGAACAAGGGATAGTATACTTTTCTTAGGAAGGGACTCGTCACTGCCATTGGGATGGTAGACGCCTCTTCCTAAAGTGCTTGTGATTGTGATGGTAATTGGTGGACTAGGTATAATCGTAGGGTAGATTCATGGGAAGCAAACATGATACATGGTACGAGGATGAACCGAAAATACATGGAAGTTTGCTAAACTAAATTTTTGTGATTCATTTATTTAATTATTGCTACTGTCTAAACTTGAGATCTCTTTTCAAATACCCCTGTTTTATTTCCAAGATTATATATGTTAATTGTGAAATGAGACCGACCGTTTCCATGTTTTTAAAACCTTGTTTGAGTTTGGGAGAAATGTGGCTACAGAGCTTCGTGCTCACCCCCCTACAAATTACATTTTTCAGATGTGGTGCTAGAGGAGGATCTCGGCATCGAAGAGCCGGGGCATTGGGAGGCTCCCCTCGAGGAGAACATGGATCCCGATGTGGACATGTAGAGCAGTAGTTGCTTTTGTACTAGACTAGGACATCCTTTGAAAGATTGTGTAGTCTAGTTTATTTTGTAAATTTCCGCTGCGCTATAAGAGTAATTTTTATTGGGAATGTAAATGCCAAAGATGACATATTCTTTTGGGATATTCATGTAAACATTATGAATCATTGCTTGAAGTATCATTTATTGATGATTTATCTTAGTGCTCTCATGGTATGAATGGTTAATGAATGTAATGCCGCCCAGGGTGTATTTTGGGGTGTTACAACAATTGTTTGACACCCGGGGTCTTTGAATTTTTGAGGAGTGTTGGTCCTCAATATAGAGCTCACTTGTTCGGTTAAGAATTCTTTTTTCCAAACATTCAATCTGCTTTTCATCGTGTATAAATCTTTCAAAATTTTGGCACATGATGATATTTGCTTGATGGCATCGAGGAGTGGGATGTTGATCTTAACCTGCTTAAATATTTTTAAAATATCAGTATAATTAGCCACCTTGATGGGTGGCTTCAAATGACTGGGAAAAGGGGCATACATAGGAGGAATATACATGCTATCATCAATCACATTTTTTTTTCAACCACCTCTCCTTCTCTCTTTTCACTCACTTCGCCTTTTTCGGCCTCACTTTCTTTGGCCTTACCCTCATTTTCTTCTTCTATTGAGAATGCGGCCTTGGGTAAAACCTTTGGCGCCATGGTTTTTTTAATTTGTTTACCACTTCGAAGGGGGGTGACTGCCTTGAGTTGCTCACAACTTTGGTTGGTGGGCTCGGCCAACTCAACTATATGTTGGCCTTTGGGATTCTCTTGAGGTTAAGCGGGGAACTTCCCCTTCACTTGTTGAGACAACCCGAATACATTGGTGATCTTGGTGAGTTGGGCCGAAATGTCTTTATTGAAAGTGGTCTGACTTTGGATGAAGTTATAAAGCACATCCTCCAAGTTCCTCTTATAGGGAGGTTGGTAGGTGGATGGATTTAATGGTCCTTGTTGGTTAAAACGTTGTGGAGGTGGATTTTGAGAAAAAATTTGTGGTGGTGGGTTTGACTGATACCCTTGCTGATTGGGCCTTGGATATTGAGAGCTAGATTCTTGTCCATGATCTTGGTATTTGTTGTGGTATTGATCTTTCTTAGGAGGTAAGGGAGGTGAATATGCACTAGAACCATGAGGGATGGAGTTTTCATTCCTCTAACTAAAATTGGTGTGGTTACTCCACCCCAGATTGTAGGTGTTGGAATTTGGAGAAAATGATTATCTCGGTTGATTGAAGGCATGAACTTGTTCATGGTATGCTTCCTTGAACTCCGGAATGCTCGGGAACTCCGATGTGGAATGCTCGACACTCACAAATAGAACAAACCTCCTCGGTTCGTGACACATGTGACACCTCTCGTCTCCTATTCACCTCGAGACTCTCTACTTTCCTAGACAATTTAAAAATTTGTGAAAGTAGGTCTTCTCGGTCTCTTAAATCGTACATCCCTTCCCTTTTTGGTTGGGCACTCCCTAAAGGAAAAGATCTTGGTACATCGGTAGGGTCAGTGGTGTGACAAAACTGTGCATTTTAGGCTAATGTATCCAAATAGTCTAGGGCCTCATCAGGGTCTTTGCTAAAAAACTCTCCATTGCACATCATGTCGATGAACTGTCAGTGACCCGGTGTAATCCCTTCATAGAAAAAACTCACAAATTGCCACGGTTCAAAGCCATGGTGTGGAATGGATTGTAGCAACTCCTTTTACCTTTACCAACATTGGAAAATTGTTTATTGGAATTCTCCAAAAAATTTTGAATTTGCTTTTTTAAAGTGGTGGTTTTATGCACTGGGATTTTTTTTTTTAAAAAACACGGAGATCATTTGTTCCCAAGATGTTACGGTCCGGGATCTCAAGGATTGAAGCCCCGTTTTTGCCTTATCACTCTGGGAGAAAGGAAATAATTTCATCCTTGCTATTTCTTCCATTATGATTGGGGGTAAAGGTTGCAATTATGTTTTCAAAATCCCTTATATGGGAAAATGGATTCTCGTTCTCAATTTCATGGAATTCGGGAAGTAGTTGAAACATCTCTGGTTTCACTATGAAGAGATGGGCTTGGACCAGAAGGAGTGGTGCTGCGTGTTGGCTCAAGGAAATTTCTCACTGACCTCGCTGGTGGCTCAATGTGGATGTTGTTCCCTTCATTTACGAAATGGAAAAAATACATTCGTGCATTGGGCACTCTAGGTTCTGGAACTCCCCCACCCTTTTGCATATTAGGGTTGACATCCACATTCTCAAAGTTGTAACCAGCATTCTCGGGTATGTCTAGGTCAAGGTTTATGTTGGGGCCCATGGGTTGTCTAACTAGTCTGTTTTTTTCATCCCGACCCCACATATAACAAACTATCTAAAATTAAAAATGTAAACAACAAAAGTATATACAAGGATCAATGTACCTTAGCCCATGATGAACATCACGGGACTTACCTCCGTTATCCGAAAATCACCTTCTAGGTTTAATGTTTGCCTTCCCTGGCAACGGTGCAAAAAATGCTTGATTTATTTCCCTGTGGTTCCTAACCTCTGAACATCTCCCTTAATGTATGTATGATGTATGTGTGAGGGGAAGTGCCACTCTCCAATGGGACTATGTCAAAAAAAAGGGCAAGAAAAAAATAGAATGCGATGAATGAAATGTGTGTGTGTGTGTATGAACAAAAGTACTCCTCAAGCGCAAGGAGTATTTTGAGTGTCGTGTTTTACTTGAAAAAGTATTCAAAGGTCGTCTTCTCATAGAAGGAAGTGAACCATCATGAAAGTGATTTTTATTAAAGAAAAGTTTAAAATCATTTTGTTTTGGAATTCGGTGGTGATTTGTGTTGTGATAATAAAATGAAAACAAGTGTTGGCTAATCCAAAAAGGTCATTCCAATGGGAATCCCAACTCAACTCGAAACCTTCCTCCAATTGTTTATAGATGAACGATTGATTCGTAGGAAGCTAGGGATGAGATGATGAGGATCCAAGTATAACCCGTGACTAGGCCTACGGGATATCAAAGACTCACAATTACATCCACTCCCAATACAGTCAAATCAAACCATCGTACACCGAGATGAGGAAAGACAACGAGTTGAAATGACATACCCAAGAGGAGGTTTCCATTGGATTAGCCAACTAAAAGCTTAGCTACTCATGGTTAAAGTAAAGACAACAATGAACTGCGAAGACATTATGAAGAAATAAAGGTTAGAGCTAAGCATAAACGAAATACATCAATATAAGCGATCTTCGACAAAGAATCAGTGAATCACGTTCCACCCTTTACGACTTTGGTAAAGCTTTAGAAAAGTGGAAGAGTTTCACTCCTTTAAGGGAAGAAGGAAACTCCAACAATGGAAGAAAACAACACTTAAATTAAAAGAAGCAATAATACAATAAAAGAAAGCAATAACTACTTGGAGGGTATTCCACAACCAAGAGATGATAATACTATAAAAGAGAGCAATAATACAAAGAAAATAATAACAGAGAAAGCAATAACAACTTGGATGGTATTTCACAACCAAGAGAGATTTAGCAAGCATAAAAAGAAAGTAACAACAACTTGGAGGGTATTCCACTGCCAAAAGCTCTAGCAAAAACTTCTGTTTTACAAGACACAAAGGGGTGATATTTATAGGCAACCAAAAGATACCCTTTACAAACTCCAAGGAATGACATTCACAAGCCCCAAAGATGTTATTCACAAGCTTTCAAAAGCTGTCATTCACAAGTTTTCAAAAGTTGTCATTCATAAGCTTCCAAAAGTTTTCATTCACATGCTTCCAAATAATGACATTATAATTTCCACAGATGTCATTCACAAGCCCCAAAGATGCCATTTGGATTACTTTAATCTCTTTTTATTTTGAGCTTTAATAATTTGCATCTTATAGTTTGTAGTTTTGATAAATAGCTCTCTAGTAATTCGTAGCTTTGTCAGAATTGGCTTCCCGATTATTTGTAGTTTTGACGCATAAAACCCTGAAAAGAATAACAATTAATGCATTATTCCTAATTCACATACTAACCTTAATAGGTCAATTTTAATTATTTTAACTATGTTTAACTAACACAATTGACCTATTAACTTAATTAAATCATGCATTAATTAGGATTAATCAACTTTCACTAACGGTTTTGTGTACACCAACACAGTTAATGGACTCTATACCAACGTAGTGCGTATCCAATCACAAGGTCTCTCACCCTAGGGATAATATAGCCCTTCTTGCTAATCTCGACCCAATTTTCAGTGCAAACATGCGACTCAGTCAGATCTTCAATCCAACTTTCCCTCATCCACCCCTCATCCACCAAATGTGGTGTTTGATGTCAACCTTGCACACTCACCCACACTCATGCCTAGTTCCCATGAATGCGATGTCTCGGTGCAAATGCAATGTAATATACAATTGCAACATTATTATCATGTTCAATATGTAATGAATGTCATATGAACCATATCCACCACATTTCAACATATACCATGACAAACTATATCACATGCATACAATTTTCATGAATCATCATAATGCTAACATATCATAAAGCATATATCAACATATCAACAACAATGCCCAAGCATGTTACTTCAATTACATCAAAACAACAACTTCAATCACCCAAGACATTTTATCTAACAGCTTCAAGGCACCACTCATGTAAGCACATTAACATGCTCAAAATTCCACATTTCTCAAGAAATGATATTAAACAATTTCTACATACCCAATTTAAGATATAATTTATTCTACCCATTTTCAATACACATTTCACCAATTAAGCCACAATAGGCAAGTGTTAAAATCTCTAACAACCTACCCATATTATATAAACATCCTAAGTTGAAAATAAACCTAAGTAGGAGGAAACCCTACATCTTGAAGTGTAAAATCAACAGTAAAACCTTCAAGAATATCACCCAAGTCCAAAAATTTTGATTTCCCAAAATCCAGTCTCAGAAATTTCGGTGAAATCAACTCTTTTTAGTATGTAGACGTAGCCCTCAACGAGAAGAACAACTTTCGTTCTTGGCCCGAATGGATTCGACTACTAGAAGTCCGTAGTACGTAAAGAGAATGTAAAAGTTTTCTCTTTTTTCCCCTCTTCAAATCCAACCTGAGAAACCAGCAGACCCAACATAGTGTTCTGTGCAAAAATCATGTTTTTTTTGTTCTTATTTATAATTTTAAAGCTTGGCCTACGCGTGCCACAACTCTCCATTTTCAGGTCCGTTTTCACTTCGAAACGATTAAATTTCGTACCGGTTTAAACTCAAAATATTTTATATAAACTTTATTTAAAATATTTTCCAAATTTCTAAATTTTAATAAAAATTTTATTTTTGGGTCACTCGAGACCTGACCACCTTGTAAAACATAAAAAATCCAACTATATTAGAATTCGACGAAATTTGATAGGATAACTAGATTTATCGAGACGAATCCAACAATGAGGTCCCTTTTTTTTATCTGAGCTTTAGAGAAATACGAGTTTTTAACCCGTACTGTAGTGGCAAATTTCCGTTTTACCTTTTTTCATAAAAAATTCAAAATTTTTCGGGTTTTACAAATGCGTCAAACAAAATGCTAATTTAGTGTTATTTTATAAAATAATATTAATTTGATAAAACTAAATATTAAATTAAAAAAATTGAATGTTAATTTTATAACATTGAATGACCATTTGATATTGATTTGATAAAATTGAATATTTTTTGGAAATTCAATAAAAAAAATGATGTTAGTTTGATAAATTGGATGTTAAATTGATGAAACTAAATGTTAATTTGATGAAATTGAATATTGATTTGGTGTTAATCTTATAAAATTAAATATCGATTTGATGAGATTGAATATTAGTTTGCTAAACTAAAATGATAATTTTATAAAATTTAAGATCAATTTGACGTTTATTTGGTAAAATCTTGTATTAATTTGATAAAATTTAATGTTAATTTTTTACTAATTTGATGAAATGGTGTTAATTTGTTAAAATTAAATATTAATTGGATGAAATTGATTATTAAATAAAAAAAATAAATGGTCAATTTGATGTTAATTTGATAAAATTATAGATTATTTTTTTTATTAATTTGAATAAGAGTAATTAAGTAAAATGGGAGTTTTAGTAAGGGTAATTTAGTAAAATTATATATGCAGTGATATTTCAAAAATCATAGTAGGTGTCAGTAGAATATGACTTAAATCTAAGTAGCGTTAGTTAAATTTATCTTTTTTTAATTGACTAGTGACACCACGTGATATTAATAACATAATATTACCGTTAGACACAATATTTACTTGCGAGAGGGGACTCCGATCCTGTGTATCTGGGTGGTTGTCCTGGTGGATGTGTTTGTCATCGTGGTGCATGACTATTGTGCCAATATTCATGAATGGGTAAGGGTTTGGATCAATTTGAGTTTTTTTAAAAAATTTTTTCTTACTTTCAGTCATCCGTCTTTGAATAATGGAGCCACGTACTCATTTCTTTTGTAATCCCTAATTAGTGGTGTAGAGTGAAATTGAGAAAAATAAAAGAAATCTAAAATTGATAGAATCCGAATTCAATGAATAGTGTCATGGGAAAGTGAATGTTTTTGCTCCTATTAGAGTCAGTATTTGTAGTAGATTTGCCTGTATGTAGCACTTCATTTTTTTTTCTTTCTATTTTTTCCTTTCATTTGATAATAATACAACACTAATACATGTGATCCAAATAATGTGCATCCCCATTCCATCCCCGTGTCTGTATTCTCCTCTTTCCCTGATTCTTAAATTGTTGAAAACTATAAAATTGATACTAATTAGTAAGTAAGTCTAAACTTATACTTTTTAAAGTGTGAGGTTCAACTCAGTTGAACTTTGACGATGAGAGGTCCAAACTATTTTTTTTTTTAATATGATAATATTACCCATTGTGTTTTGACACAACTTTGCCGCGGTTGACGTGAAATTCAGATAGGCAGAATCTCTGGAGAGATCGGATCTGTCAACAAAAAGTAAAGAAAATAATAAGCTTATATTCTTAAAGGGTGAGTAGACAAGTGAAATGTATGATTGGGTAGCTTCCACTAAAAATAAAACGATTGCTGTAATTACACTTTCTGCAATGCAATTTACCATTGATTCTTCTACTGAAAGGTGAGGCCGAGCTTTGAAGTCCCTGCAAAGTGACACATCTTGTGTTCTACACTTTCCAGAGTACAAAAGTTATGTTAGCATCACACCTATTCTTTCTATTCATCATGTTAGAGTCAAACTGAAAATAAGGTTATTGAGGAAAAAATACATTTCTGAAAAAATGTATTTAAGAGTTTTTCTGACCACCACCCACTAAGTTTTCTTCTTATTCTGTATGAAATTTAAACTAAAATATTTGGAATGTAATCTCTGTAACGTTGTGACTTCCATCGATTGTTTGTATTCATTTGATTGTTTTGGTTATTTATGGTGTTGATAAATTGTTTGTTAAAGAGTTCACCTAAACATATTTTGTATCAACTAAAAATAAATTTCTCATAACAAAATCAATATGGCACAATCGCCTCATGTTCAAGAAAGCGATGATCGTGGTGGTGGTATGTGACATTGTTGTTCTAATAAAACTCGTAGTGAACTTAGAAGTTTTTTTAGTGGATCCTATGCTAAAAATTAAAACTTCACTTTGTCATTCTATTAATTGGGATGAAATTCTAAGCACATATCTACCAAATGGTCAATGTCAACCTCCCAAATGAGTTATGTCTCATAGTGACACTCTTTTAATGAAATTATCTTTATAAATTTTTTTTGGTGAAAATAATATAGTGTTAGATTTTAATTTATTATTGAGTTTTAGTTTACCCCTACTACAAAATATTCATGGCACTGTCCCTGAGTAGAGGTATAAAGTAAGGCTGTCAAAATTCAACATGACACAATTAATCGATACGAATTAAGTGGGTTTGGGTGATAAACGGGTTGACACACCAAATACGTTTAATAAACGGGTCGTGTTCGGGTGAGACCTGTCAAACCGTTTATCACACGTTTATCCGTTTAAATAAAATTAGTATAATAATAAATTAATAATTATTTTAAAAAAATTAACAAGAAAAAGAAATAAAGAAATCAATACCAAAAAAAATAATAAGTAAACATTAAAAAATGAAAGGAAAGGGGGAAGGTTGAGTTGTCTACAAAAAGGCAAGAGCCTCTTATCTTTTTTTTTTTAAAGCCTTCAAGTATGATTTTTTATGAGATTTGACTAAAAATTCTTCTTTTTTGAGGTAAATACACTTGGAAGTAAAAAAAAAATTGAGTATTAAAATTTATTGATATAATTATTTTAAAATTAAATTGGTTAAACGAGTCGTGTCGTGCTACTCGTTTATTAAACGGGTCGTGTTTATGTTGAAAATTTTCACTCGTTTATTAAATTTGTCGCATACGGGTTTATATATTTTTCACCCATCACCTGTTTAACACGATACGTAATCGTTTAACCGACACGTTTGACACCCCTAGTATAAAGAAGTTCATGATCTTGTCCTAGCAAGGTAATTCCAAGAAATGCTTGTTGTAGTCAATTATATTACTCATTTTGTCTGTTAGTTCATTTTAGTAATATTTTTAAAAAATATAGAAAAATAAAGCGGTACCCATCCAGTTTCTTTAAAACAGTTTGATAACGATAACCAACGTGAAAGCGTTGAGTGAATCCAATTATATTCTGACCAAAAAACAAAAAAAAAAATCCAATTATATTCTCCGTATTTATTGCGGCACATTGGGAAAAGCTTATATTTTTACGTTCTTTTTTTTTCCCGAAAAAAGCCATTTCATCCTCAATTGGCCAGCCTTCGTTATAGTGAGGCAACACACAAATAGTTGTTTAATATTATTATTTGGACATATTTTATTAATCTAATTCATTATAATTATTGAATTGATAGCAAACTCTAATAAATACTGAGATTCACTGTCAATCTAATAGTTATGAACGATTAGATCAACAAATTAAATTTAAATAAAATTGCTGATAATCGTTGCACCGATAAACATGATAGATTTTAATGTGGTAGAGATAAAGATTATATAGGAATCATTTGAAATTTAAATGTTCTGATCCGATAGGGACCAGATCAAGTAACAAGTTCCTCAACTAACTAAACTTTATCTTGTAAGCAATTTGGTCTTTATATACTGTACACATGAGCAAAGCAAATACATAAGAGAAATAATCATCTATCTTCAATGATAGAATAGGGCAACCGAAAGAAAACATCAACATATTGTTGAAACGGGATTGACATTATTGGATCATTCTCACCATTTTTGGGATTTCGCTTTTGACTTTGTATCCGTCGTATCAATTGACTTCCCTCTAAGCTACTTGACAATAAGTCACCATTGGAAAAGCTATTCGATAAATAACCTAATTATACTGATGTGTACTCTAATCGACTTATTTTGAGACCCAACAATAATATTGAAAAAACAATCCCAGAAAATCAAACTCAGGTCTATGTATAGAGAATCTAGACCCATTAAGAACTCGTGTCAAGAACTTAGATTATATTAAAATCTAGACTCGTTGGACAACCCGTCTCAAGACCCCAAATTACAAGGAGGAACGCCACAAATCTTGTGATTTACCTTTAATAAGTTCAGAAGTTAATCAAGAACAAGAGCAGTAAACTCAACTCAACTCACAATTAGAATTCAATATATTGTCTCCCCTTCTTTCAAGTCCATTTTGAGTATTAGGCTCTTGCTAGCTTCATCCTATGTGGATTGCACCAATCCTTGCATTGCTTCCTTGATCTTGTAATTGGCCTATCTGGAACTTACAAATGATCTTTAAGAGTATGTCCATCTTGGTTCCCATCATATTCCTTTCTCAAGGTTTTTGGTTGCACTTGTTACCCCTACCTAAGGCCATATCGGCGACATAAGCTGGATTTTCGCTCTTCAAAGTGTGTTTTGCGTCCCATCATGGGTATTGGTGTTTCAACCCCATCACAAAATGCATATACATTTCTTGCAATGTTATCTTTGATGAGAATCTGTTTCCTTTTGCAGAGGCTGCTCTTTCTCATTTCTCATCATTGAGAATTTCCATACCCAATATTCCTATATTTCCATTTCCACCTATCCAGCAGTAGGCCGTTTAAGCATCGTTACCACTGCCTTTTGATAAGTGTGGAACATTACATATTAAACATCTTCATTGTATCCATTTTAACTTGTTTTGTACTGAATTATTGGGGAAATGGATTCAAATTTATAATTAATGGAGAATGGCTTGATTGCAGGTGATAGAATGAAAAAGGTAGGCATGAAACACCCCATTAAGTGATCAAGGTGAATGAGAAATGAAGGATCTCAGGATGGATGACTCGGGAGCTCTAGGAACCAAGAATCTCAAGACAAGAAGAAGATCTACCTGTACCAACCTGATGAGCTACAGGTACCTAAGCTCTCTGGAAATGAGCTAACGGTACCAGCTCATCTAGCTACTAGTACCTGGTCCTTGGAACTTAGCTGGCTAGAATTTTATTGGAAAGTAGCTACTGGTACCAGACCCTACTGGAAATGAGCTACCGGTACCTCCCTATCTGAGCTATCGGTACCTCCCACATGTCTCTTATTGACTCAACAATGAGGAATGTCAACCAACTGGTACCAGTTACCTAGTAAACTCAAATTCTTCAAACGGCTTCACTAACTACGGGGGCCAACATTTTGTTATCTAATCCTTGTTCTGACATTTCTAACACTCCATAATGAACTCCTAATCCCTACATTCAGATTTTAAGTATAGGGGAATGGGTGGCCAATGTTGAGAGAGTGAATGGTTAGAAAAAGCATGGGAGACCATACTTTGACTGATTTTGGAAGTTTTTGTGGACAACCTCTCTCCAAACACTCCAAGTCAGCCACTTATGCTAAGAGAGAGGGGGATGGACGAAAATATACACTTCTTACATGCAATTTCAGATTATCAAGCATTTAGAGAGAGAAGGTCCAAGGAAGAAGATAAAGTTCTAGAGAGAGAAAGTCGAGTTTTACATTTTCCTTCACCATTTTCATTGTAGTAAGCTCCATTTTCATGTAATCTTTTTCTCTTGAACTTTAATCTCTTTTAATCAAGTTGTATTTAAGCTCATTCAAGCTTCTTGTGGTTCATTTCTACATTTGGGTTTTGTTCCTTTCAAGCTTTACATTTTGGAAATGAATGTATTTTTTTTTTTAGTTTAAACGCCTTTTTACATTAATACAAGTTCATGTTTGATGATTAGTAGTTCAAATCATCATATTAATATGCCTTTTTAAGAATAATTATACTTTGATGAAGTTTAAATGATGACATTTTGGATCATAAATTGTACAAGGGTCCAAAGACAATGAATATCAAACTTTCGTGCAACACCAGCATATTCTGGAGCAAAATTGGAAGAGTTTGGACCAAGGAAAAAACGTTCAAACGTTAATCCAGTTTCAAATGTTCTCTTGAATTATTAAAGATCAAAATGCTAAAGTGTTGATGCATGGCGTGTTACAACAAAGAAGGAAAGCACATAGAAGTAATTGAGTACAACGTTCGAATGTCAATACACGTTCGAACGTTGTCTTGAATTATTGAAGACCAGTTTGATGATTGCAAGGGTAGTGGTTCATGGCATATGGAAGTAGCTCTCACAAAAGAACAAAGGTCACTTGAGTAGGAGGTTCAACTACATCTGGCATTTGAACACCCATTAAGCAAAGACAGAAAGAACGTTCGAACGCCAAACAATGTTTGAACGTTGTCTGTAGACTGACTGTAGAGTGGTTGGCTTTCAGTGGATTTTGGAGGCCTTACACTATTTTTACACACTTCCTTGTCCCCCTCATTCTTGCCGAAAAATACTCCCATTGTGGGAGCTTCAAGTGGGAGTAATTTTTACACTAGATAAATATTTCTTAGCTTGTTATAGAATTGGTCTTAGACTTAGGTTTATTTTACTTGCAAAAAGGAAGATAAATTATCTTTTGGTTGCGGTGGAAACCCTCTAAAAGTGAGTAGTTTTCTTCTACTTTTAGTATTATTTTCAATCATTTCCATTGCTTGAGCTTCTTTATTCCCTTAGAGGAGTGAAACTCTTCCAGTTTTCTAAAGCTTTACCATAGCCGTGAAAGATGAAACGTGATTCGCTCATTCTTCATCGAAGATTGGCTCCTTGTGTAGCGTGTTTTATCTTGTAACCCTCTACTTGGAGGGATGAGTACCACTCACTTTTCTAGTTTTACCAAAGTCATGAAGAGTGAGTAATTTCTCATTCACTCTTTAGTAAGAGGTAATTGACATGTATAAATTATCTGAAAGTTATATCTGTGCATTTTCGATTATGCTTAATACTTTATATTTTACTTGCTTACTAAATGATTGATTGCATTTAGCAAAGTTAAGATACTTTGTATAACCGTGAGTACTTTCTATAACATAGATAACTCTTGCATAGAAAGACTAATTGGTTCAAGGCAAGTACCCCGGCTAGATCTTCATGACTACCCTTCAATCTTCACCATTATTGTGCTTCAATTAAAGAATGAAAATGGAATATTAATGCCATGGTTGGATGCCTTGTAGAAATACTTGCTTGTTTGTAGAAGGGTTGAGTCTCGGCACAAACAATTCTTGTAAACTTCTAGAAAGATATCAGAACCATGCTCTTAATTCTCACAATCTACCTTTATCTTCCGATTAGTTTGCTATTGACACAGGGGCTAATTGAGTTATCAAGAGCAAGTATAATAAACAAGATAATTTACTACATGTCTAGATCTTCAAACTAAAGAGTGATCTTTTTACATTTTTAATTATCTTATATTTTGTCTAGAATACCTTCTTAGAAAGAATCCTATATTATGTCCAGGAAATCTCATGTACCACATAACTCCAAAATTCAAAGGTTACAATCACTTGGTATCTATCACTGCTTACTTCAAAACACCAGCAACAGTTCCCTGTGGACTTGACTCTAGACTTAATCGGATTATTACTACAACTTGACCGCCTGCATTTGGGTGTACACATTTCGGATCAAGTCATTTGATTTCACTACCATGTTTCTCTAATTGATGTTTGTTTTTGCTTTTACCATGGATAGCAAAATCTTCAATTGGCTAATCCAAGAGGGAATTCCTCTTGGATATGTGAATACGACTCTCTTTCATTCTTTCTCGTAGTGTAAAGTGTTTGGTTTGACTAGTTTGAGTGCGAACATGGTTGTGGATTTTTTATACACCGTAGACTTGTCGCGGGGTGCACTTTTTGATTAATCCTAAATAGTGCATTAATAAAATAGATTACTTGGTTAATCGTGTTAAAGAATTAGGTAAAATCAACCAAGATATGTGAAATTAGGATTTGTGCGTAAATTAGAGTTAATGTGTGAAACTTGATGTTTTTTACGGTTTTGTGCTGAATTACGCAAAGTAAAGGGGAGCAAAATGTGTAAGCTTAATTGGAAAGGGGAGGCAAGTGAAATTACTACCCTATTACATTAGTCAAGCAACCAAGGGATCCAGAGGTTTAGCACCATCTGGATGGTGGTGGTGGCATCCGGACGGTGGCTAAACTGCCTCACTTTCCTCCTTCTTCCTGGTGGTCTATTAATGTAGTAGCTTCACCCTGATTGGTTCATTCAGCTTCTGTCGTCTCAATCCCCTTTCCCAGCCTCTATAAATAGCGGCTTCCAGCTTCATTTCTGGGGGACTGTGGGATTCTTTGCCAGAGAGAGTGGAGGGAAGTTCAAAGAGTTAGAGCTTAGCCAGAGAGTCTAGAGAGTCAGTGAGAAAGAGAGAGAGAGAGAAACAACGAAGTGAAGCCCATCCAACCACTTCCATCAAGCTTTCCAGTGAGAATTTCTTTCCTCTACATTTATGTTATTCTTTTTTACTTGGATGGTTGAACCTCTCCCACTTTTGTACCCTAATCGGTGATAAGAGTGGTGGTGTTTTAACTATTCTTTGGGGAATGATTGTTTTACATTTTGTTTTGTTTGTGATGGAACTATATTGCATCTCTTGCTCATCTGTAGTAATGAGGCATGCGTATTCTGCTTATACCCCTCAGTGAAGGGTGAACATATGTACAATATTGTTTAAGTTATGAAAATGTCGATGTCTTAACTATGCTTTAATATTGTATATACCTCCTTTTTTGATGAATGGTTACATTTATAATATGCTCATGCTTATGAACATCAAGTTGTACCTAATGCTATATACCATACTATCTTTACTAATTATGTACTTCATGCATGATACAGTGATGTACGTGATTGAGCTTTATGTAACAATCGATAGATTGGTTATAGACGGGTTAAGTCTAGGCATAGCCAATACTTTTGATTCAATGTATAAACCGAAATCTCGTCATCAGTGAATCATCAACCTGCCAGTTGAATAATTGTAGTATTCCACCTGAATGGCTGGACTTCTGGTTTACTATAGTTGTTTAATTGATGTATGGTATAGAGATGCCAATTGAATAATTCAAGCATTCCTCTTGAATGGCTTTCCTTCTAGTTTACTCAGATTATTTGATTATTGCATGGAATATACCTACTGGCTAATTTAATAAGTTGCTGGATACGGTTCAATATACATCATACCTACCAGTTGACTCTCTAATAAAATGAGGGTTAATTGTTGTAAGGTGACATTTCCAATAACTAAACCAATATAATGTATGTGGACTCATTCCAAGTCAAACACGACATTGCAAGACTCTCTACGCTTGGTAGGCAATTTTGCACACACATATTTTTTGTTTATCCACACATAATTTTTTCCACTTCTTGCATTGAGCTTGAGGGAAAGTGACACTCACCATACACTATAAGCCATATACACAAACAACTAGGTTTGTGTGGGAAGTTAGGGAGAACGATCAAGCATCTTTTATTCCCCAGGATCAGTCCTTTGCATCTAACTATGCCTCATCCCATAAGCCACTTGTTCCTTTCACTTCTATTGGGTAACCTGCCTCACTGCCTACCCAACCACTATCCTCCATTTCCCATTACTCCCTCATTTGACTATACTTCCCTTATTCCACCACTTACCCACACTCATCCCATGATTACTAGAAATCAAGATGGCATCTGACGCCCTAAAATTCCCATATTTTACAAAAAGTACCTGCTGCCCCAATGCTATCTCAAAAATCTAACCCCAGATTCTATACCCACTTCAGTTATTATTGCCTTAAAATCCCTAGAATGGAGAATTGCTATGCATGATGAAATCCATGCCTTACTCAAGAATGGTACATGGACCCTTGAACCACCTAAATCCAATCAAAATTTGGTTGGGTGTAAGTAAATTTTTAGTATCAAGAAACGGGTTAATGTTAGCATGTTAGCATTGATCGATACAAAACCTACTTTGTCGCCAAGGGATATATTCAATAGGAAAGTATCAATCATAATGAAACATTCAACCTAGTTGTTAAACCAGTTATCATTCGCACAGTCTTATGTCTTGTCATAGCTCATCATTGGTTCCTTCGCCAACTCGACACAATAATGCCTTCCTTTATGGTACTCTTACTGAGAAGGTTTGCATAACCCAATCAACAAAATTCATAGATTCCACTCATCCTCATTATGTATGTCGCCTATGAAGATCTCTTTACGGACTTAAACAAGCACCTTGAGCTTGGTTTGCTCTGCCAAACACCTTTCTCATCTCATACGACTTCACAGCCAATCCTATAGACACCTCATTGTTCATTCGACGAAACCCAACTTCAGTCACATACATTCTTGTCTATGTGGATGATCTTGTCATCACGACCAACTCCACCTCTTCGACAAAACCCCACTTCTGTCACATACATCCACCAGCTTGGAAATAAGTTTGCAACCAAAGATTTGGGTAGCCTCAACTATTTTCTTGGCATTGTGGTATTGCCTATGTCTCATGGCTTATTGGTATCCCAACATTAGTACATTGTCAAATTGCTCAAAAAATGTTATATGGATGGTTCTAAGCCTCTCTCCAACCCATTTGCTCCTACTATCAAACTTCACTACAATGATGGTGAATCGTTCTCTGATGCCCAACTTTATCGACATGTTGTGGTTTATTTCTACATGTAACCATCACTCATCCAAATGCCTCATTTTCTGTAAATAAAATCTATCAATATATGCACTCACCAACCGAAAAACATTGGACCGCCATCAAACGAATTCTTTAGTATCTCAAATACACCATTGACATCTGTCTTCCCATTCGTTGCTCTCTAAATTTTGTTCTCTCTGCATACTCTGATGCTATTGGGGGGTTTTCCTAGATGGTCAAAAGTCTACTGGTGGTTATGTTTTTTTCTTGGATCTAATCATATTTCTTGGTCATCTCGTAAACAACGATCCATTGCTTGATCAAGTACTGAAGATGAATATAGTTCTCATACGAGTGCTACTTCCAATATTATTTGAATACAATCATTCTTGAATGAACTCTATGTCACTCTACTCAGATGTCCCACTCTTTGGTTTGATAACATGGGAGTTACTTATCTCACTACCAACCCCATTTTCCACAATAGAGTGAATCATGTTAAGAAAGCTTTTCACTTTGTCTGTATGAAGTTGCTCAACAACATCTTGAAGTTCAATACATATCCACCAAAGACCAACTTGATGACATCTTTACCAAACCTCTCTCCACTTTGTTGTTTCAAATTCTTCATGGCAAGCTCAGGCTCTTCAATGGGATACTGGGGTCGTGTTAGAGATAAGGATTAGATAGCAATCCCTTGGAATTCAAATGTGCTAGTCCAATAGGGACTAGATCAGGTAGCCATCTCCTCAGCTAACTGAACTTCATCTTGTAACCAATTAAGTCTATATATACTATACAAATGAGCAAAGCAAATACATAAGAGAAATAATCTTCCATCTTTAGTGAATCAATTTCTATATAGTGTTAACTGAAATGTTTGGGTAGTGGAGACCTTGAAGTCTAAAAGGTGTTGGAGGATTCTGAAAAGTAAACTTTCCGCAGCTATTCTTACTTTGGACTTGAATATAGTACAAGGAAAAACAAATTGGTGTCGTATCTCAAAATTTATTATTTTAATGAATATTTTTATAATTTTTGTGGGTCGTTTATAACTTAAAATTTTATCATTTTTGTGAGTTATTTATTAC
>CM042198.1:7741783-7753301 GCA_023539305.1 Ilex asprella
AAAATATGCCTCACAATCTGTTGTCCACTTAAAGGAAATATCTTTGTCCAAAATATTACATAAAGGTTGTGCTTAGATACTAAAACCATTTTTGAATCGCCTGTAGAACCCTACATGACCAAGAAATGATCGGACATCTTTATAGATTTGGGAGTAGGCAGGTTAGAAATCAACTCAAACTTGGCTTTATCTACCTCTTTCCCCTTCTTTGACACAATATGACCGAGGAATATCCCTTGAGTCACCATAAACTAACACTTTTCCTGGGTAAGCACAAATCATTTTTCTTCACAATGATGTAGTACAAAGTCAAAAATTTTCAAGCAACCCTCAAACGAATGACCAAATACATAGAAATTGTCCATAAGTACCTCGACAATCTTCTCGACTATATCACTAAAAATTCTCATCATACACATATGAAACGTGCCCGGTGCATTGCAAAGACCGAATGACATCCTTCTATAGGCAAACATTTTGAAGGGACATATGAATGTTGTATTTTCTTGATCTTCTAAGGCTATCTAAATTTGGTTGTAGCCAAAATAACCATCCAAAAAGCAATAGAATGCATGCCCTACAACTCGTTCTAAGACTTGGTCAAAGAATGCTAACGGGAAATGGTCATTTCGAGTACATGAATTCAGCTTTTTGTAGTCAATGTAAACCCTTCACCCAGTCACTGTCCTTGTAGGAATCAACTCATTCTTCTCATTAGCAACCATGGTGACTCCCGAATTCTTTGGGACTACTTGTGTAGGGCTCACCCACTTTCTAGAGCAAATGCTACTTTTCTTGAACAATAATTCCTCAGACATGTTCTCCTAGTACTTACCCACTGAATCTTCTACTTGTTACTACATGATGGTGTCAATGAAATTTACATGATTCAATTCCCCATCATCCCTGTGTTGTCTTGCAATATTGAACACACTTGACTCCATATTCATATTCCCAAAGGTCAACTTCATAAATCCATTCCTACAAGTAATTAAGGCATTAGAAATTGTAAGAAATGGTCATCCCAATATAATAGGGATCTAAGTATAAAGGGTTAGCAACATGACATATATAAAGAATAATAAAATCAACTGGAAAGTAAAATTTCTCCACTTGGACTAGAACATCCTACACTATTCCTTGCAGCATCTTCACACTTCTATTGACAAGTTGGAGTGTGATGGGTGTCAACTTCAATTCTCCTAATCCAAGATTCACATAGACTGAATAGGGAAGGAGGTTCACATTTGAACCCAAATCTATCAAAGCTTCCTCTACTCAGTAGTCCCCAATGATGATTGAGATGATAGGAAAATCGAGGTCTTTATACTTAGGTGGAGTATTTATCTTTAAGATGGAGCTTACTTTCTCTATGAGGAAGGATTTATTTTACACATTTATCCTTATCTTCTGTGAGATTCTGGTATCCCACATCGGTTAGGGAGAGGAAAGTTACTAATTTTATAAGTAAGTCTCTCACCTTGCATGACATTAGGCCTTTTTCGAGGGGTACTGGGAGAAATAAAACTGTGAGGGCCAGTGGGCCCAAAGCGGTTAATATTATGCCATGTGGAGGGTGGGGTGTTACATATTTTTATATCAGAGCCTAGGCTTTAAGTCTTACATGGGAGCTGTAGGTTATGAAATACCACTAGGGAGATAGGATTAGGTTAATCAAGATTGTTGATCTAAACTTTACACAAGTTGTATACTTGGGATTAAATTAACTATTAGGATGTCTTGTATATCAAGGAACTAAATTGTGAATTGATGTGCAGGATGGACAGAGGAAGAGGATGTGGACGTGGGCGTGGTCATGGTGGTCAAGCAAATCCACCACCACTACCACCTCCCGATGCCATGAATGGCATCTACCAATGCTTGAGGGAGTTAACCACTTTGGTACAACACCAAAATGGGAACAACAACCACAATGGCGGGGCTCATCCATTAGCCCAAGTACCGAGCAATGGGAACGAGAATCGGAGGATGGTAGTCCTTCAGGGATTTCTATGCCAACACCCACCTACTTTCCAAGGAAGCTCTAACCCTTTGGATGCGGATAGATGGATCCGTCGAGTAAAGAAGATTTGTGATGGTATGGGGGTAGCTGAGGATTTTTGGGTCGGCTTGGCTATTTATCTATTGGAGGGGGAGGCCGATCATTGGTGGTCATCAGTGAAAAGAAGAAAGAATACGGATGCTCTCACTTGGGAGGAATTTGATCAAGTCTTTCAAGACAAGTACTTTCCCGAATCCATCTGAGACCGAATGAAGACCAATTTTCTTGCTCTGTGACAGGGCAGCCTGACTGTGGCTGAGTATGAGAGAAATTTTGATGAGCTATCCCGTTATGCTACGGAGTTTATATCTACTGAGGCCAACAGGGCCAAGTGCTTTGAGCAGGGCTTGAGGTCGATCATTCAGGAGAAGTTGGTGGCTCTCAAGATTCAAGATTATGGGGATATGTTGACAGAGCTGTCTTAGTGGAGAGGAACATCAATGACTCTCAACGACGACAAAACTACATGAGGGAGGTCTGATCCGGACCGGTGCTAGTAGTTGTGGAGTGTAGAGGGTGGCGCCTTACCATCCCCCCGATCAAGCAGTTGGACAGAAACCTCAGGCCGTTCGAGGAGAGGGGCTACTCAGACTAGAACAAACACTGACCCCCGTCAATGTTTCACATGTGGAGAGGTAGGGCACTTTAGACACAACTACCCATCGTTTCCACCAAGAGCCAACCAAGCGACAAGACAAGTGGCCACAAATCGGTCACTACAACAACAGAGACCGTTACAAGCTTAAGCCCCCAGCGGCGCCAGTCAAGGAAGGGTATTTACTTTGACCCAACCAGAGGAAGATGCCTCCAATGCAGTTATGAAAGGTATAATTCTTTTTTATAATTCATGGGCCCGAATTCTATTTGATCCCAGTGCGACTCATTCATTCATATGCACTGCATATGCTCTTAACTTTGGATTGGATTTTGAGAAGCTAGAGCGTGCGTTGAATATTGACTTACCTATGGGAGAATAGTTGGGTACAAAAAGGGTGTGTAGAGGTTGTGTGCTTCGAATTGGGGAGCACGAATTGATCGTAGATTTGGTTACTTTAGACATAAAGGGATATGATGTCATCTTTGGGATGAATTTGTTATCCACATTCCAGGCGGTAATGAATTGTTTCCGCAAGAGGATTTCATTTCATTTACCAGGAGGAGTAATTTTTACATGCAGGAATGATCTTAATTCTTTTCATTCATTTCCTACTATGGGTAGTAGATTCTTGAAAGTTAAGACGGGGAGTCAATTGAGTTTCTTAGCTAGCTTGATGGGAGATGATCGGGAGAGATCCCAATCAGGTGTGGTATTGATAGTGTCAGAGTTTCTGGATGTCTTCCCAGATGAATTACCTGGGTTACCTCCACAGAGAGAGATTGATTTTACAATTGATCTCTATCCGGGAACCGAACTCATATCCATTGCTCCTTATCGGATGGCACCTTTGGAGTTAAAGGAGTTAAAGAAGCAGTTGGACCATCTGTTGACTATTGGGTTTATCCGTTTGAGCACTTCACGTTGGGGAGCCCTTGTCCCCTTCGTGAAGAAATGTGACAAAACACTTTGGCTGTGCACGGATTACCGAAGGTTGAATCGAGTTAAAGTAAAGAACAAATATTGATTGCCAAGAATTGATGACTTGTTCGATCAGTTGAGGGGTTCTAAGTATTACACCAAGATTACCCTTCGCATAGGGTACCATCAGTTGCGGATCAAGGAGAAGGATATTCCAAAGAAAGCTTTTCATACCCGATATGGTCATTTCGAGTATACGGTGATGTCATTCGGATTGACTAATGCACCCGCAGTCTTCATGGATTTGATGCACAGGGTATTTCGACTGTATCTAGATCAATTTTTCATTGTGTTCATTAATGACATACTAATCTATTCATGGACACATGAGGAATATGAACGTCATCTCACGATTGTGCTCCAAACTTTGAGAGAGCATAAGTTATATGCTAAGATGAGTAAATGCGAGTTCTAGATGAAGGAGGTAAAGTTCCTTTGCCATGTGGTGTCAGAACAGGGTATAGTTGTTGACCCAGCAATGATTGAGACAGTGATGAAGTGGGAACCGCCGAAAAGCGTGACCGAAGTACGTAGTTTCCTAGGCTTAGCAGGCTACTACCGGAGGTTCGTGGAGGGATTCTCTAAGCTTGCGATGCCAATGACTCACCTTACAAAGAAAGGGGAGAAATTTGTGTGGAATCAAGAGTGTGAACAAGCTTTTCGAACCTTAAAGAAAATGTTGACAACAGTTCATGTCCTCATTATTCTGAACAGTGGGGAAGGATATTATGTTTACACCGATGCTTCACTATGAGACTTGGGATGTGTTCTAATATGGGGAGGCAAGGTAGTTGCTTATAGTTCGAGACAACTAAAGATTCATGAACAAAACTACCCAACTCATGACTTGGAGCTTGCCGCAGTAGTCTTTGCTCTTAAGTTGTGGAGGTTTTATTTGTATGGCGAGAAGTTCCAAGTGTACTCGGATCATAAGAGCCTCAAGTATGTATTCACACAAAGAGACTTGAACCTTCTACAAAGAAGGTGGGTAGAGTATCTAGAAGATTACGATATAACACTCAACTACCATCCGGGGAAGGCGAATGTGTGCAAAGCGGTGTATAAGTTGCGGTGAACTAAATGCTCTCTCTTACAAGTCAATAAAAGATGAGGGATGCCCTTGGAGATTATGACCTATGGGTTGGAGAAGATAGAGCTTGACCATGTCTATTCAACCTCATAGCCCAACCTACCCACCAACGTAGAATTATGGAGTTACAACGCTTGAATCCTGACTTAGAGTCAATTCAAGCTAAATTGAAAAATGGGGAAACAATTGAAGGGTGGTCTTGGAAGGATGGAGAATTGAGATATAAGAAAAAGTTATGTGTACCCGATGATTCGTCTCTAAAGGAGGAGATACTTAGAGATTGTCATCGCTCTAAGTTTGATAACCACCCCGGAAGCACAAAGATGTATAGGGATATGAAGCGCCAGTATTGGTTGAGAGGAATGAAGCTAGATGTAGCTAAGTACATCTCAAAGTGTGCGGTATGCCAGCAGGTGAAGATCGAGCATCAAAAACCTGGAGGATTTCTACAATCCCTGCCTATTCTAGAGTGAAAACGGGATCATATCACCATGGACTTCTTGTCGGGTTTACCACAGACATCACGAGGACATAATGCAGTATGGGTCATTATGGACAAACTCACCAAATCTGCTCACTTCTTGAGTATGAAGACCACAAACACTTTAAAAACCTTGAGCAAGCTTTACATTCGCGAGATTGTCAGGTTGCATGGAGTTCCGCTCTCTCTCGTATCGGAACGTGATTCTCGGTTCGTGACGCAATTCTGACAAAGTCTACAATAAGCTATGGGAATAGAGTTATACTTCAGCATAGCTTTTCATCCCCAAACGGATGGCCAATTCGAGAGGGTGATACAGATTGTGGAAGACATGTTACGTGTTTACGTGTTGGACTTCAAAGGAAGCTGGAGTGATCACTTGCCATTGGTGGAGTTTGCGTATAACAATAGCTATCAGGCAAGCATTGGGATGGCACCATATGAAGCATTGTATAGAAGATCGTGTAGATCCCCAATGTGTTGGCTAGAAGCTAGTCAGGGTAGCTTGTTTGGGCTGAAAATTGTTCGAGAGACCACAAAGAAAATTCAACTCATCTGGGAGAGACTACACACGGCACAAAGTCGACAGAAAAGTTATGCGGATAGAAGAAAAAGGTCATTGGAGTTCCAAGAGGGGGACTATGTGTTCCTCAAAGTGTCTCTCAAGAAAGGAGTATTTAGATTCGGCAAGAAGGAAAAATTAGCGCCCAGATATACCTAGCCATTTGAAGTGATCAAAGTTGTGTGCAAAGCGGTGTATAAGTTGCGGTTACCAGCTCAGTTATTTGGGGTACATGACGTGTTTCATGTGTCGATGTTGAGAAAGTGTCAATCGGATGCAACGCCGGTCGTAGACTTGGAAGATACTGAAATTCAAGATGGAGCAACCTATGAAGAACAACCGGTGAAGATTCTCGACGCCAAAGAAAAGGTACTCCGCAACAAAGTCATTCGATTAGTGAAGGTTTTGTAGCAACACCATGGAGTGGAAGAAGCTACTTGGGAACCGGAGCTATGAGCGAGAGAAGTACCCGCACTTATTCACTACTTGAGGTAAGTTTCAAGGACGAAACTTTCTTTAAGGGGGTAGATTGTAAACCCCCACATGTTTAAAAGTAATATAATAATAAATTGTTTAGTAATTTAATATATTTAATGGCGTAAGAATGAACTACATGGGTTATAACAGTAGGAAATGCTAATATTGTAAATATTAGTTAAAAACTTGGTTTTAACTTGTGAATATACTATGGGATAACCCGTGCCTGAAGGCACAGTGCAACGTAAACCAACCGATTAATTTGAAGAAGTGAGGAGTGAAGATCTCTTATAACAGTGGCAGAGCAAAAATATGATATAGGGTGAACACACTTTAAGTATAATAGATGAAAATAATGTAATATATTTTTATATCGAATTTGATACTTAAAAATTCATTAAACATAAAAAGGGTTTATTTGAAAAAAAATAATATGATAACATTTATACATTAAGAATCAATTATATAATTTATTTGATACAAATAGAAGTAATATTCTATAATTTTTAATCTTCTTACAAATTTCACATTTTAGTTATTTTTGGCTATATATTCCATAATTTTTTAACCCAATGAGATTTCAACAAATCATACTAATATTCTAAGGAATCAAGTTTAATTTTCTAATTTTAAGAGATTTCATATGGACTTTTTTATTTTTTTTTGTTCTAATACCCAACTTGATTGACCCAATTAATTTTCTTTTCACCAATGCTATTGAGACATAATTTAGAGATTTAATGTATTGTAACAATTAGATTGATAGTGTTAGAGTCTGTTTTTAAGTATAATAGATAAAACTTTTTTAAAAAAAATCTTAAAGTTATGAGATTTTTTTAATTAAAATACTATAATTGTGTCTTATAAAAATTCAAAATGTTATACTATACATATGATATTAATGATAAATTTGACCAATTTAATTATTATGTCAGAAAAAATCCTGTGTTTTAAGATTAGTCGTAATCGTTGACCTATTGGAAGGGAAAATATTAAGAAAAAAAATATAATTTCTTGATCATTGGATAAATGAATTTGAGACTGTAGGATGTGTTGCAAGATAAGTCATAATCGTTGATTTTTTAGGAAAAAATATTAAGGAAAAAAAGTATAATTTTTTGACCGATGAATGAATGAATTTGAGACCGTAGAATTGATTTATTGAAGCCGCCTTGTTTTATATTACAAACCTACTTAAAAACATATTAATTTATATACATATAATTAAAATCAGGTTAAATCTGATAGAAATTAAAAATTTAAGAGCATACATTAAAGAGCATATCGCCAAAATATTTTATATCAAAAAATTATTTATAAATATCATTTATAAAATATTTTTATTTTTTAATTAGTACAAGTTATTACAATTTTTTTAATTTATAAGAATATATTAGCGTTGAGTTTTCTTAAGAGATAAAAAAAATTAATCTTCAACTTTTAATTCAAGATATGTGTAAGACATGTTAGTTTGATATAATTAATTAAATAAATAAAATTAAAATTAATTATATTCAATATGAATGTGTTAAGCAGCGCCCTTATTTTTTTTTCATCTTAAATTGATGAGTGTTTTTTAATCTCATTGTGTCTTATACAAATTCAACATGTTACACTACATAGATGATATTAATGACAAATTTGATCAATTTAATTATTATATTAGAGAAAATCATGTATTCCAAGATCAATAGTAATTGTTGACCTGCTGGGAGGAAAAAAATATAATTTCTTAACCGTTGGATGAATGAATTTGAAACCGTAGGATGTATTTCAAGATCAGTCGTAATCGTTGACTTTTTGGAAGGAGAAATATTAAGGAAAAAAATTATAATTTCTTGGCCGTTGGATGAATGAATTTGAGACCATAGGATGTGTTAGAAGTTCAGCCGCAATTGTTGACTTTTTTTAAGGAAAAATATTAAAGAAAAAAATTATAAATTTTTTACCGTTGGATGAATGAATTTGAAACCGTAGGATCGACTTGTTGAAACCTTTGATGAGTGAAGGTCGTTGGATGTTGAAGCCTAGATTGACTTGAGACCGTTGGATGTCGAAGCCTTAATTGATTTGAGACCGTTGGATGTTGAAGCTTTAATTGATTTGTGACCGTTGGATGTTAAAGTCTTGGAATTTGAGTCGCTCTGTTTTAAATTATAGATGGAATAGTTTATAATAAAACTTATGTCAACTATGATTAATGTACAAATATATGTTGTATAAGTTTGGGTTAATTTTGGAAGTGTTTGGAGATGATTGGAAATGAAAAACAAAAGAAATAGGCAAAACTGGGCAAACTGTTCCAGAACTGTGCTCCGCAACTATTTGGTCCAGTGAGTTTACCGTTCCAGAACTGTGCTCCAGAACTGCCGAAAGAGGTCTGACAGTTTAAAAGTCACGATCTTAGTCCAATTTTCGCCCTAAAAATACATTAGGATGCCTCTTTTAACCTTGTTTCAACACCTCTAACCCTAGAAAACATAAAAGAGGAAGAAAGGAAGAGAAAAACACAAGATTTGAGGGGATATGCACCTTGGAGTAAATCAAAACCTAATTTTTCAAGAATACAAGGTAGGGGTTTCTTCCTATTCTCTTTCATTGAGGCTAGGGTTAATATATATACATGTTTTGACTCTTATTTGTATGTATTTTCTATGGGTTCTTTGTTTCTTAGTTCTCTTGCAATTATTAACATGTTTTACACAAAGTTATGGTTGATACTCATTCTTCTTGCTTCAAAAACCTAGATTTCAAGAGGGATAGATTTTTTTCTTGATTTCTTATTTGTTCTTGATTTCAAAACTCTAGTGTTTAATATTGTACAACAACATAATATTAATAATGATCTCTTGTATATTTTCTTTGATTATTCTACTGTATGACACATGTCAAAATTGGGAATTTTGGTAATAATGTGGAATTGTTGGTTATTTGAAAATATTTTCGTTTCCTCACTTGTGTGGTTGTTGTGATGGACTTGGATTGTCATCGAGAGATGCCGTAGAGTGTTAGAGGTTATTCTATCCTAGTGGGGGTGAGATGATTTCTTAACACTTGTAGTGGGTTGTCATTTGGTAATGCAACTACTATTATTCACTGGAGTTCGAACAAGGGTTGGTATACATTTCCTGGGAAGAGACTCGTCACTGCCATTGGTATGGTAGACACCTTTTTACAAAGTACTTGTGATTTGATTAATATTGGTGAACTAGGTATAGTCGTTGGGTAGATTCATGAGAAGCAATCAACATACATGGCACTGGGGATGAATCAATATACATAAGATTGTTAACTATGGTTTTGGGTTGTAGAAATGGTTTCTACAAGAACCTGTTGAACATAATTTATGTTTGAGAAATTTATTTTATTTCTATCGTTTAAATTCTTGTTATTGTGTAAACTGGAGATCTATTTAAAATGTCCTGTTTTTCCTTTCAAAATTGATATATGATATTTGCGAAATGAGACCGACCTGTTTTACATTTTTCTAAACCTTGTTAGAGCTTGGGAGGATTTTCCTATAGAGCTTAGGGCTCACCCCCTACAACCAATGTCTTTCATATTATACTCTTGAGGAGGAATTGGGAGTCGAGGATCCCGTACAATGGGAGACTCAGCTAGACGGGGATGTAGATCCCAAGGAGGACGCGTAGAGCGACACTATCTTCTGTACTAGACTAGGATATTCTTTTGAAACAATGTAAAGTCTAGTTTACTTTTGCTATATTTTTCGTTGCGTTACCCTAGTTAATCTTTGGAATGTAAAGAGCTAGATGGGTCGATTCTGTTGGAATAATGTTATAGACATTATACCTATATGATTAATGGAAATTTTCTTATGGATGAATTTATTTAGTGCTCTCATGCTTTGAATGGTGATTGTATGTAATGTTGTCCAGGGTGGTATTTGGGGCGTTACATCTTCACTGTACATAACTCTTTTAGAAACTTGTCATAAGATAGTACCTATTTAATTGCATCCAAATGAGGAATGTTAATTTTCACCAGCTTAAAAATCTCAAAAATTTCAGATGTATCAGATAGCTTGGCAGGCATACGCAACTGTGAGGGTAAGAAATAGGAATAGGACAACTATCTTTAGCAACATCAGTTAGTTTGGTGCCTTGTAAATCATTTAAGGTCTCTTTTTATGTAGGATTAGAGACCTTTGGTGGGATAGTCTTATCAACTTCTGTACCACTTCAAAGAGTAGTAATACACTTCAAATGTTCTACATTCTTAGTGGTCTCAATCATGTGTTGACCCTTGGGATTTTCTTGAGGTTGAGTAGGAAATTTTCCTTTCTATTATTGCATTGCCTCTAAGGTCATGTTTATCTTCATGATTTGTGACCTAATCTCATTCAGAGCTTGAGTAGTTTGATTGTTAATGTTATTCTGGGCCTGAATGTGTTTTTGTAATGTATCTTTCGTGCTCTTTTTTGTGGGGGTACTGCAAGTTGACATTGATGGCCTAACCCTTTAGCTTGTGCCTATGGTAGTGGTGTTGGGTTCTGAACTTACCCTTGTTATGGAGGTCCTTGCTGAGGACCTTGTTGAAAATTAGAGGGACCGGTATGATTTGGTGATGGTTGATGTGCAGCAGGGGGTATTGTTGAGATTGGGTAATGTTCTCGGATCTCCAACTAAAATTAGGATGTGTTGCCATCCCGAATTGTAAGTATTGGAGTATGGAGAAAACAAATTCCTTGACTGATTAAATGCATTAACTTGCTCTTGAATTTTCCTACAAATAAGCAGGGTTGGGCACTCATTCATAGAATGCTCAACATACTCACATATCGAACAAGGGTCATCAACCTTGGGCACATTGGTCACCTCAATATTCTGTAACTCTAAACTCTACACCTTACTTAAAAGTTTTGCAATCTTGGCTATGAGCTCTTCTTGCTCTCTCAATGAATATTTTCCTCCACTAGAAGATTGAGGTGTTACTGATGATGTTAATCGATTAGTAAGGCTTGAGATGTCCTAAGAATGGGCACCCTCTACCAAACGATCAAAAAAATCGAGAGCTTCCTCAGGCTCTTTATGTAAAAAATCTTCATTGCACATCATGTCGATGAACTGACGATGTACAGGGGTAATTCCTTCATAGAAGAAAGTTAGCATCTACCACGGTTCAAAGACATGATGCAGAACTAAGTTTAAGAGCTCTTTAAATCTTTCCCAATATTCATAAAACTGCTCATTTGGTTTCTCGACAAAATTTTGAATTTATCTTTTCAAAGTAGTAGTTTTATGAACGGA
>CM042198.1:7753401-7765211 GCA_023539305.1 Ilex asprella
ACAAAATTTTGAATTTATCTTTTCAAAGTAGTAGTTTTATGAACGGAGAAAAACTTAGTCAAAAATTCGTTTTGCATTTGATCCCAAGTAGAGATCGGCTGTGGTTTCAATGAATTTAGCCAAGTTTTTGCTTTATCTTTAAGTGAGAATGGAAAAAGTTTCATTCTAGCCATTTCTTATTGCATATTTTGATCCAATAATGTACTAACTACTTCCTCAAATTCCTTGAGATGGAGATAACAATTTTCACTTGCCATTTTAATAATGAATTGGCGTGTTTGTAGTGGATGTACAATGCAGGATGACGAGGAAGAGTGGGTCTGTTGCAGATAATCCTTCATCGTCCAACCAGGCAGAATTGTAACGCCCCAAAAACCAGGGGTTTTAAATTTAACAAAATTATGGTAGAGACTCCTTTGTACGGGGAGCTCTACCCAAAAAATAACTTGTACAATTAAACTACATTGACCACACTGGGTCCATTTATGAATAAATATTGACCACACCGGGTCCATTTATAAATAAACATTGATCACACCGGGTCCATTTATCCATACTCATATAACTACATATAATTTTTCTTTTACATTAAAAAAGTTCATATGAGTTCAATTTGTAGAGCCCCAAAATCCCCCTTCACTGACATTATTATCTAAAACCATTCACATCATGAGAGCAACTAAAAGGACTTCATAACAAAAGAGAATTAATTCATCATGCACAATATATACAACATCATCCAAAATGATATGCTCAACTGTGGCAATTACATCCAAAAACAAATCAACTATTATCTTGCAGCGGAATAACAAAAATATTAGACTTCTTATTGTCTCAAAATGAATTTACTAGTCTAGAACATAGGGGAATATAGCTCTAAACGCCCACCTTGGGATTCATGTCCCCATCTATTGGAGCTTCCCAATCTACCGGCTCATCAACTCCGAGCTTCTCCTCTAGACCATAATTTGAAAAAGATATTGTTTGCAGGGGTGAGCACTAAGCTCTGTAGGAAAATCCTCCCAAACTCGAACAAAGTTTCGAAAGTATATAAAACAGTCGATCTCATTTAACAAATATCATATATAGCTTTTGAAGAAAACAGAGACATTTCAATAGTAATGATTAAATGAAAAGTAAAACCAATTTCCAAAAATAACAATTCCAACGAGTTACCATTTCTACAATAACCATGTCCACAATAGACTCCTTTCCACAATAAACCATAACCAACCATTTTCAAAATAAACAATAGCCCACAATGTATCTCAGGTATGATGTAAGATATCACATAAATAAACATATCGAGAATACCCTGGCCCACACACACATACCCAAATCCTCTCAAGGATATACAACTTTAAGAAGGGCGCATTCTAGCACATTGAAAATGATGAATCCAACCCAAGAATAGTATACTAACTCTCAGCCTTGATACTCGTGAGCGAATAGTGGTTTGATCCTCGCAAGGCACTAACCCCACTACGAATGGTAGAAAAAATTCAAATCCGCACAGAGTGAAAAATGCATCTACCCACTCTACGATACCTGGTTAATGGCCACCCATGGTAATCCAAACATCCACACACGAGATACAATACCAACCAATTTCTCAAATCACTAGTAAAATCCAAAATCCCAAATTTCACATGTATTATTTCAACATAACAAATTAAGAAAATATGCAAGAGATCCTAAAAAAATACCATTTTATTGTTCTATACCAAGCACTAGAGTTTTGAAATCAAGAATAAAGGAAAAATCAAGAAAAAAATAATTTCTCTTGAAAACTAGGGTTTTAAGATAAAAAAAGAAATTTCATAGCTATTCAACCATAGTTTTGTTTAAAACATGATAATATTTGCAATAATATCAAGAATCAAGAATTTCCTAACACATAAATAGGATTTAGAGTCAAAACATACATATATATAAACCTTAGTCTTTATAGAAGAGAATAGGAAGAAACTCCTACCTAGAAATCAATAATTCCAAGCAAAACCCAAGTTTTAGAGACTTTCTTCTTCCCTTTTCTTTTTTCCTTTATCTTATCCCAGGGTTCTAAGAGGTTTGGGGTGAGATTGGAATGAAATAATGGAAGAAAATGGGCTTCAATCTATGTTTTAAACACAATAGTCCCGAAAGTTACTGTTCATGGGCTAAAATTTGGGTTTTTTTTCCAAAATTATGGTTTTGCCACTAAAATCTCTAATTTATTTCATATGACTACCCTATGATTTTTTGACGATCCGGATTCATTTTTAATGTTATTTTAACCTAAAAAACATTTAGTTTTATGATTTATCTCAAAATTAAAGTAAATTTACACTCAAAATACTAAAATTATTATTTTATTCCTCCGTACCGCTATATGTGCTAAACGGCTATTCCAAGTTTTCGGATCTCCCTGGTTCCATGATAATATTATTTTGATCTAAAAAAATTAATATTTTTACTTAGTTACCCTTATCAAGCTTAAACACCTCCCAAAATTAAATTTCACAATCAATTTACCTCCCTAGTATTTATTCCTACTATTACAATCTATATGATTCATGCATGCCTCATCACCTATATTAGCATTTCAAAAATAATTACTTGTTATATAAAGATAAGAGTGTGAGGGTTTACAATTCACCCCCTTAAAGAAAGTTTTGTCATCGAAACTTACCTTGAGTAGCAAACAAATGAGGGTACTTCTCTCGCATCTCCAACTCTGATTTCCAAGTAGCTTCGTCCACCCTATGATGTTGTCATAAGAATTTCACCAGTTGGATTACTTTATTGCGAAACACCTTCTTTTTGGTATCGAGAATCTCCACTGATTGTTCTTCATATATTGTCCCATCTTGAATTTCTATATCCTTTAAATTCACGACATGCGTTATATCCGATTGTCACTTTCTCAATATTGACACATGAAACACGTCATGTACCCCTAACAACTGAGCTGGTAACCGAAGTTGGTATGCCACTTTGTCCATCACTTTGATCACTTCAAATGGTCCGATATATCTTGGAGCTAATTTTCCCTTCTTGCAAAATCTAAACACTTCCTTTTGGGGTGACACCTTAAGGAACACATACTCCCCCTCTTGGAATTCTAATGGCTTTCATCTTCTATCCGCATAGCTTTTCTGTCTACTTTGTGTTGTGCGTAATCTCTCCCGGATGAGTTGGATATTTTACATAGTCTCCCAGACAATTTTTTGCCCAAACAAGCTATTCTCTCCAGCTTTCAACCAACAAGTCGGGGATCTACATGGTCTTCTATACAATTTCTCATATGGTGTCATGTCAATGCTAGATTGAAAATTATTATTATATGTAAATTCCACCGACGACAAATGATCACTCCAACTTTCCTTGAAGTCCAACACATAAGCACGTGACATGTCCTCTAAAATCTGTAACACTCTCTCGGATTAGCCATCCGTTTGAGGATGAAAGGCGGTGCTAAAGTGTAACTCTGTCCCCATAGCTCGTTGTAGACTTTGCTAAAATTGTGCCACAAACTGCGAATCATGATCTGACACGATAGAGAGTGGAACTTCATGTAATCTAACAATCTCACGGATATAAAGCTTGCTCAAGCTCTCTAAGGAGTCAGTGGTCTTCATACTCGAGAAATGAACGGACTTAGTAAGTGTATCAATAATGACCCATACGACATTGTGCCTTCGTGAAGTCTAGGGAAAACCAAGCATGAAATCCATGGTGATGTGATCCCACTTTCACTCTAAGATAGGTAAGGACTGTAGTAATCCTCTGGGTTTTTGATGCTCCGCCTTCACCTGCTGACACACTGCACATCATGCTATAAACCTTGCCACATCCTTTTTCATTCTCTTCTACCAATATTGATGTTTCATGTCTTTATATATTTTTGTGCCACAGGGGTGGATAGCAAACTTAGAGTGCTGACACTCTCCAAGTATCGCCTCCTTTAAGGACGAATCATCGGGTACACATAGCTTTTCCCCATATCTCAGTTCTCCATTCCTCAAAGACCAACTTTCAATTGGTTCCCCATTTTCCAATTTAGCTCGATTCGACTTTAAGTAAGGATCCAAGCATTTCAACTTCATAACCCTATGTTGGAGGGTAGGTTGAGCCACAAGGTTAAACAAGCATGGCCGGGATTCATCTTCTCTAACCTATAGATCATAATCTCCAAGGGCATCCATCATCTTCCATTTAATTACAAGACAATTGAGTTCACCTCGAGACTTTTTGCTAAGTGCATCTGCGACTACATTAGCCTTCCTTGGATGGTAGTTGAGTGTGAAATTGTAATCTTCTAAATACTTAATCCACCTTCTTTGTCGAAGATTCAAGTCTTTCTGTGTGAATATATACTTGAGGATCTTATGATCAAAAAACACTTGAAACTTTTCTCCATACAAGTAACAACTCCACAACTTAAGCGTGAAAGTCACAACAACAAGCTCCAAGTTATGAGTAGGATAGTTTTGCTCATGAATCTTGAGTTGTCTCGAGCCATAAGCAACTACCTTACTTCCTTGCATTAGCACATATCCCAATCCTCTTAACGAAGCATCGGTATACACATCGTATCCCTCCCCACTACTCGAAATAATGAGGACAGGAGTTGTTGTCAACTTCTCCTGCAACATGCGAAAGGCTAGTTCACACATTTGCGTCCACAAAATTTTTTCTCCCTTCTTCGTAAGGCATGTCATTGGCATTGCTAGCTTGAAGAACCCTTCCACAAACCTTTGGTAGTAGTCTTCTTAACCCAGGAAACTAAGTACTTTGGTCACATTCTTCGATGGTTCCCACTTCATCACTGTTTCAATCTTTGCGGGGCCAACAACTATCCATTGTTCGGACACAACATGACCAAAGAATTTTACTTCCATCATCTAAAACTCTCATTTACTCATCTTAGCATATAAATTATGCTCTCTCAATGTCTGAAGCACTACCAAGAGATGGTGTTCATGTTTCCCTTGTGTCTGTGAATAGATTAATATGTCATCAATAAACACAATGACAAATTGATCTAGATATGACCAGAATACCCTGTGCATCAAATCCATGAAGGCTGTTGGAGCATTAGTCAGTCCAAACGGCATTACCATATATTCGAAATGACCATATCGAGTACAGAAAGCTATCTTAGGAATATTCTCCTCCTTGCTCCGCAGTTGATTGTACCTTGTGTGAAGATCAATATTGGAGTAATATTTAAACCCCTCAGCTGATCGAATAAATCATAAATTCGTGGCAATGGGTATTTATTCTTCACTGTCACTCGATTCAACCTTCAGTAGTCCGTGCATAACCTAAGTTTTTTATCATGCTTCTTCACAAAGAGGACCGGGACTCCCAAAGGAGAAATGCTTAAACAGATAAACTCAATAGTCAAGAGATGGTCCAATTGCTTCCTTAGCTCCTTTAACTCCAAAGGTGTCATCCTATAGGGAGCAATGGATATGGGTTTGGTTCTTGGATAGAGATCAATCTTAAACTCAATCTCTCTTTCTGTGGGGGTAACCCGGGTAGTTCATCTGGGAAGACATCCAGAAAATTCGATACTATCAACACTACGTCCATAAAGAATTTATCCCGATCATCTCCAATTAAGCTGGCTAAGAAACTCAAATTGCTCCACGCCTTAGCTTTCAAGAATCTATTTTTCATAGTGAAAAATGGATGGGAAGAATTTCGATCATTAATGAAGCTGAAAACTAGCCCTCCCCGATAATTGAAATAAAATCCGCTTGCGAAAACAAACCATTACCACATGGAAAGTGAACAACAAGGTCATCCCAAATATTATGTCATACCCCTTCATGTCTAACACAACCAAATCTACAATCAATTCTTGCTCCCCAATTCGAAGCACACAACCTCTACACACCCTTCTAGAATCCAGTCATTCTCTCGTAGGCATGTCAATACTCAAGGCATGTTCTAACTTCTCAAATTCTAATCCCAAATTAAGAGAATATATAGTGTGTATGAATGAATGAGTTGCACCAAGATCGAATAAAATTTGGGTCCAAGAATTATAAAGAAGAACGATACCTTCCACAACTACATTGGAAACGTCTTCCTTCGATTGGGTCAAACCAAACACTCTCTCCTGATTGGCACCGCCTGGGGCTAGAGTTCCTAACGGTCTTTGTTGTAGTGGCTTTTGTGGTGGGGGCTTATTTGCATTTACTTGTCCAGTTACTTGAATGGTCTTTGTCAAAGAGGATGGGCAGTTATTTTTGAAGTGCCTGAAACTTCCACATGTGAAGCATTGATGCGGGTCAGTGCCTACTCTAGTCTAAATAAACCCATTTCCTTGAACTGTCTGAAGTCATTGTCCAACCACCTGGTTTAGGAGATAGTATGGTGCCGCCTTCTGTACTCCACTGCAACTAGCACCCGTCCGAATCGGATTTGTTTGCATTTACTTGTCCCGTTGTGGTTGTTGTTTCCATTGTTGCACCAGAGTGGTTAGCTCCCTTAAGCATTGGTATATACCATTTATGGCATCAAGAGGTGGTGGTGGTGGTAGGTTTACTTGGCCACCACACCCACGCCCACATCCACGTCCACCGTCTATCCTACACATCAATTTATAATTTAGTTTTTATTGATGTACAAGACATCCTAACTATCACGTTAATCTAAAACATAAGGCGTGTATAAAATTTAAATCAACAATTTCATTCAACCTAATCCTACACCTTTAGTGGTAATTCATAACCTACAACTCTCATATAAGATCCAATTCCTAGGCTCTGATACCAAACCAATAACGCCCAAAAAATCGAGGGTTCTTAATTTAACAAAATTCAGGCAGAGTCTACTTTGTATGGAGAGCTCTATCCAAAATACAACCTGTGCAATTATACTACATTGAACACACCGAGTTCATTTATGAATAAATATTGATCAAACCAGGTCTATTTATAAATAAATATTGACCACATCGGATCCATTTATCCATCCTCATATAAGTACATGCAATTTTTCTTTTACATTAAAATAGTCCATATGAGTTCAATTTGTAACGCCCCAAAATCTCCCTTAGACAACATTACTATCTAAAATCATTCACATCATGAGAGCAATTAAATGGACTTCATAACAAAATAGAATTTCATTCATTATCCACAATATATACAACATTATCCAAAATGATATGCCCAACTATGACAATTACATCCAAAAATAAATCAACTATTATCTTGCAGTGGAATAACAAAAATATTAGACGTCACATTGTCTCAAAATGAATTTTCTAGTCTAGAACATAGGAGAATATAGCTCTAAATGTCCATATCAGGATTCACGTTCCCATCTATTGGAGCATCCCAATGTACCGGCTCATCAATTCCGAGCTCCTCCTCTAGACCATAATCTAAAAAAGATATTGTTTGTAGGGGGTGAACACTATGCTCTGTAGGAAAATCATCTCAAACTCGAACAAGGTTTCAAAAGCATATAAAATAGTCGGTCTCATTTTACAAATATCATATATAGCTTTTGAAGGAAAACATAGACATTTTAATGAATCTCAAGTTTACACAATAGCAATGATTAAATGAAAATTAAAACCAATTCCCAAAAAAAAAAAATTCCAACGAGTTACCGTTTCTACAATAACCATGTCCACAATAAACCATAACCAACCATTTACACAATAAACAATAGCCCACAATGTATCGCAAGTATGATGTAAGATCTAACATGAATAAACAAATCGAGAATATCCTGACCCACACACACATACCCAAATCCTCTCAAGGATATAGAATTTTAGGAAGGGCGCATTCTAGCACATTGGAAATGACGAATCCAACCCAAGAATAGTATACTAACCCTTAGCCTCGATACCTTTGAGCTAATAATGGTTTGGTCCTCGCAAGGCATCAACCCCACTACGAGTGGTAGAAAAAATTTAAACCCGCACGAAGTAAAAAACGCATCTACCCATTCTACGATACCCAGTCAACGACCACCCATGGTCATCCAAACATCCACACAAGAGATACAATACCAACTAATTTCTCAAATCACTAGTAAAATTCAAAATCTCAAATTTTACATGTATTATTCCAATAGAATAAACTTACCCGGATCTTTAAGCTTTGGTGGTAGCTTCTTTTGAAAAATAGCATTACACTCCTCTGTCAGTGCCACGATCTCAAAATCGCCTAGTTTTTTCTTCTTTAACAAGATTTCCTTCAAAAATCTCACATTTTTAGGCATTTTCTCCACTGCTTTTTGCGAAATAGATATTTATTTGGAGCTTCTTAAACACGTTCAAGAATTTAGAGAACTGTTTATCCCACTTCTGTTTTTGCAAACATTGTGAAAATGGCACGGGAGGCATAATGGGTCTCGGATTGCCTCCATTAGAATTTACAACTGGATCATATTCCTTCTTTTCATGGTCCACATTCCTGCCATCTTTTATTTCTTTACCCTCACTATCATCTCCATGGGATTGTTTTGGAGTTCCACCAAAAACCTCAGGTAACTCTTTTCTGCTTCATAATGTAATAACGTTACAGTGCTCTTTACCTTTCCTCTTAGGATTGATCTCAGTATCACTAGGTAAAGTGCCTTGAGGTCGATTGTTAATGGCGTAAGCAAGCTGATCCATTTGGTTTTTCAGGTTTCAAATTGATACTTCCATACTCTTCATCCTTGTGTCACTCTGTGCTATGCACCTGAAAAATAGTTCCTCCAAATTTGACTTCTTTTCTTACTGTGGTGGAGCTTGATTTTGAAAGCCTGGTGAGTATGTTTGTGTTGGATCAATAGTATGGGCTTGATTATTATTTCAAGACAAGCTCTGATAAGTTCTCCAACCAAGGTTATAATTGTTAAAATTATTGCCATGTTGATGCCTGTTGAAGATACCAACGTATTGTACTAGCACTAAACTAATTGCACATTGATTGCTTGGATGGTTCCCAATATTCTATTCATAAACAGCTGCCACACTCTGAATAGGCTGCACTCCTAAAGCACCAATATTCTATGTTAATGTAGCAACCTGTGCAACCAATGCAATTACTGCAGTGACTTCATAAATCCCTGCCACCTTGGGCTAATTGATCCTTGCAGAGGGCCACTGATAATTGTTGGCAGCCATCTTTTCCAATAACTTATAAGCTTCATCTAAAATTTTTTCCATCAATGCCCCACCAACAGCTGCATCAATACTAGTCCGAGTAGCACTAAACAACCCGTTGTAGAATGTGTGAACTTACAACCACTTAAGAATACCATGGTGAGGGCATTTTCGAAGTAACTCCTTGAATCTCTCCCAAGCTTCATAGAGAGTCTCAGAATCATGTTGTGTGAATGAAGTGATGTCATTCCTCAGCCTTGTAGTTTTAGCTAGTAGAAAGAATTTAGCGAAGAATTTTAGAGCTAAATCTGCCCACGTAGCAATAGAACACGGCGGCAATGAATGTAACCAACTCTTTGCCTTATCACGAAGTGTGAAAGGGAAAAGTCAGAGTCTAATTACTTCTTTGAAAACCCCGTTACATTTGAACATGTCGCAAATCTCCAGAAAACTCACCAAATGATCGTTTAGATCGTCGTTAGGCAAACCGCCAGACTGCACTGAATTCTGAATTATTTGAACAGTACCTGGCTTGATCTCGAAACTGTTTGCTTGAATTGCAGGCCTTTGAAGGCTCGATTGTATTTCCGTAACAAGCGGCATGGCATAATCCCTAAGCAATTTCTGTTCGTCTTCCGTCATAGTGTCTTGATTATTTATTTCTTGACAATATTTTCTCAAGTTTAGGAGCTTTCTTTTGATTTCGTCTTCGTACAATAGTAGCTCCTGACCTTTAGATCGTGTTAGCATATAAAATTCATGAGTGCTTGTGAAAACAATTAAACCAAAAATTAAATAAGTTTAAACTAAGATCAAATTAATTTAAATTAATATTAAAATAATTATTAGAATAATTCCCCAGCAATGGTGCCAAAAATTTGTCCGAATTTGATATTGACAATTTACGTGCAAGTATACACGATCAACAAGTAATAAAGTGATGAGTAGCGTATCATTCTCATGGAGAATTATTACTAATAATTTTCAAGTATTAACTTTGTCTCAATTCAATTTTATTTAAACAGTTGGAATTAAATATGAATTCACTAATTTAAAACTAAATCTAAATTTAATAATCAATGATTGAATTTACCAGATAAAAGAATTTAAGATTACAACTTCCCCTAATGCTTGGTATAAATCTTTCCACTCTCTTTCTAGTTAATTGATCAAAATAAGTTGTTAACTGAGACTTCAAAATTACTTATCAAACCTCTTCCGATAGTAAGATAAGCATATCTCTCCCAATTAAATTACTATATTCCTATGTAAAATAATTTGGAATAGATTCATTAAGTTCAAACTCTCATAAAAGTTTCACACAGCATATAGGTATATTCCTATCATATACACAAACCCAACTATTCAATCCTAGGAAGAATCAGCCAAACACATGTCATCATATTCAAATCTAAACCTAGAATTCATCTCCCAAATTCATCTAGGTTATCAAATTAATTGATGACCAAACAATCATATATTAAGAACAAAATATGACAAACAATTCATGTATGATCAATAGAACTAGAATCGAGAGTAGATCAATTTAACAAAACATTAGGTTCCGTTACAATCTTAATAAAATTTTTGTTCGTAATATAATTGAAATACATCATTCTAAAATTAGACAACATCTCAGAAAGTCAAGAAGTAAAAGAAAGAGAAAAGAATGAAAACTTTGTTGCAATCTTCAATCTCTCTCTGCACTTCGATTCCAATCTTCTTCGTGTCAATTCCTTCGGTCCTGGTCTTCAATTTTCTTTGTATCCTTGGCCATTTCTTATGTTAGTAGCCCTCAAAATCAGTATATCTCTTTCCAACTCAAACCCTAGCATATATGTAGCATTAGAGTCCAATTTCGGGTCAATAAATAAGTCAGAATTCTTGTCCAGAGCCAACAAAAGCACCTAGGCACTGGGTAGGCACTACAAAGGCAGTGTGTGGGCGCCTAGGCGCTGGCCCCTTTTAAGCCTAATGCTTCCCTTGTTGCTTTGTCTTCAAAAATTCAACACTTAGGCTCCCAATTGACCTTGGTTCCTTCCAAATGATCTTGTTTCATTCCAAATGATGATCCCAACAAAATAACATTAAAACACACAAAACAAATAAAAAGAAACATAAAATATTTGAAAACTTGCAATTTCATCAAGCCAAAAATACTCAATTCGTAAATATAAAACTCACTCATCAAATACCCCCAAACTTAAATATTTGCTTGTTCTCAAGCAAATTACTAAGAACAAAAATTATAAAAATTAATTCTAACAACTACTCAAACAATGGTTCAATATGAATCTAAATAATAGCCCCAAAAGTTACTACTAATAATAATTCATGGGAAACTACAAAACAGTGCAAAGTCATCAATTCAACATACTCCTTAATTTTACCTCCGCTCATGACCCTTTAAATACTTGTACATATCTGAACTGTTCAAGCTAGTCATCACCCAAATACATTTACGTAATCAAATGCTTCATAGGAGATAATCAATATCAATTCTATGAACTTACGTTTCACATTAACCTCTGTTAATTAAGGTAAACATATAACTAGAAGGTACTGTAACACCCCGTATTTTCTTTTATATAATGTATAGATATATGTAATAAAATATTTTGTGAAAATGAGGATATGGATAATGATGTAAGAATGAATCACATAGGTTAAAACATTAGAAAAGAAGGATTGGGAGACAAATGGA